>JAYESA010000011.1:179372448-179702448 GCA_036927795.1 Iris macrosiphon | reverse complement strand
GACGATCATGCTGACGGGACGTCACGTTAGGTACTTCTGCGGCCAAGCTGCTTTGGCTGATTGGGACGCATGAATGTAGTCTTTCTTGGTCGTAGGGAGACTCTGCGGCCTGATCTCTTCTGAATTTTTGTTTTGGGACACAGGGTTGCATGGATGCATATTTTCCATGCTTCTACAACGATATTTAATATTTCTTGTCGTTGAGCTTCACTCATACAGTTAGACCACCAGCCCCGAAGAATATCGGTAAAATCGCAAGTAATAAACTGAGCGGTATCTTTATCATTATTGCCATTAGTCTTAGCAACATTAGAATACATCATCATTCGATGTAACTGATCATGAATTTGTTTATCAGTTAATCCATCTATGTTCCATTCATAGATTTCTCCTCCATTGTAATGATTCTGAATTATCGTATCATTTTCTTCGGATAATACATTAGTAGGAGTGGGTCTTTTATAATAGTATTTCATCATATTAGGTTTGCCATATTTAACAGCCTGAATTTGAGTATTTCTATGCTTATTATGCTTTATATCAGCAAATAATTTTTGCAGATTATCAATAAGGAATGAATTAATTTTTTTATCGGAACCTACAAAATTTTCAGATTGATGATCATCTTCTGATATTTCAGAAGTCACTTGGAACAATTGTCCATTGATAACCTAGAGATTATTCTGAAAGTTATTAATAGCCTCTTTATTCTTGCTAGTTTTCTCACTAACATATTGATTTTTTTTTTTTGCCTCAGCTATTAGCTCTCTAAGCTCTTTTTCTTTAAAATTTATAGTCTGGATATTAGACTTTCTGAATTGAGCTATTAGCTCCTTAATGTCTTCTTTAGTAACCTCGGAAGCTCTGATTACTTTATAACCTTTTACCTCCGTCGGAGATCTAATGGAGATATTTGTGGTATCCTTTAAAGAAAAAATTTATGAAAGATCTAAATATTTTATTGCACTAAATTTGTGCAATAAATTATCCAAGGCTTGCTTTATTCTGGTCAATTGTTGACCCATAACTTGGATAAACACATTCGTAGAATTATTCTGCCTTAAGTCTTTATGTAATTCTTTGATAGTCTTTTCTTTACTATCAATAGTCTTAATAAAAGAGACAACATAAATTTTTCTGTCAAATTGTTGACAGTGAGTTTAATTGGCTCATTTGGTGGATACATCGATCTTGTAACATTACTACTAGATCATGTCTCAGTATTCCAAACTTTATAGTATTCTTCTAGCACATTTATTTGTGCTAATTCAATATCCACGTAATTCTGGATAAACCAATCAGAAGGGTTTTGTCTTCTTATTTTTCTAAGATGATTATAATATCCATCTTTAAATTCATATCTTTTACTATTTAATATGTTTTCTCAAACCATATTTGGAATTCAATATTATCATAGTACATCATATTGAGGATGTTCCGTACTTCTTAATTTCTTGTAAAATCCATTAAACAGTAGCAAATTTTATTTCATTTGCGACATTGTCGGGGAGTCTAATTACTCTTTACCTTATATATTGGATGTGCCACTGCAGCATCAGTAATTTTGATTTTATTAACTTCTTTCTCTTTATTTGAGGAAGTTGAACCTATTATGGAAGGTAATTTTCTGTAACTAGATATGAAAAGTCCAGTTACATCTTGCGGAGTAAATCTTACTTCCACATCTCCATCTTGAGTTTGGATAATTTGATCAATTTTTGTGTCCAAAATCAGTCTTGGAGGCACAGCTTGAGTCAAGATCCATTCGTTTGGAAAATTTATTTTATCCCATTTAATTATTCGATTTGTAGCTACTTTGGAGGTTAACAAATTAGTTTCTACCAAAGTAGTTTTACCAGATTTGAAAATATGCTTCGCATTTTGAGCAATAGTATTCATTACCTTGTAATAAATTCTATAGATTATTGCTATAGTTTCTGAACCTCGAAGAAAATTGTATCCATTAGTTTTCACATTTAGAGTCACTGACTCTAAAAGATGAGCATCTGTCAATGACAGAGTTAAATTTGGATAAACATTAAAATAAACAGGGTCATGACAGAGACTAGTCTGCATAACTCCCATTAGGGATTGACTCCAGTCTAAGCATCTTGCATCTTGAAGAGATGTCATTATTGATGCATTTAACCCCCACAAGATTAAGGGTTTAAATGCAATCTGTATTAGTCCAATATGGACATAATTATAAACATCTCGTAGATGCCTAATATTATCTTCGCTTAATCATTTAAACGAGTGTTCTGTGTCATTCAAAGATGTAGTTCTTTCCATTTTTTGATTGCAATGGATGACCGAAAGTCAAAAGTAGCTATTTGGTAAAAAAATAGGCTTTACTTTTGTAATTGTCCATTTATTCAATTCCTATAATTTAGAGGGATACTCAATATTTTTAGCATTTTTTATTGTTTTGCTCTTATTAAGAGCTCTCTTATTAGAACCAATTGCCAATGTATGATTCATTAGTCTTTTGAGGTTCTACTAGTTTTTATATTTTCTGTTTATCTATTTTTTTGTGTTTTTGATTTTTGACTCAAAAAGGGTGGGAAGAGATGAAGACGGAATTGTGTGGGCCGATGTCACTCACCTCCATGTATAGGCAGAACGTATAATTATTATAATCATGTTATTATAACTGCTATAAGTAATTATTACTGTAACTCTATTACCTTAGTAAACTACTGCAATAGTTTTGGATATATCTAACAATAGTAAATGTCTAGCACGACTGTCAACGATTTACGCCACAAATTGCCATCTCGGCACAACAAAGCTACACGACTTGGGTGCTTTCCCACTAGGTGTAAGCCACATCGCTTTGACAGATCCTAACTCTATTGTAGTTAACTAGTGCAACAACTTTACTAGTAATAATAACCATACCAAATAAATAATAAAAAAATAATAATAAACTACATATTAACTATTACATGTCGACGAGGAAATAGAAATACCTCTCTCTCTCTCTCTCTCTCTCTCTCTCTCTCTCTCTTTATATATATATATATATATATATATATATATATATATATATATATATGTTGTACGCTTTCCATATATTGTTAGTACGAAGATTTAAAGAAACCTGATGTAATTATTCAAATTTGTATCAAAACTATTTAAGAAGACTAGATTACAGCTCATATAATAATCTAATCATTTTTATTAATTAATTAAATAATATTAATTGATAAACATATGTAAAGAATTATTTGGAAAGAAAAGTTCCACGGTTAAACTGAACTTTTTCCAGTAGTATAGATTATAATTTTAAAATTTATTTATTTTCGTAATTATATAATACACTTTAAAATGTTGATATTTATTTTTCATCATTTTAAAGTACATTATAAATATGTGAATATACTATTTTTTCATTAAATATTATATTATTATTTTAAACACAAGTTTACTAGTACAAAAATATATATAAGTTCTTCCTCAAATACTTTATTGACACAACATATAACTATTTAATTTTCAAATTCACCTCCAACTAATAATAGATTTGAAAATTATTTAATAATTAAAAAATTACCTTAATTTTTTTAAATGTTAAATATTAGAGTTCTTTGTCTTTACCTCCATTACTCATCCCTAACTCTATTTTTTTCCATTTTAAATTTAATTAGTAAAACCTCCATTTTCTCTGTATAATCTGAGCGCAAATCAAAGTACGAGGGTAGTACTAATTAAATTAAAAATGGGATAAACGGGGTTGGGGATTAATAATTGGGTTAAATACATATCTCTAAGTTTTAAGCCAAATGTTCATTTTGGATGTCGAAAATTATTTAATAATTTGAAATTTTTGAAACAATATTTTTTAATGCATTTCTATAAATAAAGAAAATGGGAATGAGAAGGAATTGAAATTGTTTAGACCTGTTTTGTAATAATTAAATTTGTTGAATAATACAATGGTCTTTTTTTTTCACTTACCTTTGTGGTAAATCATAAGCTTAAGATTTAAGCTTACAATTTATCCCTTATATAGGGCATCACTATAGTTATAAGCATTTTAAAGTTTGAAAAACAAACACCTGTTGGGAACACGTGCGCTCTGATACCACGTGTTGGGCGCATTGCGGAAGTGTTTGTCAATCCACCTGAGATGACCAGCCAATCTACGAATACCAAGCACAGATGAAGACAAGTATATGGTGGTGACTACATCACCTTGACAAATTCCTACGTTTATAACTCAGATGAAATTACAAGATTGGAAAAAACTAATGTTGAAACCCTTTACCCTAATAGGTTCAACCCCCTCACCATACTCAAGAAGAAAAGCAGAAGATTATAATTGAAATCACTCACCAACCCGTAGCAATCTCCCTAACCGAATTTGACGACTCATCGATAAGATCTCCTCCTTCCTTCTGTCTTGGATGACGAAGTCCTAAGAGCAAAGCACGAACTTTCTCTTAGATTTTTTGTGGACGAGCACCCCGAATCTCAACTTGTGCTTCTCACTTTGTGCCTCCACCCTCCTCCATATTTCTAGGATGAGAAACATATTTTAGGGTTAGAAAATCCTAAAAATAGCCAACCATAAGATCCAGCCGTCCACTAGCATCCAAGAGTCCAAAATATAACATAAAAACTCCAAAATCCGAGCAGCCGCCGCCGACACCGAACTCGGACCGAGTTCGGTTCGAAGGTTCTGGAACACCACACCGAGTTCGCCCCGAACTTGGCCAGGGACCGAGTTCAGACCGAACTATGTCCTCCTTCAACAGACTTGATTCCCAACAACACCTTAAGTTTGTGGGTTCCCTACTTGTTTGAGCACTTTAAAGTGCTAATACTATGTAGTGCAAAAATTAAACACCCTCGTAGTTTGTTGGTCTAGATTGAATTGTTTGGATTTTCTTTTACATGAATAAGATTATGTAGTCTACCAGGTAATATTGGACATAATGATAACCAATACGTTTTGTAAGACTTGTGTTAAAGGCATCACATTTCTACTTCGAAATGCGATATTGGTTAGGGGGCAACCCAATTTATTTTATTTTACTCTCGATAATAATACACAATTCTTTTTTGGGGGACAACACATTTATTTGTCATTTTCATTCTTCCACTTCCAAACCTAAAATTTGCCCTCTTCATTGTGTTGCTATTTCCGAAGTTTTGTTATGATTTCCTAGTAGATCCCACAGTAACATACTATTTTTCGAAGTTTCAAATTTCATTAATGGAGATTTGAAGCTTCAAAATAGCCATAATCTCGTTTAAGATGACACAAGATTGTCAAAAATTTGACAGACCAGACTATACAGATGACACAATAAAAATAATAATTTGAGTCTTCGATACGCCATCCCTACTTACTACGAAGGTTTGGGTCAATACTAAATGATTTAAATATAGACGAATCGACCCATATAATCCGTTTAATATATATGTGGAACCGATCGGACTTAGTTAGTACTGGTCTCGTTTGATTCACGGAACGAAAAAGAAATCAATTCCTTGCTCTTTTCTTTTATTTGAAAATTGTAATTTTCATCAATTTATTTTTTGGTGTTTGAAAAAAATCAACAAAATTAGGAGGAATGGAGAGAAAAACTGAATCTCCTTGTGTGATTTCTCTCCATTTATCTTTAATTTGGAAATCATTTTGATTTCCTTGTTCTCTTCTTTGGTATTCAAACATTTCTTTTCCATCGTAATGATTATGCGAACCAAATCAGACCTAAATTAATTTAGTTTCCGTCGGACCAGACCGGACCGGACCGAACCGGACCGGACCCAATCCATAACTGAAATAAATAAAGGGACAGGTTCAGGTTAATTTTTTTTCGGGTGAGCACTCCGTCCCGGTCACAGCGGCGAGCGACGGCTGCGTGCCCAGGTACGATTTCTTCTGCGTCCCTGCGAATTCGTCGAGACACGTCCAGATCCGAATCGGTCCGTGTCCCACGCGAGTTTGTGTCGGATTCGAGTCCCATACGGATTCGTCGGCCATCTGGGGGTTTCAAATTCGAATTAGGATTTCAATCTTCTCATTGTTTTGGCGAAATCTATATTCTTAGGTATTTAGTCATCAAAATTTCAATTCGAATAGTCTATGCCAATTAAGTGGTTCAATTTGCCAATTTCTTTCTTTTAGGGTTTCTCCTGAGAGTTAAGGTCTTACTTCATTCACGAAGCCCCTTTATTTAGTTTTTTTTTTCCTTGTGAATTATGGTTTCATTTCGCCACAAAGCCCTCTTTTTAGAGGTTTCTCATGCAAACTAGTTTTTTTTACGGTGTTCTGTTATGAATTTTCACAAAGCCCTGCCTTTTATTTATTTTCCCCCTGCAAGTTAGGGTTTCTCGTTACAATTAGCGTTTCATTGAGTTTAATTGTTGATTCTTTTATAATAAACTTACGAACCCTCACGTTGTTTTATTGTGTAAATTTCCTTGGTATTTGATCATCGAATAGCCAAGATTGTGAATTGAATTGGAAATTTATTGTACATTCCTTTCTTTTTCTTGGATCGTCGTGATTTCACATGCTATTTAATCAATAATCGTGCCTCTAGTTTATGAAAGAGATTATTGAAGATCTCCGTGAAGGCCATGGCCACCAACCAGCCGCACTTGTCTCCTGATGCTGTCGAATCCATTACCAGCATGTCAAAGAGCCAACTCTATGAAATCATGTCACAAATGAAGGTGGTTTCACTATTTCCCTCTATATAATCTTTAACTTTTTTAATTGGTTAGACGGACTGGTCTGACTGTGGTTTCTATTTACAGACGCTCATCGAGCAGAACCACCAACAAGCAAGGCAGATCCTAGTTGACAATCCTCAGCTGACCAAAGCTTTATTTCAGGTGCAAATGTGCTTCTTAATGTGTTGTATTGTTTTTGATGTCAAGTATTTGCTGTTATGTCATGGGAAAAAAGAGAGAATAAGTGTACATATATTGATAGCTATATGTCGGTCGTTGATCACTTGGAAATTAACAGTCCTTTGATTTTATGCATATTTTGATGTGATACGGCTCTTGGCTAATGTTTAAGAAGTATAGATAAATAAACAACAGAATGAAAGGCAAATTGAGTAAAATTTGACAAACTCAAGGTTGTCCGTATGCTTTCACAAGTTCGACATTGGAGAATAATTCGTCAAAAAGTAGGGGGTTCAGGAAAAATCTTGAAATTTTGGTTGTAGTTCAGGAAGTGTGTCTATATATATATATATCGAAGAAAAACCCTTCCAAAGAATCCAAACAGAGATTGCCCATTACGGGAACCCCACCAAACAACTAGAATACAGCAGACGTTTTTCATCATTTCCCATAAAGTATGACATGACCCAATGAAATATGTTAGACCACAGTAAAATTCCTTTATCTTCCATAGTGAAAATCCTTCTCCCAGTATCCCCATAAGAAACCCATAAAAAACACCTTCCATCCTCTGTTACCGATCTGATGCCTTGTCAGGGAAGGTAAAGCTCCTGTACATTGCGTCGTCTTAGTCGCAGTAAGTGGAGAGGTACATGAAAAGTTGTCAACATTTATACTGATTGAGAAAGAGAGGGTCATCATCTTTGAGGTTCTGTTGCAATAACCTTTCTGATGCTGAATTTTTTTTGGATTAAAAACTGATGATTTTTTTTTCTTATTGTTCACGAATTTTGAGCATAGTTTGCGAATTAAATGGTTTAATTCGAGAATCGACAAAATTGATTATGAACTGATTCATTAACTATATATCAATGAACCATTTCACGATTTATTCATCATCATCCAAGCATTCTCCCATGAAAACGGGATCAACTATGGAGCATAAGAAATTTTCATACGAGATTTGGTAAAGTTCTATGACCGGCTGTCGATCTGACGTCAACTTTCTCTGTCGGTGCAAAATTCCTAGCCAAGGTAGCTATGAGCATTGGAGGCTCATGTCATCAAAACCTAGATGGCTAGTCGGCTAGGTAGAACAGCCTTTTACGTTGCGGTTTAAGCTCATGCAACCAATGAACATAACGAGTCAAAGAATCTAGAAGAAGATACAATTTGCCAAATAAATAATGTAAATAAGAGTTCATGATGAATTTACCAAACTGGGCAATGACGTCACAAAAGATCTGAAATTGATCTCCCGAGCAGAATCAGACAACTGCTTGGTTATCCAATTGGATGATCTTTCAGTACTTTAATGTTTCCCATCTGTTATCCGATGCAGAATCAGGACATTGTTGCCTTCATATAGTGTGATTGTAGGAGAAAATCGGATGACCTTTCACATTTCTCTTATATTTGTCGAAAGTGGTGGTGATGATTCTTGTGTCGAAGAAGATAGAGGACAAGAAAGAGAGTATTTATGTGGATTTGGGGGATATAGTGATTGTAGGAGAAAATATAAGAGAGAGAAATTAGAATTTTAATCTATGAAAACACACATATTCGTTTGTTTCTCCGTCAAACTGAAATGAAAAGAGAATGTTGTTCGTGCCTTCATATACACATACATGAAAACGAAGATGAAGCTAAATAACCCAAAATATTGCAATAAATATTCTCTCAATCCTATCTTAAATAATTAAATTAAACTGATACCTAATCCCAAGTAAACTGGACTTAAAACTAAACGAACTAGACAGACCAAACTGAGGTCGGGCTTGGTCCAAAGGGAACCATATCAATTATTTCTAGTTAAGAATTTTCCATCACATGCCAAACTAATTTGATTCGTATGGGAAATTCTAACATGGTCCAATGGGAAGAACCATATCAATTATTCTTAGTTAAGAATTTTCCATCACATGCCAAACTAATTTGATTCGTATGGGAAATTCTAACATGGATTATGTATTACTATTATTTGTAATCTCTTGGGATGGTGAAGTGTGTTTCTTGTGAGTGCTAGTAGAAGTTACACAAAAGTTACTTGCACACTTCTGCAACTATATGCAAATGGGAGTAGGGTAAGCAGCTATGTCAACTGATAAGCATTGATTCAGATACGGATGTAGATGTTATACAATCAGGATTAGCCTACTAACAAATTTTCCAAAATTTTAGGATACGGTTCGTTGGGGATATGTTCAGCATACACGTATACGAAAGTCAATTAAGCTCTATTATTGGAACCTAGTCAATACCACCCATTTAGAATATTCAGACCAGTCGTCACCCTTATTTCTCTCTAGTGGGTGGATTCGGTCCTCCACCCACAAACTTAGCTGCCAGAATGACAAGAGGGAGAGGCGTTCAGTTGCTGATGATGCTAACGACTCCAGTGTTAATCATAGATATTAAAGGTGCAAGGCGCTGTGCAGCACAAAGAGTGTTCGGACTAACGCGTGGACCTCTTAAAGATGAGGTGCACATTTATTTTAAATTTATGTAAAAACTACTAATAAATCAAATATGTAACAAATATTACTTGTAAGCAAATGAACAATTGTTTATTAATGATTTATTGTTTTCTTTTTTACGCAATAATATAATTATCTTATCTCTTTTATTTTGTTCACGTTAACAATCGGCACTATCATACTACGACTATAATAATACATACCAAGAATTCAAATTCAAAGGAAATTGAGATTTAAGTACTTAGCTTCAAATATTCATTAAAAAAACTGAGTACAAATAATATGTATGAGGTGCGTCTCAGACGGCTGGAGCTTTACTGAGAGTCACTATGAGACGTGTGCATGATGAAGGAACGCTCATTCCGCCTGTATTCAGGTGTTATACTGTTACCTGGGCCTTGAAATCAGGACTCTCTTCCCATACCAAAGGTCTCAACCTTTGGGCTGCCCAACCTATGGCTACAAGCTACAAGTTTGTATTGCATATAGTAGTTATAGGAAGTTAGTGATTCTATTTCTTCTAAAACAAAGGAAACAAGCTTTAGAAAAGATGTAAATGTCAATAGTTAGATATCAGACATGGTTTTCTGTATTATCTTCGTGAACAGCTGAATCTGTTTGTTGCAAGTTCCATTATTCATTCATCTGGTAAATATTTGAGCTTTGGAGAGAATAATTCTTGATTTTATGATAAGAATTGGATTAGGGAGGCTTGCGAGCTGATCATGTCAGCATCAAGAACAACCTGTTTGTAAGATATATGTGAATTTATGCTCTTACATTTGTACCCACCTTTTGGAGTTTCCTTCAACTTCTGACAGTAACAAGCCGTAGTAAGCATTGATTCTCCTTTTTTTTTTTTACTGATTTCTGGTTTTGAGCGATACACATGCTATATGGATCCTTGTCTAGTAATGGCCTCGGTTATATAGTGAAAATGATTTTGTTTGGTGAATATTTTGACCTTTTGGGCACACACGCACACGGGGGAATCCACGTGTCAAATCCATGTAGTCCATCTTATTTTCTGATAACTATCATTCCGTCAATATCTTTAGTTGGTATTTGGTGTGATTGCATGTTGGCATTGGTATCCAGTTGGATTTTGACACGTGGATTATCCTTATGAAATTTCCTTTGGGTAACTCTTAGGAACCTTTTTCCTCTCTCTCTCTCTCTCTCTCTCTCTCTCTCTATATATATATATATATATATATATATATATATATATATACGGATACGGATCAAGAGCTCCTTTTATAAAGCCCCCCAAAAGCCCCGTCATTGTGGTCCGTTGGATGGTGTGCTTTAAGTCATCTAATCTTGCAGATGGCTTGAACAACAGTCAAGATTAGATGACTTAAAGAAGATCCAATGGCTACAAAAGACGGGGCTTTTGGGGGGCTTTATAAAAGGGGCTCTTGATCCGGATCATATATATATATATATATATATAAAATTTTCTAATGTTATGCAATATTGTTCCTTATAGGTCTTGAACTTTAATATGGAACTTTCTGTCTGCTCAACCTTTCGCTCTTTTTAGCTTTCTATCTGTAACATTTATTAATGCTGTTTGACCCAAATTCATGCCACTTTCATGTTACGTTGCTACTCTCTCGTCTTGAAATTGAAAGAAATCAAGTTAAATACTGTTTGTTACATTATTTATGGCTCTAGCATTTCCTGCCATCTGCAATGTTTGTGATTGGCATTCCGTGCTCATGACTAAAGTGACTTTGCCCAACTATGTGCATGATGCAAATATATTCCATGTATGCTAATATTAGCTGACATCTGTGTATTCTATTTACAAGTACCACAACCTGTAGTGGTTCATTGGTGTTTGTCCTTTTCTTCTTCTGTACAGCTCAATGAGGAAAGTTCTTTGTCTTTCTATGTATAAATTCTTGGTGAAACCAAATGTTTATGTGCTGTTTTTCATTCGGTTGCAGGCACAAATTATGCTGGGAATGGTGAAACCTAGGCCGTTGGTAATCTATTTTCACTACAAATATGTTGGTTTGGAATCATACAGTGCTGTCTTTTCTAATTTGATATTTTCTTCTTTTAATGATTTGTAACATTCAGGAGGCCCCATCAGAACCACAATCAGAACAGGTAGAACAACGATCAAATGTTCAAATCACTCAGCCGTTGCCTGTTCAAGCTGGACTTCAGGGTCAAGCTACTCCACCTCAATCTGCAGCTCCAGCTAGGCAGCAAAATCCTCCTCAACCTTCTATATCCCTTCCATCTGCTTCAGTTCCAACATTAAACTATCAGTCTCAAACAACATCAGCTTCACTGCATATACCTCAGCAGGATAAGGCGTTCATGAATGCTCAAGTTTCTTCAGTACCAGCTCCTCATTCTTCCCAGATCCATAATTTATCTTTACCTCTGCCTCCTGCCACTCCACATTATTCGATTCTTCAATCACATATGTCTGTTGGTATGAGCCAGGGACAACAACCCTTACACACGCCCGGATTATTCAATCAGCATCCGCAACCACCTTTACCGCAGCAGCCAAGGCCTCCCATGCAGCCTTTATCACATCACATGCATCCGCAAATGCCTCATAATCTTGGTTTTCAACCATCAAGCGTGCCTCATCCACACTTATCACAACCAATATTTCACGTAAGTGGCTAATACAGGGTTCATACTTTCATCTCTATTAATGCAGTAGCCTTATGTTATGAGGTACATAAAGTTCCAAGAATTGACTTATTTGTGAAGTTTTCAGTCAGGTAGCAATCCATCTTTCCCACCAGGAGGACATCCACCACTGCCAAGTCAGCCACCACCTCAACAATTTTATCATGTGCGCCATTAATCTCATATCTGCATCAAGTTGTATATTTCTCTTATTTCATGCAAACACACTTTGCACTAACTTCCATGAAGGACTCAAGTTTTAACATTCTTTTACACAAGTAGCTGTTTTGTCTTATCTATTAGTCTGTATATCACACATGTATGTGTATCAGTGTTGTCAAAATGACCCATGAGCATTCTTTCAGTTCTAACTTTATATTCGTGACTTCATAAAGTTACCCTTGATGACGCTTGGGTATGTAAACAACAATACAACGCGACTTGGACATGTGGATAAGGCGCTTTCAGGGGAAAAAAAGATATCCTATTTGGAGATGTTAATATATATATATATATATATATATACCACCTTTATACTATAAGTTGTTTAACGTGACTTGGGCCATTAGGTTAACAGCTGTCAAATAAACTGGATATTCGTTTATGGATAAAAAATAGTATTCAGTAGCCGGAGCAGGCAAGAGAGGTCTTACTAATGATGACCTCTTGTTACTAGTGTTTTAGAAGGTGTAAACACGGCTGTGCAAACAAAGCACACCTCTAAGTATTTTAGAAAGAAGCTGCTGTATGCATTCATGAGATGTTTGGCTTCAGGAGAAATACGCTTTAGCAATGAAGCTGCCTGAATCGCTACATCATCTGATTCCTCATGATGCCTCTTCTAGATGCGGTGAGTGCCTTGTGTAGCATGCCTGAAGCCCATACTGCTCATGCCTCTCCTAGACTTTGTCAGGTGCTTTGTAAACCTGGTGTACCTTATAATTTAAAAATATATATGCAGAACAATAAGGTGAATTGTCCAATGTTAAATTTGTCCAAGTAAGAACTAAAATCCCAAATCTGCTGCTTATATGCATAAATTAATGGGTTCTAGGGTTTTGAAAATGAAACCGCCCTGTACATTACTATTATGACTTGTTGAAAATTCATATAATGTGTTTAATTACATGGTTGAAGTTAAACAGCAATATTAAAAATCTGTCAGGTGCTATAGAATCTGTACTTCGCTTTGTTTAATCTATATCCTTTTTTATATATCAGTTTTTGATTAAACTAAAAGATTTTGTGAGGTGTACACCTTAAAGGGTTTATATTTGGTCTAATCTGAACCCCACACTTAACCGCAAACTGCATACACCAACCCAAATCGCACCAAGTAGTATCAAAACCGCTTTCGGCCGAACCATATTAATAATTCAGTTTTAACCACAAACTGCATAGCACCAACGCAAACCGCACCAAGTAGTACCAAAACTGCTTTCTACCGATCCATATTAATAATTCGGTTTTAACCGCAAACCTCATAACTGTCATAACATTCACAAAGAAAGAACAAAGTTTTAGGTCATGACTCAAAACATACTAATAAAGAGCCATGCTACTAGAGGAAGCTTTAAGGAGAATAGTGATTGGAAGCGGTGGTGTTGTGGATATGATAAATTTATGGTTGGGATTCGGTGTTAGACATCGACGGATAGGTACATGGGAGGTGAGTTTTAATGTTGTGTGGTTTGTTCGGTTCGAACCGAACCGAACTGCCTTCCTAGGACCGCAAAACCGCATATTTACAAGTCCAAAACCGTAGACCGTACCATCTTCCCAGAAACCGAATCAAATAGTCTAATTCGGTTCGGTTAGGCTAGGTTCGCTTTGCGGTTCTTAAACGCATACTGCTCATCCTACTTATGCCCCCCTTCACTAAGGGGTCCAAATCCAATGCCTAGCCTTGTGCCTTTGCCCTTCAATACATTGGTGTATGTGCAGAACGTACCTCTTGCTGTCATGCAGCTTATGCTATACAGTAGTCAAGGACCGAGCATCTTAAATTTCCTAAAAATTGAAATGGACAGGATAAAAAGGCTATATATGTCTTGCTACAGGGAATGACATTCATCTCTGTAGCCCTGCTATAACTTCCAGAATAATGGGGACAGAGGTCGAGAAATTAAAAGGAAGAACCTGGTTTCAAGAGACATACCTTTCATTAGATGCTTGTCTTGGTGACTTAAAAGCGAATGTAATATATAACATGAAATGGCCAATAATATTATCTAGTTCAAAATGTTGCTTATGAAGAGACCTTAACAAAGTAGAATGAGAATGTTGAGGTAGATGTGTGGTATGTGAATCTTATTTGAGGAATGTACATCTGAGCGGGGCTTTAAGACTCTCCAATAATCTCCTATGCTTCAGAATGTTGGCTATAAAGAGAATTTGAGCAATTAACATCAATTTACTAGAATGACAATGTGAAGATGAACGTGAGATGAGTGAGAAGAATGAGGTGAGAAATTGGTATCAGTATACGTAAGTCTATTTGTCAATCAGCATTTTATATTGTCATGTTTGGAAGATACCTCTGAAGCAAGGTTCATACTACCAGAATCGGTTTCCGATCCTTCCTATGAATATCGATATTGCCAAAATTAGAGTATCGTATTCTTCGTTTCGGAAAGCTAAAAATGATAATAATTTTTTTTTTTTGGGAAAGCTAGAAAGAAATTTGATACATATTCAGACAACCTTATATATTAGATGTTGTCTCTTATTAGTTTTAAATGGAATAATATTCAACGTTGCTAAATCGTTCACCCGTAATATATATTTTTGTTTATTACTTGACTTTAGACATTTGACAACCACAATAAATAGTTTTGGAGGGAGTAATATTAATATGGATGAATGTTATAAATTTATAGATATACAATTTCGACAAATGATAATGTTTACAATGTGTCGATATGGAATCTCATACACACTGTAACATTGTCGATCTTTGGCACAACTGAATCATTGTGGTGACACTAGTTTTCGATTCTCTTTGTTCAATTTTTCTTTGTTGAATTGGTTGGAAAAGACATTGGTATCGGCTCGGGACATGCCAAAACCAAACTCAAATGAAGCAATGTACATAAGGAGAGGTCTTCTGGGCGTAGGGGTACAAGGATCGGAGGATTGGCTCGACTCCTTACCCTGTCCTTACCACACTCGTGTTAACTCACTAGCGTTCATCTCACTTCGATACGATAGGGTCGGTATCGGCCGATACTGCGAACTATGCTACGATGTTCAGAGGAAAATTCTATAAGACAATTATAAGACTAGCCATGATTTATGGATCAAAGTGTTATACAATTGTGGAATGACATGTCCAAAAAAACAGTGTAGCAAAAATGAGAATGTTAAGATGAATGACTGGTAATGCATTGAAAGATAGTAAAAAAAAAATGTAATCACGGAAAGAGGTGGTGCTAATTGAGAATAAGATGAAAGGAAATCGTCTTAGGTGGTTTGAACATGTCCACTAGTAAGGATGAGCCATAAGATAGTAGTTGAAGGAGCCGCTAGGACAAGAGATAGGTCTAGACGAACATGATTTGAAGTGTTAAAGAATAATATAGATCATGTTAGCGTTACAGAGGAGATGCCCTTAACTAAGCCAAATGGAAGTTAAGCCAAATGGAAGAAGAGGATTCAAACAGCTGACCCCACGAATTTGGTATAAAGTCTTTGTTGTTGTAGCATATTATATTGTCATAATGTCATACTTATTAATATATGTAATGCATTTATATTTACATATGTTAATGTGATTACCATCGATATTCTTTTGAAATAGGAGTATGCACTCCATTGCATCAAATGGTTACTCTCTGTTGACTGTGATTACAGGGTGGTTCACACATGGATTCAGATTATAGTAGTCAATCTGGTACTTCAATGCAAGTTGAAAGAGGTGCACCTTGGCAACCTAATTTCCCAGAACATGTAACAGGTGGAGGGCATCGTCCTGTGTCTGCCCATCAAGCTCGTGGACATATGGTCCCAGGCCCAGCCAATGTGCAGCCGCCTCGTCCTCCTCCAGTAAATCTCCTTACGCCCCAACTGATCATTTCTGCTATAGAACCAATGTTTTCTGTTGTCGATCATTGATCTTTTTTTAATCTGTTTGTTATGTTCAGTTGACACCTGAAATGGAAAGTGTATTACTTCAGCAAGTTATGAGCCTTAGTTCGGAGCAGATTAATCAACTTCCTCCAGAGCAAAGACAACAAATTTTCCAGCTAAAGGAAATGCTAAGGCAGTTGTAGGAATCCTTGGTGTTTCTAGAATGTAGTCTAATTTTTTCCAAGTTTGAGAAACATGTATAATCAATGTTTAGTTTACAGCTGAATTAACTGCTCAACTCAAAACTGTTTTGAGTTTATGGTTTGTTCTTGTTTGTCGACTTTCTAATGTTGGAATTTTCTCGTGTTGGGCAAATAAACAGAAAAAAAATGTTCTGTATGGTTCAAGTTGATGGTTGAGGGACCTCATTCCAACTATTTCAGATTCGACCATGGCTGAATTTTTACTGTCAGTGCTGTTGAACATTGATTGGTTTACTGAACGTTGCTGTGCTTGTTTATGCATGAATCTCTTTCATTCTGAATTGCTCGGAATAATTGCGGTTTAGAAAAAAAAATCTGGGGCTGTAGGTTAAGTAGTACACTGATGTGTCTGCAATATTTTTTGAACAATTGTCGGGAAAAAGTAAAGTTTTGCCTTTGAAAGAATTTTAGTAGTTAATAATGATCTTTGATAATTTAAAACTATGAAATTTAATTATTTTGATTACCTATATGCTAGTTGATTATCTTAATTACTTATTTATTAATAATTAATTATGCAAGTAATGTGATAATTATTAGCATTCCTAGTCTCTTAATATTAATTACTTAAAAAAAAATCAATAGAAGCTTAAAATTACTTATTTTTCAATACTAATTAATTTTAATTGACTACCTATTATTAATGAGTTAATTCTTATTTACTTGCCCATTATCCAACCAGATGTAGAAGATTAAAGTAGCCCTCTCCCTCCCTCTGTTGATGCCATCCAGATATTAACAACCTTCTGAATTTTTTCATTCCACTCTTGATAATGCTAGCATGTTTTCTCCATCAATCCACCAATTCCTGAGTCTATAAACCATCATTAAAGTTGGAGAATTGAGTTGATCCCACTGATGCCTTTTTACTTGTCAACATATCGCCAGTCATCCAAACAGGTTTCATTTAGCTTCTCCACTTCTTCACCTCTAGATTAGTGCTTTACAAATGTATCCTTAGCTTTTTGACAACACAAGTTATGGACTTCCAAATTTTGGCTGTCCTGCAATTGTCCAAAACTTCGAAAATAGTACCTTAATGAACTTTCTACTAGGAAACCATAACAAAACATGTAAAAAAACAAACAAACGTAGATTTGACATAAAATCTAGAATCTAAAAAAACCTAGTTTTCAAGTGATGTTATTACTTGTTTAGAAGAGAAGTTTTGTTTAGTTTTTTGGGTGTGGAAGAGAAAGGAGAGAACCCAAAAGGGATTTTGCGGTGCCAATAACAGTCCATAATCTATCCAAGCAAACGTGTCCCTGTAACAGATGAGCTTCTCAAGCAAGCAGAATGTAAACCTTAACATTTATGTGACTTTAAGATCAATAAACTGACTGAGCATGGTTGTCCGTTGTGAGGGACCAAGTTATTTTCAAAAGTCTAGGGCTCATTACAAAGGGGAGAAAGGGTCACAAGACCTGGGTGTTAGTTTGCGAGCAAGTGAACCAGGAGGAATCAAATGCTCATTTTGAAAGGGATCTTCAGAGCAGGAGCTGTTGCAGAGCACGAACTGTTGCACTAACAATAAAAAGAAGCTCAATATATGTTAATGACTCTTTACAATTCCATTCTTTCGATAATCGATATAAATAGCTCTCTGGAGGATTCCTGCAATTATGTCTATGTGTCCTGTCAAGATCCTGTTGTGCTTAAGTTATATGCACCCAACATAAATAAGCTGAAAACACTTTCACTACAAAACAAGCTGTGCAACATGGAGTTTTAAGAGTAACATGAGAAGTGAGTAAAATGTCCATACAGGTGTGACAAAGAACAAGTTGAAACGTCCTAATTACGAGCCGAGCACCTCCCCCCTCTTATCTATTAAGCTAGCAAAGAACAAGTTGAAACGTCCTAATTACGAGCCGAGCACCTCCCCCCTCTTATCTATTAAGCTAGCTGGTGTAACAAGCTACACTTTACAAGCCAAACAAATGCAGCATGATAGCATTTTGGGCATGCATGCGATTCTCCGCCTGGGGGAAGACGATGGAGTTGGGAGCCTCAATCACCCCATCAGTGACTTCTACTCCTCTCTCAGCTGGTAAGCAATGCATGAAGTAAGCTTTAGGCCCTGCCATTTCCATTAGGGCTTCATCCACCTGCAAAAATATAGTATGAAGATACCATGCACACAAAACACAAAGAGAGCGAAATATTGTTTCAGTACTCAGTAAAGACGATAATATATGGGACGGTGTATGTTGGCGGCATCCGAGATTCTGTTCTTTTGCCAACAATCCCATAATCGATACTAAACCATGTGGGAGCAAACATGATATACGGAATTATAGACAACTAAACAGCTTCACATTCAAGTTATGGCCCTTGTGCATTCCCCTTGGGTTGGGTTGCGGCTTTTTTTAGGGGTAATAGAAATTGTTTCCTTAGGTTAAATTTAGGCTAATTTGCACTTTAGTATCTTCAACTTCCACCATTTTTGAATATAAATATCTCTGATTGAAGAAATATATACATGGATATTTTTTGCAAAAGGACTACCACAACATTGTTAACAGAAATATAGAAAAGATATAAATGCCATCGACATAACCCAAACAAAGAGGGTCTCTCACGATCTTGATCCCAATGGCAGGAGCGTCTTTATAAGGCACGTGAGGGTCGAATCTTAAAGAGGATGTGATGAAAGGTTGACGTTCAGGGTATGTATTTGCTTCAAAACCTCTACAGCGAAATTATGTGCAGAAATGGTGGAAGCTTAAGACAAGGTATTTTGAAAGTGTAAATTAGCCCTTTTATTAGGCAGGCTTGCACAATAGGTTAAAATCTAGTTAAACACAAATAAGAAGTTTTTAAAGAGTGTTCTCTTTAGCTAATTCTCTGTAATGCATTGCAGAATTTGCTTCCAATAAGTGGTCCTCACCCCCCCACCCCCACCCACCCACCCACCCACACAAAGATTGTAGGATCACTTCAGAAGGCATTTAAACTAATTTTGGTCATGCCTTCACGTACTTCTATCTGTGGTAATCCTCTTAGATTATAGATTCACTTCAGAAGGTTTTAGTTTAACATTAATAGACTAAATTGTTCTCTCGTCTAGCCCTTAAAACTTAAAAGTTTTTGTCTTGTTAAAATAATTTAGAAAAGTTACCTTGAATTAGCCATGCATGTGAATCTCAGTCGATGAATGGCCTTCACTTGTCAACGAATTGATGTTGACCTTACAGTCGTATAGTATATCTAATTAAAAGTGGTAGTTCCCTGAAAAGTGTACCAAATGTTGGAGTGCATAGCTCTTAATAAAAGGAAACACAGTGTCTGAAACTAGCAAATAGACCTCTTCCTCTTTGATATACAGTTGCTTCTGCCTTCATGAATCTCTCTCTCACTAGTGCACTAGAAAGCAAATTGTCAAAGACTCACAATACAAATGAACAAGGAAAATGGGATAACAAGATCAATTAAACAACTCACCTATGTGAAAGGACTAGCTAGTAAGAAAAGAATTGCTACAGAAAGTCTATTGCATTGATTATTTGTTGTCATGACAAAAACCAATACAGGGGAACAACATAAACAGTAAGTCGAGAATTAAACAACTCACAGGAATGGAGAAACCTAAATAAAATTGAAGCATAGACCATGCATAGTTGATTCATGTCTATTAGGACCAGGGAGGAACTTAGCATTTGGCAAGAATGCTCAGGATCTTGTCAGATAACAAAATACTACTAGTTTTTGATCCAAAATGTCCGTGCTAAAGTATAAAATGTAACATTAGAATTCATTGCATTGGTCAGTCTACATCATACAAGTTGGCCATAAACCAGAATCAGATATTTTTATTTACATGTGCGACATGTATTTACGCAAATCACGCTTCTAAAGAAAAGAAAAAAAAGATCGTAAACCATGACCCAGACAAGATAAAACACAGACTGAACGTTCATATTTAATCAACAAATTGAAGAAATCAAGGAGCAACTCAATTTATTCCACATAACTTATTAACTCAATTTATTCCACATAACTTATTAATAAAAGTCACCCGTGAAAAATAGGGAAAGGCTTTGCTGATGTAGAACTTACTAATCAAACTATTTGTTTTTTTACTAACAAAATAGTTTTTTTACTAACAATTAGATGAACCACTGTAAGGTTTTTAATAAAAACCGTCTGCTTTCTTAGCATAAACTCAAATCCCTCTGTCATTGAAGGTGATTAGATTTGATTCCAATAAACTTGTCAGCACTAGCTGTTTAGATTTCCCCAACCACTAAATGCAATGCTGAGAAATGAAGTGGGTACTAAGCTTCTTGAACAAAGATGCACAAAGAGGTTGGAAGTTGTTTTTGTAGGAATACTATCAACAAATCTAGCATAGAGCAGAATAGTTGAAAAAATTAATGCAAGATTGTGAAACTTATGCAGAGTAAATAGAATTCAGCACTCCTGAGAAGAAGAAAATCATCTAAGTGAAAGTGGTTCAACTTAGAAATGCACAGTTGCCAGTGTTCTACTACTATGGTAGAAGATGAGCTTTCTGTTGGCAAAAGACAAGGATAAACAAATCTAAATTTTGGCCAAAAGAACATGTATATGGTACCTGAAATCCTTGGAACTGCTGTTTTCTATATGAAGCCTCCTCTTTCTGGCCCATGCTAGCCCACACATCTGAATAAACCACATCAGCCCCCTTCACTGCTTCTTTGGGATCATAGCTAATCTCAATTTTGCTGATTCCAGTACTCCGTGCCTTCTCAATGGTTTTTACATCGGGTTCAAATCCTTTTGGGCAAGCGCATACAAAATGAAAAGGTATCACAGATGCCAACAGAAGCCATGAATGCACAATGTTGTTGCCATCTCCAACATATACAACCTGAATTTCACATACAATACCAGTAGGTCAATTGGAAGTCCCACCAATAAACATCCCAAGGATACTTGACATATTAAGGAGTTGCTAGAACCTTTGATCCTTCCAATTTTCCAATATGCTCAATAATTGTAAGCGCATCAGCCATTATCTGGACAGGATGGTTATAGTCTGTCAGGCCATTTATGACCGGAACTGATGCATATTTTGCCAAGTCAAGAATGTCCTGCAACAATCACGAAAAAGAAATATAAACAACAAGATAAACATCCCTTACACAAGTCGAAGCCAATGGTACAAAAATAATAAAGTAGAATTGAGTTATCTGGAATCAATTCATGTACTCGGCAAGATATAAATTTCAAATACATCACTGTAGTATCAATGCTGACTAGAACAAATGCATCTATTAGTAGAGGGCAGTAATGCAGTCATGGGGGAATTTGACTGTTATCATATACAACAAACAAAATCATCTGAGACATTTTACTAGAATTTCAGGATGGAAAGCTGTAGAATATGAATGATAGATTGATTCATTAAGAGGAGAGGGGAGTACATTATATAGGAGAGGCTAACCCCTCTCCTTATTAGTCTACCCGATGTGGGACTAAACTCAACTTAACACATAACTCAACACCCTCCCTCAAGCTGGAGAATAGATGTCAATCATGCTCAGCTTGTTACAAAAAAATTGAACCCGAGGACCTAGAATAGATTTTGTAAATATATCAGTTATCTGATCGTCGGTCCTCACATGGTGAAACTTTATCATCCATTTCTGATACTCATCACGGACAAAGTGAATATCGATTTCAGTGTACTTTGTTCTTTCATGAAATACAATGTTAGTAGCAATATTAATAGCAGACTGGTTATCACACCACATATCTGCTGCTTTATATCATGTTTCTTTTTCCAGTTCCTGTAGAAGATGTTGCAGATATAGCATCTCTGCTGTACCATGAGCAATTGTCCGATATTGTGCTTCCGAGCTTAATCGTGCGATCACACTCTGCTTCTTGCTCTTCCATGATACCAACTTCCCGCCAATGAAGACCGAGTAGCCAGATGTAGACCGTCTATCCGTAAGACTGGCACGCCAGTCAACATCAGTAAAGCACACAACATAAGTATGCCCCTTATTCTCCATCCAAATTTATTTTCCCGGATTCTGAACTAGATAGCGTAGAATTCTGAGAACTGCCTCCCAATTTGAAACTCGTGGTGAAGACATGAATCTACTTGCAACACTGACGGCAAAGGAAATGTCTGGACGAGTCATAACGGCCAAGTAGTTGAGTTTCCCAACTACTCGACGATATTGATCCGGATCGGTCATCAATGTCCCCTCGTCGGGAAGTAACTTTATCCCTGGGTCCATGGACAAGGTTGCTCCCTTAGCTTTGTATCATTTAGGATGTCAAGCACGTATTTTTTCTGAGACATTACAATGTCCCGCTTACCCCGTGTGAGTTGTACACCCAAAAAATAGCTCAACGATCCCAAATCCTTGGTTTGAAATTGTTCTCCTAGAAACTTCTTTAGTTCTGCAATGCCCTGACTGACGTCTCCTGTGATCACAATATCGTCTACATAGACACCGAGTAGTATCCTCCCGGCTAATGTCTGACGGTAAAATACTGAATGATCCTTCTTTGATTGGCACATGCCAAACTGAGTAACCATATTAGTGAAACGACCAAACCATGCATGAGGGGATTGTTTGAGACCATAAATGACCTTCCGCAGATGACACACTTTACCCCCCTTGCAACAAACCCAGGAGGTTGCACCACGTATACTTCTTCGTCAAGATCTCCATGAAGAAATGCATTCTTGATATCCAGCTGTAGCAACGGCCAGTCATAGCGAACAGCTAAGGCCTAGAGGACGCGCACATAGGGCATTCGAGCAACTGGGAAGAATGTCTCAAAATAATCCTCACCATAGGTCTGAGAATAATCTTTTGCCACCAGGCGAGCCTTGAGGCGATCAAGAGTGCCATCCGGTTTTACCTTAACATTGAACACCCATTTGCAACCCACTGCCTTCTTACCATGAGGTAAATCAACCAAGTTCCATGTATGGTTCTCCCGAAGTGCTTTCATTTCCTCTTCCATAGCAGCACGTCAGCCGGGATGTTTAAGATCCTCCTCTACAGAATTGGAAATCTAAATCCCATCAATAGTCGCCACCAATAATTGTGTGGCACACAATCCCATTGTAATTGTGAACGTACAATGGATGATCACGACATGTACGACGAGGTCGAGCTAGCGGATCAGGCAGAAGCAAATCAATAGAGCTAGAGGAGGATGGCGTTGTGTCCACATTGTGGTTCGACACGATAAAGGCGAATTTGGAAATATAAGTGATCGAAAAATGTTTCGATGAATAAGTTAGCCTAGAACTTGAAATAAATCATGCTTGATGGTTTCGTGAACGATACGTACATCAGGTTGAACGAATTGGAGTTAAACTAAAGGTTTAGAATCGAATCTTGGCTTGGTGGACTAGACTTGAAATAGATAGGGATTCTATCAAAACGTGTTTGAAGGAATAGACTATGCAAATCACTAGGCTTGTCCTACATCTCGCATATAGTGGATTTTACTGAACGAACTCGTCCCCCGTACAAACAAATGTGTTATTGAGAGTAGGATAATCAGTGCCCGATGTTTAGAAATCTAAGTGAAACGAGATTGGGTAGAATACCCCGTGCAAATGAACAATGGTTTGACCCTAGGAATTGGGGCGTGACATAATGATATCTATCGACGAAACTCGTTCCGGCGATGCTGGTACCGATGGAGCTGGTGTGTGCGGACCATCGGACCGGAAGACTAGCTCGGTAGGGGAGGGCACCCTTACGGGGGGGCTGTTGTGTTTGAACAGAAAACAAGAAATCCTCTTCTGGGTAAACTTGTGGAGCCGGATGAGTAGTTTGTGGAAATGGAGGAAACTCAGTTTCAACAAAGGTAACATCCAGAGAGAAAAAATACCGCTTCAAGACTGAGAAAAAATACCGATACCCTTTCTGATACTTAAGATACCGAAGGAAAATACATTGGATAACCTTTGGATCTAGTTTAGAAAGAGTTGGTAGGGTATCCCTAACATAACACAAGCAACCAAAGATTCAGAGAAAGGAAACGACTCTCGTTTGGGATATAACCGAGAGAAGGGAGTATCGACGTTGAGAACAGACGACGACATGCGATTAATTAGATAGCAAGCCGTGAGAACGACATCCGACCAAAAAAAATTTGGAGTACGTGCTTGGAACATAAGAGCACGCGTTGTTTCTAAGAGGTGACGATTCTTGTGTTCAGCCACACCATTCTATTGTGGTGTGTAAAGACATGAAGTTTGGTAGATGATGCCATTCCGAGACAGATGTGAAACAAACTCACAAGACATACGACAATTGTCACTGCGAACGCATTTAATCGGAACACCAAATTGTGTTTTGATTTCCACATAAAAATTGCACCAAATGTTAAATAATTCGAAACAATTTTTTATGAGATAAACAAAAGTGACACGCGAGTAGTCATCAACAAAGTTAATAAAGTACTTGAATCCCATCACATATTCAACCGGACAAGGTCCCTATATATAGGAATGCACCAACTCAAAAGTAGCGGAAGCAACTTTATTTTGACTGACCGAATAGGAAACCCGGTGATGCTTAACCAAACTACATGACTCACAATGAAAAGAACATGAAGCATCTAAAGATGGGTACATTTTCTGGAGTGCTTGGACAGAAGGATGTACTAACCGACAGTGTAACTCAAAGGATCAAGTTTCACACCAGCACGGACAACAGAGGACGATTCGTCAAACAGGTACAAGCCTCCAGCCACATGCCCCTTACCGATAGTCTTTCCAGTCTTTAGGTCCTGAAAAGCACAACCATCAGGAAAGAATGTTGCCGAGCAATGCATATCACGAGTAATCTGACTAATTGAGAGTAAACTGAATGGGTTTTCAGGTGTATGTAATACAAAATGCAGTGGCAGTCCCGAAGAAAGACGGGCAAATTTTTTTCTACGGACTGTCAACGAACCACCGTTGGCAGATGTAATATTAGACATACGACCAACCGATATATAATTTCATATCATACATGCGTAAGTGAGCAGAGGCACCAGAATCAAGAACCCACTGCTTTGACTGTACCATACATGTCGCTGAGTACCCTGCGGTGAACCCAGAAGTAGAAGCTTCACCTCAACGTTGAGCTTGAAACTCAACAAAGTCTGCATATGTTTCATCATTCATTTGTACGGATCAGCCGCCAAGATCAAGAATATCTGAGGTGACATTGGCGACATGAGTTTTAGTACATTGCCACTGGAAATGACCATGTAGACCACAGTTGAAGCAGGTGCGCAGTCGACCTCCATCACGACCGCTAATGCCTCGTCCACCATCACGGCCAACATTCCGGCCGCCACGTCGTCCAGTACGACCACCACGAAATCCAGTACGAGCGGCTCCCAAAGCAGATCGATCAGCGGGAGCATCACTTGGGGAGGTCTCGACGACCTTTGTTGCCCGTAGGACACGAAAATAAACTTCCATTAGAGATGAAACCTCAGCTCCAGCGATGATCTGAGAGCGAGCTGAGTCTGCATCAGGACGGAGAGAGGCAAGATATGCCATGACATGAAGCTGCTCCCGTTGAGCCCTTGCTTCATTGATATTCATCGTCAGAGGTAATACACGGTCAACTTCGTCGACCATAGCCTTAAAGGCCCGGAAGTGATCCTTAGGAGATTTGTTGCCATGTTCTGCCAGGTAGACGCCGACGACCGAGTCATAGATACGAGACAAATCGCATTTTCTATCAAACGCCGTCAATAGGACCTCCGATAACTCTTTTACCGTGTTTGTGTTCTGAATCATGTCCTCCACCGATGGTTCCATTGAGTTCATCAACTGTGTAAACAATCGACTATCATCTCTCCCACTGCTCAAATGTGGGATCAGTCGTCTCCGGAGGATTGTCAGTCAGATGCTTGGACAACCGCATTCCCCGAAGTATTTTTTCAACCTTCTTTCGCCATGTTGAGTAGCCATATGGTCCGTCCAACCGCCGATCGACGAGTCGAATCGAAAAAATTGTCGTGCCAATGCTCGTTGGTCCCGCCAATGTGTTCGCGAGACTGGTAGTAGTAGCACTGCTAGTTGCATCAGTGTTAGTCATCCTGCACTTGATTCGACTGTCGTTGGATCTTTCCAACCCCAATAATCACATCAACTTTACCGATGCGCTATCAACGTGGCCAGAACCGGCACGCGCATGGAAAGTAGAGATCGTATGGGGATCACACAAGCCAGGTCACAGAGGTAACCTATGTCACTCTCTGTGTAGATCCTGATGTAGATATCGGGTTAGGACGGAAACAAAGATCCACGTAAACAACTTATCTACTCTTTGTTAACTCCTGGAGCCGTAATCTAGGAACAGAAGTTGTGCAAACAAATCATTGTCTACCATATGGCGTTGATATACGCTCATGAAGTCGTAATCTAGGAACAGAGGTTGTGCAAACAAATTATTGTCTACCCTCTGGTTTCGATATACGACCTTTTTTTTTTGGAAATTAGGGTTCAGACAGGAAGGAGGGACGTCGGCTGAGGGTTAGGATTTAGGATTTTTGGGTTGCATAGTAGGGTCGGGGGCAGCGGAGAGGGGGGGAGCTGGGCTGGGGGGGCTGGCGGCCTGCTAGAGCAGGGGGAACAACGGACAGGAGGGGGGCGGCAGGGAGGGGGGAGGGTTGGCAGGAGGAGACGGGGGGAGGGGAGGGGCGCCAGGGAAGCGGGTGGCAGGAGGGGGGGGGGGGCGTCGAAGGGGGGTTGGGGTTGGAGGCTAGGGTTTAGGGTAGAGAAAGAGAGGTGGATGGGTTATGGCTCTGATACCATATAGAATAGGAATGATAGATTGATTTATTAAGAGGAAAGGGGAGTACATTGTATAGGAGAGGCTAACCTCTCTCCCTATTAGTATATCCGATGTGGGACTAAACTCAACTTAACACATAACTCAACAAAAGCCATCGATAAGTCATGAGTACATGGAACCTTTCAAACAAAAAAAGATAGAGGGTTTCTTAGTCACCATGATACATAAATCTATGTTACCTGGACTCGGGTACGGGTGTCGAGTACTAGTACATATCCAAGAGTCGGAGATATGACTATTAAAATAAATATATTTGAACATAATTTCACAAAATACAACATATAATTAAATTTGAATGATTTTATAAAAAGACATGTCATGTAATTAAATTTGCATGGCTTCATAAAAGACCTCTAATTAAATTTACACGGTTTCATAAAAAGACATCTAATTAAATTTGTATGATTTCATAAAAAAGACAATTGTAATTAAGTTTGTATTGTTTTATATATTTAACTTTATAATTAAATTTGCTTGGTTTTATAAAAAGACACATCATGTAACTAAATTTGCAAGATTTTATAAAAGACATGTAATTATAAATTACTAGTAAACTTTACTGCACTAGTTGAATAAATTCCTAAGGGACCGTCCCTTCAGCTCTACTACTTTAGTATCAGTCTACCATATTAAAATAAACTATCTACTTCACTACCAGTCTTCTGATTGTCACCATGAATATCCATACCCATGTCCTATCGGGTCAACACGGGTACTTCTCCTTAAAGTGGAGAGTCCGGCTAACAGAGACTGAAATGATTATCGAATAATACAAGTATATAAGGAAATGACGTGATTAACCCACATTGAAGCCCTGTTGGCAGGGACGAGTCATGCATTTTTAAAGGTGTCATCAGATAATATTGCTTTAATATCTTTAATTTAGAATTTTGGTGTATAAAAATTGTGTGCTTTATTTATAGTAGGTTAATATTGCTTTAATATAGAATTTTGGTGTACCAAAATTGTGTGCTTTATTTATAGTAGGTTTGTCTAAGTCAATTTACCTTATTTGTTGGTCTTTATTACTCCACGTAAGAGTCTTAATTTGGTAACCCAACTGAGAACATTATACTCTGTACCTTTTGGTTGGAGACTATATAGACCTTTTCTAAGAATAAATGAAATGTTAATGAATAATTTGGAGACTTCTCTTCATGGTTGCTTGCATGATGTTACATCGGATGTGAAATCTTAATTATTAGGTGTGAAGCCTTATTCCATGCCACTTTTCTCCTTTTCTTCCTTGTCTCTACCAAAAAGGTTAATATACCATCAAAATTTGATAAACGTATCAAAATTCTGCGTTCTGATAATGCTTTGGAGTATACTCAATCTTCTATGAACAGTCTATGTGTTGATCGTGGTATGATTCATCAAACCAGTTGTGTCCACACCTCTCAACAAAATGGTATAGCCGAACGCAAACATCGACACATTTTAGATGTGGCTCGAACTCTCATGTTCAATATGCACGTCCCTAAACAGTATTGGGCATATGTCGTTCTTACTGCATGTTATCTAATTAATCGCATGCCATCATATGTATTAAATAACAAAGTTTCATTTACCATATTACATACAGATGTCGCACATTTTTCCTTACCTCCTCTAGTGTTTGGGTGTGTCGCTTTTATTCATAACTTGGAACCTAATCGAGATAAGTTGGCTCATAGATCTCTGAAGTGTCTTTCTTGGTTATTCCCGTACTCAAAAAGATTATCGTTGTTACAGTCCCCAGTCACGCAAATATTATGTCAGTACGGATGTTACATTCTCTGAGTCTACCCCTTTCTTTCCTTCCTTCAGGAGACCGTTGTATTCCTTTTACAACATATTTGATATCTTTCATACCACTTTCGGTCATTCCTGAATCAATTTCTATCTCCATTCCTCATTTACAGGCTTATCAGAGATCCAAGGACACGCCAGTGATTCTGCAAAATTCAGCCCTCAACCAATCAGCTTTCGTGCCTGAGGTTTCTGCTCCCATCACCACAGATCCAGATGATCTTTCTATTGCTCTCAGAAAAAGAAAACGCCTTTGTACCACAAAGAATAAGCATCACATTTCTAACTATGTTTCATTACACCGTGCTTCATCATCTTTTCATGCATTTGCTATTTCATTTTCTATTTCCATTTTCAAAACTGACAAGCATGCTATGTCATCTTCTGGTTGAAAAAGTGCAAATGATGAGGAGATGTATGCTTTACATCAAATCAGACTTGGGAGCTTATATCACTTCTTGTTGGAAAGCAGACCGTGCGTTGTAGATGGGTGTACACTGTTAAGTATCACCCCGATGGTTCTGTTGAGCGCCTCAAGGCACGGTTGGTTGTCAAAGGGTATACTCAGACATATGGTGTGGATTATATGAAGACTTTCTCTCCAGTGGCTAGGATGAATTCAGTTCGGATTCTTATTTCTGTGGCGGTTAATCATCAATGGCCTATATATCAGCTGGACATAAAGAATACTTTCTTGCATGGTGACTTACATGAGGAGGTTTATATGGATCAACCACCGGAATATGTTGTAGCAGGAAATGAAAAACTCGTATATCGATTGAAGAAAGCATTATATGGACTGCAACAGTCACCTCGTGTTTGGTTTGACAAGTTCGGTTCAGTTCTCATCCAGTATGGCTTTCGACGCACCACATCAGATCATTCAGTATTTTACCATTCTTCCTCAGCAGGTATTATCGTGTTGATTGTTTATGTTGATGATAACATTATATCTGGGAGTGATCATGCTGGGATCGTGGACTTGAAGGCCTACCTTAGTTGTCAGTTTCATACTAAGGATTTGGGTCTTCTTCGATATTTTTTTGGAATCGAGGTTGCTCGATCTAAGAAGGGTGTGTATCTGTCACAACGCAAGTATGTTCTAGACTTGCTCTCCGAGACTGAGATGTTGGAGTGTCGGCCAGTTGAGACTCCTATGGATTATAATAACAAGCTTGATGCTAACAAGAGAGAGTTATTTGAGGATGTTGGATATTATAGACGTTTGGTTGGCAAACTTATATATCTTATTGTTACTCGACCAGACATCACATATGCAGTTAGAGTAGTTAGTCAGTTTATGCATGCCCCTCGGCAACCACATTGGGAGGCTATCTCTCGCATTCTTCGATACTTGAAGGGTGCACTGGAAAGGGTTTGTTGTACAAACCTTCCATGTTGCTTACGGTGACTGGGTTCAGTGATGCTGATTGGGCGGGGAGATGATGTGGGTGCAATCTCTTCTTCATGAAATGGGGATTATAATTCCTATTCCGATGGAGATGTATTGTGATAATCAGTCGGCAATGTTTATTGCAAGTAATCTGGTGTTTCATGAGCGCACGAGACATATCGATGTAGATTGTCATTTTGTTCATGATTTGTTGCTGAAGAAATAGATTGTCACTCCTTATGTTCGGTCAGAGGATCAATTAGGTGATATCCTCACCAAACCACTTGCTCGTCGTCCATTTTCTGATTTATGTAGCAATCTGGACATGTCTGATCTATATGCTCCTGCTTGAGGGGGGGTGTCAGAGTTATTTTATTTTGTTATTTATCATATGAGGGTATAATAGTAATTATTGGTGTATTGCATATCAACATGAGATGCAACCTAGGGTTTAAGGCCCTTGCAATCTCCTTTCTCATATTCTCTCCTACTTTTTTTTCCTTCTCCTCTCCATCTCCAAACTTCACTGGTGTGTATGTACCTGACCTAATAACCTAACCCAGTAACTAATTAATCAATGATTTATCCTTAAGCACATGCATAATCATTAAGCAGGCTGATCCACTTAGTTGGCCTATAACTTTTTCAGGGTATTGAGCCACTTTTGAGTACTCCGCGGAATGGAACACTGAAAATTGTAGATAAGTATTGTGAGCCCGAATTAGTCCTATAGGACTTATCTTGACTCGTGAGAGTCCACATGCATAAATAGACTTAGAATCTGGAAGAAATGGGGGTTTCAAGCCTGAATTTCTGCGGAAAATTTATCTACATGGGATTCTAAAGAAGGTTAAAAAACACATTTTCGGTATCAGTTTCAAGTTCATGTGTATCAGTTTCAGAAATTTCGGTAGGTTTCATTGGCGTTTTAAATCATTTTAAATCGAATCGGTTGGTTTTGACGGTTTTGGACCCTTCAATTCTGATCCCCAACGTATCAGGCTCTTTCGATACTTAAAACGTTGACTGTGATTGGACATCATACAAGGACTTTGTACCAAGATCTATGAGTCTATGATAATAAATTCTACAAAGTGGAAATGCTGTTGAGGGTGTATTGGATGTAGCAGTGTTGATGGGAAATATAAGATTCCTGTAAGAATTTTTGTATTGGCTAAGGAGTAAAAAAAAATTGTGATGACTAAATGTTGGATTTCCATTGGCACCACATGACCACATTTGGTGCAACCGTGATTCCATTTATCATAGGTGGGAGTGTAACATTCCCACCTACTGGAAATCCTAAACAGATTCGTTTTCCGATGCACCCTTATTGATCTGAGTATTCTTTCTCAACACATACTAGAGAAATATCTAACATTACTATTCAACTTATGCGAAGTACAATATTAACATTAATATCTAGCGTTATGCACTTTGGACTTATAATATTAAAAAGTAGAATTTACGCAATTTATATATTTAATGGAACATGTACTGATCTTTGATGACAGAGGGATAGTTTGGTGGGGGCTGGGGGGAGGGGGTTAATAGGAAAATCACATTCCTGAAAACATCCAAAATGTAACAAAAATAGAAATAGTATACTCTCAAGCTTACGCAAACTATATCAAAGAATCAGATTCATGGGCACCACGTTTCTGCAAATGTGATGTCCAGCAGAAATTTTAAAATCCATTAACCCGAACGAATAGCTTCTGCAGGTACTTCACAATCAGATATTCAAAGATGATCAAGTATCTATAAGAAAATTTAGAACTGACGTACTATATTGGGCACATCATATCTATATCTATTATGAAAAATAATGAGCCATTGCATACAAGGAACATTAAAATTTATGAGTCTACCTGATGGGCAAATACACGTGCCATAATTATGTCATTGTACCCAGAAAGCACTCGAGCAACATCTCGTGTTTCTTCTCGTTTACCCATCTGGATATCATCAGGACCTAAGTATACGGCATGTCCACCAAGCAAAAAGAAACCTGTCTCAAATGAAACGCGAGTTCTCATGGATGGCTTGGCAAAAATCATGGCCAAAGTCTTTCCTTTGAATGGTTGAAAAGATCTGTCTCCTGATTTCAACTGGGACTTGACATCAGATGCACGATGAAGGATCTTCATAATTGTTTCCTTGTCAAAATCACTTATATGAAGAAAATCCTTTAGCGCCGTTTTTGCTGAAAAAGAAAATCAAAATTAAACCTGGTTATAATATGTAGAGATTCATTTATGCCTACCTTCATACTTAATGAGAAGCACAAATCCTGGTTATGATAGTAAATAGAGTACACTAGTTGATTATAAATAATATAATATTAACAAATTAGGATAAAAAAAAAACTTCCATATAAGGAAGTTTGACCACACTATCTAGAAATGGCTATTATCTTATTAGTTTTTTTTCTACCAAGAATATCCAAACTGTTAAAAATATATTAAAAGCTATATTTGACGAAGCAAACTATAATGCCGGCTTGAAGAACAAATATATAGGCCTAAAATTTCCTACTTTTCATTAAAATACATAATTCATCACTTTATACAAGAAAAATATTATGATGACTACATTCGAAGTGCTCAAACCAACTGAGCTGCAAATGCTTAGAATTCATCACATCACAAATTTAAGTCCCGTGCAAGCTGGATATAGTAAGTTGATTTATATTGGACCAAAAAGGCAATCACTGGATATAGATATCCAAACAGGATGTAAAGCAATATGTCTAAAGAAGTTTAGTGAAATGGTTGAGGAGATCATGCCTATAAACTCTCTGTCCCGACCAAAACACGACCAACTCAAATTCTCGCCATCCTGGCAAAATCTGTGCCGGAAACCGCCAAATGCCACGGTCCAAGAATTCTGTGTTCAGATTTCAGAGTCCAGCGTCAAGATCTTGCTGGAAAACCATTGAAAGCTCATCCAGGATATATACAACTACTATCCCAATTCAGATATATTTAATTCGTAGATAGTATGAGTGTGTGTAACCCCTACATTCAACATAAGAACATCTACATATTTCACACTATTGACCGATACCGATACGTATCGACCTTATCGTTTTGGTTTTGGCATATCTGTACTTACAGATACTAGTCGATATTGAAATTGTCGCTCTCTTTTATGACCAATTTAGCAAAGAAAACTAAAAGAAGAAGAAGATAAGTATGATAGAAAAATGTAGACACAACGACTTGATAGTGTGTAAATCAACATGCTAGAGTGTAGCGATAAAAATTCATATTGACACAATGTAACTATTACCATTTGTCGAAAGTGTATACGGTAAATTCACTATTCAACTTAATATTATTCCATTCAAAATTATCTACAATAAGGGTACTATGTCCAAAAGCAAGAAAAATAAACAACAATGTCTATTGTGGATAAAATAATTCAACAACATTGAATATTATTCCATTCAAAACTAAAAGAAACAACAAATAATATATATGATTATACCTAATTGTATAAAATATTTTTTTCTAGTTTTAAAATAATTTTTATTATCTTTTGTCTTCGGAAACCAACTCCGAAACTTTGATACGAAAACGCGAACTGTCCATACTGATACTCATAAGGGTTAGTGGATCGATTCCGATACTACGAACCTTGGTATTACGTGATAGAGGATTAGATTTTAACCATTATGAAATATCCAATATGATGTATTAACTACTGGTTATTTTAATCTTATCTGTATGAAATTATATTTCGAGCAAATAGTAAAAAAAATCTATTGTATTTGTGTAAGGTAATTTTTTGTAGTTATTTTTCAAGTTGCACAATGTAAGTCAATTTTTATTAAGTTAGGGCCAAGCTCGAAACTGATCCCCTATGTTTCACGGACATGGATTCGACACGACAACACGTATTCAGACCTATTTTGGTGTCCTAATGTATTTTGGAGTGTCGATGTCGTGTCCGATACATATCCGACACGGACAGGTCATGAATTTTGGAGTTTTGTGCTTCTTAGCTGATCCCTCACCTCTTTGTTGTATAAGATCTTCACGAAGCCAAGTATCCTGGTAAACACGTTCCAAATTTTTGTGAGTTACTAAGTGTCTACAAATTCTTATTGATAGTGATATCTAAAAAGTTTCTCTTAAGTTACCTTTGCTTGATTTTAGTTACATTGCTGTCATTTATGTACTATCCATGGGGAAAAGTGCGAACTTATCAATCTCGATAATAGTATCAATTTATGTCCTTTCAGTTTTCTAGAAAGGATAAGCTTATGTGCACCAATCAAGTTTTGCATTGACATCATCGTGAAAATTGCAGTTCACTTTCAAAAAATAATTCAAAATTTTCTTTCAAGGCTCCATTACTTCTAACCATACTTTCTCTTACACCCATAATTGATCCTCCAAACTTAAAAGCATTACCCTATGCAATAACTTAATAGAATAGCTACCTTACAAATATAAATTTCTACTAAAAATCTAAAATAAAGTATCTCTAAAATATCGCAACTTAAAATATATTAACTTAAACCATAATTTTATATTAATGAACAATTTTAGTCATTATCAACTAATGGTTAACACATAATATCTAGGCATATCTAATTATCTATTAATTTATACCAACAGTCAAGTGTAGCAACTATATAATCCCGAGATGATCGTTGGATCCTGGCCACATGAGTGCAGTCATTGGTTGTTTATGACCGAGATAGCCTGGGGTCATCTCTAACATCTAGACCCCTATTAAATATTGGTCATTCCTATAAACTTTCAAACTTCATTTCACTCTATTGAATTGTCCGCGCGGTTGACATATTATAATCCTCACCTAGTCCTACAGATTCTATCAAACATATGAAATCAGAAGAACTTGAAACGAAGGGGCCTACAGTTTCCCCATCTGGATGGGGAAATCCTTCGGAACACCAATTTCAAACAATTGCATGTGTTTGATTCCTTGCATTGATGTTGTAGAAATGCAGCTCATCATTGACTTAATAAGCTGGTCCGGAAACCCAACTTCAACAAGAATCTGCTGGATAAACCCCCAACGAATTCGGTCATATGCTTTTGCCATATCCAACTTAATATATCATACCCCCTTTACGACCCTTCTTCTTGTTTGAGGTGTGAATTAATACTAGAACAATGACTAACAAAATGTGCGTACTAATTTTTTTTTTTTTTACTTCTATCACCAATTATATCAAGCACTCCTAATTCTACACCTAAACCTTCACTCAATATCGTCCTTTACATCAAGAAGAAAATTTTAGGGTTTTGTCCACAAACCCCTAAACCCTAAGCCGATCCGTGAGACTCCTAAATATACACCTAAACCTTTACCTCGACCGCATCAACTGGATCATCGATCATTTCATAGATCATCGATCGCACCTGAAAGAAAAAACAAAAACAAAAAAACAAAAACAAAAACAAAAACAAAAGCAAAAGCAAAAGCAAAAGCAAAAGCAAAAGCAAAAGCAAAAGCAAAAGCAAAATCAAAATCAAAATCAAAAACAAAAACAAAAACAAAAACAAAAACAAAAACAAAAACAAAAACAAAAAAAACTAAATCCTGAGTCGATCGCATCAAAGAGATTGCCGATCGATTCATTCCTCCGGATCTTCGACCTATCACATCAGCAACAAAAAAAGAATCAAAGGAATCTCCGCATAAAACCCTAAACCCTAAGCCGATCGCATCAAGACACGAGACGGGAATACGGAACCGGAGAGACTCACGAAGGGCCGCGGCGGAAGCTCGGCAGGAGATCAGGCGAGGAGAGGAGGCGGCAACGAGCTGCGGCGATCGCCGGAGGAATATGGCGGCGGTGGAGGAGCGGGAAGAGGACGAGGAGAGGAAGGAGACGTCGTTTCGGAGAGAGCAGCCGCTAGAGAGAGCTGCCGCCATTGTTGAACACTGTTCTTCTTCTTCTTCTCGGTGCTGGTAGTGAATTGGAGAGTGAGGAGAGGTGACAAAGTGGAAATCCAGTTGGTATTTATTGGTTTCAGAATGTATCGGCCGATATGTCACGAACTTTTTTCTCTGTTTTTTCTTGTATCGGCGTTGTTTGGTTCCCCGATTTGTGGAACACGGTAGAGCCAAAATTGAAATTTCCGACCGTTTCACATGTTTGGTTGGACAATTCAATAACAAATAAAATTTACTGTAATTTGACATGAACAGTAAATATTTTCTATCACGAAATTAAAATTTTGCCATCAAATTTTTTTTTTGAAGTTAAGTGCTAAAGTAAAAAAAATTTATTTTCATTTCGTACGTTTTGTTGAAAGACCACTCCCTCTTTACTTTAGAAAAAAAAAAAATTACTATTCATATCACTTCAACTTTTTTTTTTACAATTTTTCATTTACCTCAAAAACCAACAAAACATCAAACTTTATAATTTATGTCTAATCTCTACTTCTTTAAAGCACCCCAAACGAAAGTTTTTTACTTCGTTTCACTTTACTGTAATGCTCATATAAAAAATCGATATTTATATTTATCTACTTTGTTTAACTTTACCGAGCCAAACAGTCTCTAGATGATTGTTTTGATTGCAAAAAATAGTAAAAGTACATAATAATATTTTTTTGTGGGATATTTTTTTTTTCGTTTATTGAGTTCCAAGATATCTCTACGATATTATTGAAATATAGAAATTTAAATTATGTTATAATATTTTAAATATAATTTGAATATATTTTAGTTATGATTTATTATAAATATGTTTTTGAAATTTTGGATATGTGTTTAGTTAGACAATATCTTTTAGTTAGTTTAAATATAATTTTAATTTTAAAATATTTTAGAATTTATATATATTGAGATAGTTAGGAGGATTTTTAATTTTTAATTTTTTTCTAATTGAGAAAACAACTACGTTTACTGTACTTTACATACGGCTTAGACAACTTAATTTAAAACCGGTTCTAAGCTGTATTATAATAGTAGAGATATCTTGGAACTGATTCAAAGTCGTATTATAATAGTAGAGATATCTCCAAAAATATCGTATAGACACAAATACAACACGACGGTAGAGATAAACATAGAACATTTATTTTGATATATACTAATATTTTTTTGGAATATCACATGTCCAATATATGTCGAAATAAAATATTTTTAATGTTTTAATGTTCCGACATCAGTGTTTTGTTTCCTATCTCTATCATATTTATTTTTATTTTAGCAAATATCTCAATTCAAAATATGAAAACCAAAAGACACATCCACCCTTTTAAATAAAAAAAAGAAGCTAAGATGTACCCTCATTTTGGACGAAATATTTAAAATCTCGGTTAAGTGACATCACGTGCTCATTAAACTCATACATGATGTTGTAAAATAACACAAATTCAACGAAATAATTTTACGGATGTGTGTCATATTGGAGTAGTTTATTCATTTTTTACTAATAATTGTTTATATGATGTTTGTCAAATGTTTGATAGAAATGGTCATATATTATGTGTCCATGGATTTACACAAGATAGAAAAATGCTAAATTTTAACTTGATACAGTCAACTATTCAAAAAATTCAATTAGATACCCTAAATTTTAAAATTAGACAATTTAATACCCTCAACTATTGAATATGTTCAAGTTGTACCCTCCATCACTTAGTCATTAACTTTTTCGTTAAAAAATAAAATTGGATGAAATTAACCCCTCTCCCCAACACCCCACCCCACCCCTTTACGCACCCCCGCTCCATTAGTAGTACGCCTCTCTGCAGATCCTTTATTTAGGGGTCAGCATTCGGTTTATTCGGTTTCAACCGAACTGAAATTGTCAAAATCGAATAAACCGGAATTCTAAAAATTTAAAACCGAAACCAAACCGAAATTAGTATAAACAAAAAACGAAACAAACTGAATAAGCTATATTGGGTTTGTTTTGTTGAACTATTTTTTTTTATTTATGGATCGGATCCAAAGTTTAAATCGAGATTAACTTATATTAAAAGCTATAATTTTATACACACATTTGTTGTATTTCAATGTTATGTCCAAAGTTGAGCTTATATATATATATATATATATATATATATATATATATATTAAATATATATATATATATATATATATATATTAAATATATGTATTTTTAATCACAAAAAATTTATATAATTAGAATATTTACTTAATTGCATAAAAAAATTTCAATTTTCGGTTTTGGACCAAAACCAAAATCCAAAATCCAAAACCGAATAAAAAAATTTGGTATTTTCAAACCCGAAACAAAACCGATTTTTTTCAAACCAAACCGAATCGAGATTCGGTTCGATTTTTGGCCCAAAACCGAATAATACTCACCCCTACCTTTATCCAGAATTTTGTATATTTCATTACCAGTGCAGACAATCTCCTCTTCCAAACCTCTCACAAAAACACCCCACACTTCCATCTTCCATCGGCTTTTGATAAAGGCACTACAAAAATGACTCGAGGATAGTCCAGTATTGGTGCTAGCCCAGTTAGGAAGAAATTTTACTCATGCTAGCCCAAATTTTACTATGACTGCCCACCCTCTTCACCTCCCTCCTCCTGATCCCTCCACCGCTTGCCACCGCTTCCACCTCTCGCCGCCGTCCCCACGCGCAGCAGCGGTCCCGTCCTCCACCGCTAGTCGTTGCCCCCACCGCTCACCGCCGCCCCCCGCGCGCAGCAGCGGCCTCGTCCTCCACCGCGCGCACCTCCGCCTCCTCCCCCGCCTCCCGTCGTCGTCTCCCTCCTCCTCCTCCTCCCTCTCCCGCTCCTCCGCCTTGTCCCCCCTTCCTGCCGCCGCCTCCTCCCCCCCCACCCCCCCCTCCCCCTCCCGCCACTCACCTCGCGTTGCCCTCCTTTTCGGACTGTCAAAGTTTTGACTGTCAAAATTTTGACAGTCCTAAAAAATCAACATATACTTGTAGGACTGTCAAAATTTTGATAGTCCTTTCAATTGGTAGGACTGTCAAAATTTTGACAGTCCTAATTATAAAAAAAATTCAATTGAAAGTAGACAGTAAGGTAAGTAATTTTTTGAAATGACAAACTTATAATTATCAATTATAAAAAATTGGACTGTTCCAATTATTTTTGTAGTGTTTTTATCAAGAACCCTTCCATCAGAGCTATAGGTTTCTTGGACTTGTCATCTGTAAATTTGGACTCTTCTGTAGCCAAAAGAACATTTATTTCTTCCTTGTACAGCTCGAGGAATGTGACTTTACCTCAATTATTTCAAGGATTTGATGAACAGCTCTCGGGATAGCACCAGCATCATTTGGAAATTCTCGAAACATCATTTTATGTAAACTTAATATATGATTTATAATACAATGATAAGGAAATATGACATGAAGTTCCTCGTTGTAGAATCCCAATAAATGTATGATTTACAAACTATGAAGAAACTGATGCTCTATTTTGTTTACTAGTGATCAGAAACCAAAATAACCGTAGCTCTCCTTCCTCCATTGTGCGAGTTTTTCCTGTGCCAGTCTGACGACCATAGGCAAAGATAGTGCAATTTCAGCCTTCAAGAACCTCATTAACAACGAGAGAGTCAGCTTGATCCTTTTGCTGTGATGTTGGGCCAAGGACCTATATAGGGAGTCCTGTTTTCGGAGTCCCGTCGAAGTTTTGCTCTTTCCAACCGTTAGATCGAACGGATTTCCGTGCGGGTTCCATGCGGGTCCTCCGATCCGACGTGCGAGGGGAGGGGCGGAACTTTGACGGAACTTTCGCGACGGAACTTTTGATCCATCTCATATATATATATATAGATATATATCCAAATTCAAGCTTAAGATGGAAAAAAAAAAAAAAAAAACCTTTAGGATCTGCTTTGATGCAGGATAGAGAGAGTTAAGTGGGAAAAAAAAGTTAAGTGAGCGAAAAAAAAAATCTACTTGGTTTGACGGTGGAGATTTAGAAAAAAAAGTCAGAGGATAAAGTGAGGGTATGTTTAGCCTTTTTTTTGTCTTTTTTTTTAATCCCCATATATGAAGGTTAACGAGAAAAAGTAAAAAAAAATTTGTTTAAAAAGTCATAAATATCATTTATTTGTCCTATAAATTATTATGATCTTCTCCTTAATTTTTTTTTTCCAACATGCTTCTTCTCAAAAATTCTTGTTTCCAACATGCTGCTTCGTCTTCCTGTCTTTCAACATGCTAGCGTCTAGGAGCATGTCTTTTTTCGCTTTCTTTTATTACTTCTCCTCCCACTAAAAATAATATGTAGTAAGAGTATTTTGGTAACTATTGTAATTTTATTAATCTCCTTTCCACTCAAAATTTCTAATTCAAGTAATAGTTATTAAATGTACTTTACTTAACTTTTCCTCAAATCCAACCAAGCAATAGAGTATTTTTGTTAAAAAAAAGTCTAAACGAATTGAGGGCCACGGTCGCACGGTCGAAACCTACGTCACGTGTCGCTCTTCCATTGGTCGAACAAAGAGACCCATTAAAATCAGCCTCCTGCTATGAGCATCTCCAACTCTATTGTCTTGTTTTGTGGTGTGATTCTTATATGGCATAAGGCACAAGACAATGTCTTTTCTGTAACGACCCGTTCCGCTCAAGCGAACTGCCGATTCAAACGGCAAAAGTGCAACGTCCCGACCCGCCTTGCTCAGCGAGAAGACTCGTTTGAGGCAAAAGGATTTCCAGACTTGGCCCTTCAGGAGTTACGGCTTAGGCTTTCAGAGGCTCGCTCGACCGAGGCAAATCATCGTTAAGGTGGGTGGCTACGATGAACTTGTCTTTGCTTAGCTAGCACACTTAAAATATGGATGTTTCATGCTAGTCGCTAGGTGAATCACCCCCTGCATGCTAATAAGAATACAACACACCTAACTAAGGGAATAATCCCAACTTGTATTGCTTGTATTAGAACATGAAAATAAAATATTGCTTATAATCAGACCCTCACATGCTACATTTGCCTTGTGCAACTAGACCCCGCTATGCCTCGAGTAGAACGATATACATATACTTTGTAGTGCACTGTTCACTTGCCACACTGCACGACCCTAGATTATGTCGCTCGGTATGTCCCTTTACGGTTTCACTCCTCGGCTTACCCTCGGGCCCGAGCCAACGCGAATGCTTAAGTTTTCTTATGAGTGCAATGCTTGCCTGCTTATATGTTAACTTGTAATATTGCCTCTACTCAATGTTTGCCATACGAAACTTAGACCACAATCAAGTAACACTATTGTGTATCGTGCATGCATCTAGTGAGCCATGAGACTATTAAATAGTTCTTCTGTGCAAATATAAACTTGCAAGTATCCGGGACCGTTAGGTCGCTAAGGTAGTCCCCACACCAGGGGAGTGCATCAAGACAAGTTGAATATCTGAACGAGAATCATGTCAAGTTTACATCTGAACAAAAATCCTATCAAGCAAGTTAAGTATCACAACTCGTGGAGCAATACTCGTTCGGAGCAAGAATCAAGATTCAAACATCTCGTGTCCTCGTGTTATGGATTGTCTTGTCAAGATGTGAATTTGGATAACCTTAGAGACTTTCATGTCGCAGACAACTTAGAAACGAGGGGAATCTACGAATACTGTTCCACGGACGGTCTCCGGGGCACCGAGGCCGATCCGATCCGGATAGAACATATTGTATGGCAGGATGGCGTGTATGCACTTCACGCTACAGCATCCTCGCTAGTGTGTCCATTCTATTGGCGGGATGGTTTGTGGCGCACCCTGCACTTTCGCAGCTTTCTACTCTCGTCGATGACCCGGGGTCCACTGTATTGGCGGGATGGCTTGCAGCGCACCATGTACTTTCGTTGCTTTCCACTCTTATCAATGACCCGTCCTTTATGACTATGCCAGCGACCCCAGTTCATATAGATAAGTCATCCTTATTTAGTGGCTATCCGCGTGTGAGTCATTGCATCGCATCGAGAATAACTGAACACCTGAACGATCTTGAGTATAGCACACTTGTACATATGGAATACTTCAACATCTTCTGCAAATGCCTTATAATTCGTGTAAATCGTGCACCCAAAATATAACCTCGCTCACAACACTCGTGTTTGCGCATGTTATTTCTCCTTAATTCATTATATATGCTGCTTGTGCTTGTTTTAACTTGGTTTGCCTTGGACTGGGAAGGACAAATGGTAAGTTGGTAATTCTCGCCGTGTTTTCTCTTATGTCGTACGGCGCACTGCTACACGAGTTAGGCTTTTCATATATGCCATGAAACTGATCCTAAAGCAAAACTAGAAAGATAACTTAATAGATGGTTCACGGAACCTATTGAACGTGTTTGGATTTGTCGAGCGGGCGAGTAGCCTCCCCACCAGTGCATTTATGTACCGATAATCTACCCGATTTCTTGCAGGGTGCGGGAGAACCTCGTTCGGTGCGGATGCCTCCTTCATGCATGCTAAGGCGTGAAGTTCACTCTAGAGCCTTGGAGTATTACGATTCGGAACTGAAGCACATATACAAGACATAATGTTGGAACATCGCCTATGTATCATTCCACAAATGTAGCCACTTGGCACGCTTTTACCGTTTTAGAGAGAGAGGCTTGAGTGACTTGTAATCTCGGCTAAGCGCTGCCTGTAACACTTGTTTAATATCAATAAAGAGTTTGCTTTACTTCTATACATGTGTTATTCAATGCTTCCGCTATTGACGACTCTGTGAACTTGTTACCAATCGCCTATACGTTTATAATTCTGCTGCACTCTGGCAATCTGTGCGACTCTGTGGCTCAGACCTCTTACCGCTAGCATGAACCATGGCCTTGCACGGGCCCGGCTTACGCTCGTGCGATATCACGCCCAGATGGGTCAAGCGATCGTCTTGCAGGAGAGCTGGCGCGGTGATTCTCGCCTAGCGGGGACGGTCGATTATCCTGCGGGAGATCGGGGCGTGACAGATTGGTATCAGAGCGTGGCTATATGCCTTTGGACTTCGTCTCGATTTTCTCAGTTTTGAAAGCTCGTTCGCAATGTCTCAACGAAATGTTCCAACAATGAGTCTAAATACTTTCAAAAAAAGTGCATGTGAATGATATGATTGTTTGTACGAAATTGTGATGCTAAGGCCTTTGTGCCGACCTGTGCTAGACCTTTGGGATTAGACTCGTGCTAGAATCGCGACTTGTGTGCAAACCAGAATGCCTATACTTGATTACCCAACTGGTTAGTGTACGGAATAGAATGTCGCCCGAACGATTAGCTATGCACACAGCCTTTTGGCTAAGTTGTGTACAATATCGCGTGCCAAGACCCTTTGGTGCAAGCTAAATTGCAACGAGTTAGGGATATCATTCAGAAAAAGAGACAAGTCAGACTTAGAATGCCCAACCGATAGAACCTTATCGGATTTATCGCTTAGGCGAATATGGAAAATCGTCCTTGGATTTTGGTAAATAGCTCAAACGATATTTCGTGTCGAAAGATACAAAACAAATAAGGTTTACTTGGATGACTATCAATGAAAATATATACGAGACTAGATTTATCAGACGATTCTAAGTATCATGCAGGAAATTCTAGGAACGACTTGATGTATATGCTAACGATTGATGCAAACATCGATTGAGAATTTGATTGGGTGACTCGATTCTGAGTGGTGTATGGATCATTTAGAAATGTTCAAACGGATTCATAAGTCTTGTATGATTTCGGATTGAAACAAACGGAATAAACTTGAACACAATATCGCTTAAATAGAAGTTAGCCAGAAATGAATATCTTGGTTCGATGAAAGAGATAAGCGATAATTGATTTGACTTGGAGTTTGGAAGAACGATCTTGAAATCTAGTTTGAAAGGATAACCTTCGAAATCAACGGGAACGATTATCCTGCGGGAGCGCCGGCGTGGTGATTTTACGTACGGCGGGGATGATCGAACTCAAGGGAACATGTTCGATGATTATCCCAAACGAACTCGATGAATAGAACGTATCAAAAGATGGAATAGACTTGGGCTTGAATATTTGAAACTTAGTTTCTTGAGGATGCTAGAAGTAGACAATGGATTTACCGAACGGTAACATTAAAGTTGGATGATTTTACTAGATGAATTATAATCACTGCATGAACGGACATGACTTGGTAAAATATTAAGGCGTCTTGATCGTTTCGAAGATAACCATATTGTTCAAACATTCTTATCTTGTGCGAGCGTAACTCTATGCTCGTGCATGCGTCACGTCCGGATTAGGACGATTATCCAGTGGGAGCGTTTGCGTGGTGATCTCACGTCCAACGAGGATGATCGAACTTGCGGAAGACCGGAGTGTGACAACTTATGGATCGTCTTGACTTGTGGTTCGACACGATAAGACCAATTTGGAAATGCAAGTGATCGAAAACGTTTTGAGGATAAGTTAGCCTAGAACCTGAAACAAATCACGCTTGATAGTTTCGTGAACGGATACATGAATCAGGTTGGACGACTTGGAGTTATAACTAAAGGTTTAGAATTGAATCTTGGCTTGGTGGTCTAAACTTGGGATGGATAGGGATTCTATCAAAACATGTTTGAGGAGATAGACTATGCAAATCACTAGGCTTGTCCTGCAACTTGGACATCGTGGATTTTACTGAACGAACTCGAATTCAGTACAAACGAACGTGCTAATGAGAGTAGGAAAATATGTGCTCGATGTTTAAAAGTCTGAGTGAAACGAGCTTGGGTAGAATATCCCGTGCAAATGAACAATAGTTTGACCCTTGAAATTGGGGCGAGCATCGTGCGACGAATTTGCACGATGAATCGTGTGCTTGAACTTGTACCTATGACCTTGTGAGCTGACCTAGCAATTAGGCAGACGACCCTGTGCCGAGTGAAAGAACATGTGTAACCGACTTTAGCATATTGCTTGAACAAGCTATAGAACTGGGGCAGCAAGACTTAGGGTTAGACTTGGAACGTTAACGTGTGCTATATTTGACTCGAACGAATGAACGCTAGTCGGTTGATCGGATAGATCGTGCTTAACGGTAGTGCAAATAACTTGGTGGAATGGAAGAGACTTGGATTTTTGTTGACCCTATCGAAAGTATCCTTGTGATTTATAAAACGAGAACCCTTGAGATTTTCGCAAGTAGCTTGTCCGATTTCACTATCTCTAAGTTTGGTTGAATGCATATGTTTGAGGGATGCCTTGAACGTGTGCACGATCCAAGACTAATGATATGTGAAACTCGAGTGCTAAGAGTTCGCTATCGCTAAGTTGGTTGATATGCATATGTTTAAAGGACGCTTTGAATATGTGCACGATCCAGACTTGCGATATGCTGATCTCATATGCTAGTGAAAGTGAATATCCGCATGAACAAGTATAACGACTTGTATAAGTTTGCCTCAGCCTTAGATCATCATTCGTTTTGAATATGAGCACGATCCTAGTAGTTTCTGCAAACACTTGGATCTTGGATATACGATAAAATGGTCAGGGATGCACCTGGATAAGAACAATCAGAAGCCTAAAAATCATAACTTTGACAGCAAGACTTCTATATTATCTGCTTCTACCAAACAACACACTGAGACGAGCTGCGGTTGGCTCCTGCTTTCCTGTTACAGGCTTAATAGTATTGGCCATCATGCCATCCAAGAACCAGAACAAAAACAAAGCCTTTATTCTTAAATTTTGGGGGTCAGCTGTTTAATCGTGTCACCCCCAACATTGATTTGCTTTTACACCTACTTTCTTTGAGGCATATTCAGTTGTTCAGCTTCCTTGTTCTGTGACACCCCACCCCCTACATCTTTGTCTATATTTTACAAAATGGTCCTTTTGGTATAGGTGAGAGAAGTTCAAATTTTAATCGCTGATGTAGGATTCTCATCCTTGTTTAAAGAAGATTTTTGTAGCTGTTGGATTAAAATATTGGGATATGGTATAAAAAGTCTCATTCGAAGGTTTGGTTATAGCTGATATTTATTTATTTACATAGTCATACAAGGAATTCTCTAAATTCAGTAACAATGCGACTGCCATTTATCTACCTCCGCACATTAAGATACTTTGGAGCATGGTATTCAAAGGCGCGCCTTGTAGCAAGATGCAGTTGTGCCTCGTACCTCACTAGGCGAGATGTCTTTCTCTATGCGAACTCAAGACGCGCCTGTTACCAAGGCACAACCAAGAAAATGCGCCCTTGCCCCTAATGATTTTTTTTTTTTTTTTTTTTTACATAAAACTTCGAGGCAGGGAGATAGCCCTTGTCTCATATAAGTGGGAGAGATGTTACCCTTTCCACGGTTGCCAAAGTTGGCTACACTTGAACTGAAAAAAAAAATCAAAATTTACTAAAAGCGTGGTAAGGAGAACACAAATTCTTGTTAGTTCTATTGACCGCTATTGCCGCTCCGCTAGTTTACTTGGTTATGTTTTAACATATTTTTGTTGGTTTTATTTCTTACATTACAATTTATGTATTTATTTATTTATGTATATTTTTATTATTTATTATTTTTGCTCGCTTCGCTCGGGCGGGTGTATTAAGTGCACATTCCGCCTCGGGCAATATGGATCATTTGTTCCTTGAGTGCGCTTTGCGCCTTTGAGTACCTTGGTATGAAGTACGAAAACATGATTTTTTTTTTTTTTTGAACTATTCAGATTGAACTTTGGCAACAACCCTTACCTTCATTAATCTTGATGCCAAAGAGAAGTCTTTCTTCAAGGTTGATCCCGGTCTGATTGTGACTCACTTGAGATTAAATGATGGAACAGATCATTCTTACTGATCCTTTGAGTTTTACCAAACTTCTTTAACTATGACATGGGCCCCATATTTGAACCTACTTGTCCTTGCATAATTCCTTTCACTGTTGTCTTGATGACAATCATTGATTACCTATATTAAAAGCATTGTGATTAGACCTATGTTAGCTTGCCTTAACCACTTCAATTTCCAAAGGAGCCAGACATTGACAACAGTGCGGCAATGGAATTACTTGTTATTTTTTACATAGCCGTGCAAGAAATTCTTAGTATCAACCCGACTGTCATTTGTCTACCTCCACACATAATCTGAAGTAAATGAAACAAGATCTATTTATTTGGAAGTTTTTAGAATGAACTTTGTCATCAACCTGACCTTCAGTAATCGCGGTGCCAAGAGAAGTCTTTCTTCAAGGTTGATCCTGGTGATTGCGACTGACTTGGGCTTACACAATGGAGCAGATCATTCTTTCTAATCCTTCGAGTTCTACCAAATTTCTTTTACTCTCCAGATTTGAACTGCAACTTGTCCCCGTATGTTCCTTTGACTGTTGTCTTGATGACGATCATTGATTACTTATACTAAAATGTTGAGATTAGGTCGATGTTAGCTTGCCTTAACCACGTCAATTGCCAAAGGAGCCAGACGTTGACAAACAGTATGGCTGTCATAATCCCTTACCAGTGGCCTACTATCAAACTTATATGATTCATCCAATGCCTCACAAATGTTCCACCTCATTTGCTGTTGTAAACTCGACTTCTAAAAACATCTTCTGTGGTAACATATTGGACTCTTACTGCATCGTTTGTACCGTTAATGAAAACTGTAACCGGGTAAACCTAGTGATCCTTACTTGTACCTAGAACTTTTTACCATAACCTTCAAAATGCGGTAATGTTATCTAAATTGTCCTACTTCAAGAAACTTTTCCTTATATTGTAGTTTGACTTTGAACATATTCTTTGAATTTGCAGTTTCAAACTTTCATATGGCATAGGGTATAGGCCTTTTTCTATTCAGAAACAAAGAAGTTTTTCCCAGCTTCTTTTATTTGCCAGAGATAACATATGGTATAGTCTCATTTATCACTTGATTTCCATACGATTCCTAACATGTATCTCTTTAGTACAGAAAGTTATTTGGTTCCTATTCTGGTATTAATGTGCAACATAACCCAAAGGGTATCCCTGCGCGCGAGGTTCCCGCTTATGCAACATTGCCCAAATGTGCAACATAATTTCATTTCAACAAAGTAAATACTTCCCCATATATCTGGAGTTGGACTAATTTGTATATAATTTATTTATGGTCTAGCCTTAGTATACTTCGGAGAGTATCTAGTGTTTTATAAAGACATTTTTGAATGCTTGCTGTGTTTTCTCACATTTATTTTATTGTTATTATTGTGTGAAAGGAGCCAGTCTTTGACTATCCCCGGACTAGGATTTGAACCTGGGACCTTCCTCTCCTCTCCTCCCTTATGCCAAAGGTCTTTCAGTTGGTTGCCAAACTAGGTTGCATAGACATGGATTCAGATTTGGGATACGGTATTTTAGAAAATTTTGAGATACGGGTATGTCGTGGATACAATTATATATGCACATGAAAACATATTTATATACGTGTATATTTAAGCATGTTTTGAATATTAACTAGGTTCCCAAAAGTTTTAGAAAGGATTAATGTTGCTTTCTCATGTCTCGGTTATGTTTGTCATGATCACAAACATGTTAACTAAGTTGTGGGCTCCTTTGGAGCCTAAACATAGGTGAGCTATATCGATATAAAGAAGTATCGTGTCCAATACAGTTTTATTGGCTGATACCAACTTTTGTTTCTCCAAGACTCCAATACAGAGAACACTGTCAATTGTGCAATGCCTCTTGATGAATTTAGACTATTCCATCTATGAATTACATTGAAACCGGTTCAATTCTGCATGCTCCCTCTAATATTTATGTGGTAGTCTGCAATTTTATAGGTCCTTTCTGTTGAGCTCTGCATCCTTTACTCCCATTTTTTTTTTCTTCTTTTTTTCTTCCTTTTTTTTTCTTTGGCCATTAATTGGAGGAATAATATGCTTTCCCGTGGAATTGAACCCCACCCACCTAGCCAAGATGTTTATGTCTCCACCTCCTTACCACTTGAGCTAGGAGGGCATTAATCTCATCTTACACGTGCAAGTAACATGAAAAAAAAACCCGAAAGCAAACAGTTCTCGTTCAATATGCTTCTAATACTTTGTTCTGGTTTCAGAGATGGCACGACAACATCGACACAGGGGGAAGAGAAGGCATTTTTGATACAATCGACTTTGTGGCCGGATACAATTAACGAAAGGATAGTTTGGTTGAAAGACATGGTTGTTACCGCTTGGTTCTCGTCTCTTTGAATAATTAGAGCCTTGCATGGCAGTGAAAGCTGTTTTAATAAGGGAAGTTTGCATCATTTGTCAGCTGAATGATGTTTTGATATATATGGACAATGTTTCAAGTCAATTTGATGCATCTTTTCTTGTATCTTCTGTAACCTATCTTGCCTCGTGGTCTTCAAATATTTGATCTTTTCCCAATGGTATTATTTCCTGTTCAGGACCTCCTTTTTATCAATATATCTAGCTGTACTCATCTCTCTATAAACATCTAGATGGTTTTGGTTCATAGACATGAAGCAGCAGCAGTCATGACAAACTTTGTAAATTTTGCACTCCAAGTGTAGTATATGCCTTTCATTGCAAACTATTCAATTTCTGCAAAGTAGCATTCTCGATACAAAGTATCCTTATTGTTCAATACTCGGTAATATCTAGCCCCAGAAAGCAAAGATTGAGGACATTGTATGTTTAAGTAAATGGTGTCACTAGACTCAGCACGATGATCATCTTACAGCTGTGGTATTGATTGGAATGTTGGATTGATGAAAAAACATATAGATGAAAAGAGTGTGGTAGAAATGAGAATGCTAGGGGCGAGTGACCCATCGATTGGAAGGTACGACAAAGAAGGGGAAAGTGACAAAATGAGATGATCCTATCTGGTAACATGGACATATAACATAAACCAATTAGGAAAAATGCTAGGATATTTAGTTAAAGGAGCTGCTAAAACATTAGATGTGGCCCTAGCCTAACTTAGACCTAGAGTATGTAGTGTTACAAAGGTCATGGTACTTAATATAGCTGAATCTAAGAAGAAAATTATCAAACTAGCCAGACCTTATAGTTTATGTATGAAGGATTTGCTGTTCTTTGTTGTAATTGAGCAATCTATAGCGGAGTCATCTGTATCCAATGAGTCATGATAAATTTGTTATGGCTCCTATTATGCAAGGGTATTACATGTTCCAATTTCTGGAGAAGAGGAGTACATCTTGGACAACAGATTTTGGTGAAACTAAATTAGAAAAATAATATGTAATAAGTGCTTTCTTACATCTCTCCTTCCCAGAAGTCTAACATTACAGAAAACTTATTACATAGTAACACAAAAAATTGTCTCCACAAAGAAATCATGTTGGACTAGACTGCTTGATTCTGAAGATTCTCTCCTTTCTCAATCAGTAACAGCACTTTAGCCCAGCAACTTGACATTGAGCATAAGAAGCTTGAACATAAAAAAGTGAGTAAAACTTTGATACAGTAGGCTGTATCAAAGTGTATGACATGTGGGTCCCACCTCAATGTTTATATATTTATATAAACTTGCACGCCACATGTCATACATAGGCTGTATCAAAACTTTGATACAGCCTACTGTATCAAAGTTTTACTCTCAAAAAGTTTTGTGGACCAACTATGTACTTCCAAGCCTTAACATGTTAGCATGCGTGTATTTTAGTCGATTGTAACTAAGAATTACAAAGAAGTATCTGATAATAGTTATACACTGGCTATATCTTCCCTCTCCACCGAAACAAATATTACATCAATCCTCACATGATACAGTTGAAAAAGGATTACTTCTGTTGATCAGCCACATACTCTCCTTATATCAAATACCTTCTAATCATCCACAGGTAGGAGGTTCGCGATCTTGATTGAAACTAATGTCGAAAGTTTAACCACTTTCTCCGGTTGTTAATTGTATGAATGCTTCCATAAATTATCAATGGCTGACCCTGGAGAGTAATTGGCTAAATACTATCTATTATTCACCATAATCTGAATTTTGTAGTACTTCATTCAATGCTCACCCCCAACCCACTGCTGTATTACATAGACCACGCAGGTTGTACAAAATGATATCGATCCGAGAAAGACAACGATCCGAACCCATAAAGAGGCCATGAATGCTGCTTGCACGAACAGATGCCACATCCAGAACCATGTGACAGCACATGCTGATCCTAAGGCAGCACCAACGAAAACCTGGCTGATGGTATGGAACTGTTGTGACACCCTTATCCATGACTGCGAACAAAGACAGGAAGTTTTTCTTCGTTACTGTTGTGCTTGATGGAAATTAAAACAGTTGGTCAAGAAGTTTTTTTTTCTTCTCTTTTTCCTTTTCTTTTGGGAATAGTTTTATACTTAAGAAAACCTACAAGAAACAACAAGGCATTCATCTCAGCCATTGAAATTTTGCAGATAAAGAGGAAACCAGAACTGAATGAGTACTGCTTTCCTTTTTCTTCCATGATTTCTTTGCTATGCACACTTTTTCCCTATAATCTGTATGGAAATCTTGATAAAACCAACCTTGAGCTACTCTTTAGTAATGTTAATAGAAAATATAGGACCAAACATCGTTCACCGTAGAATGATTGATGCAAATATGTAGTTTTGTGAGAAACTTTGGTCTATAATCCAACATTCGGGTCCATCACATCTGAAATGTCAGGCTCTTTCAATTTTGGCAATAATTGTACTTCTAGAAACAAGCATAAATTCATCAGGCCTAATTTTGCATTCAGAACTTCAGAGTAGGTCCCGCATGCATCCAAATATGAGTGTGCTAGTCTCTATATCTGTCACTAGGTATTAGCCAACAATAAAGGTTCTTAACTAGAAACAATCATATCAAACTTGTAGAATACAGTATTTGGCATTTGCATTAGACAGCCCACTTCTTTTCCGTAGATATCCGTATTCCAGTATCCATAAACCAGCAAATGTACGTAGTATGTACCCACAGACTTGTACAAGTTGTGTATTACCCTTCATTCTTCCCAATATGGGCTCAAAATTGCTAAACCAAGCTAGAACGAAAACTATGGAATTCTAACAAAAGCTGTATAATAACACCTTCGAGTTTGACTAATCACACTATTTTAATTATATAAGTTATGGCTGTCACTAACTATAAATTTGGGTACACCCCATATATAGGTTTGTGGCCCAGAATAAAAGTTTCATCAACTTCCATCATTTAGTTACAATTTTTTTGTTATACTAAGTTGAAATCAGGTAAACTGAAACAGAGGACCATATCCGTCATCACGTGATGAATCCAACACGATGCTTTCGTAACACGTGACAAAGCATTGTCAAGCTGAATCCAAGTTCCAAAGGAACCAAAAGGTTTGCTGCTTTCCCAACACACGCCCTACATGGTACTCATCCTGTCTCTCAAGTTCCAGGCGGTGCCAACTTGAGCCAGAACTTATGGAGAAGGTAATATTTCATTTATAGGGGATTTATTCTAGATTTGGTTTAAACCCTGTTTATTATGTAGCATGGCATCCATGTACAGCTATGTATGTCTATGTTGTATCTGAGTAACGGCGTCCAGATGTACAAGCGCCCATTAAGATTCACATGTATTATGTATCTGCATTCACTTCTCGTGCCTATCAGTTCCACCTAGGTTGGACGAAATTAAAAAAGTTAAACAATGAGAGCTGCATGAGTTAACACAGAACTGATAAAATGCATACGGTTGGCTTTTGATAAACCAGAGGGGGAAATTATAGAACTAGGTTACACAGCTCCTAGAATTAAACAAGTACATGATTTGCTAATATAATATGATGCATTACACTTACCAGATAAGAGGAAGATATGAATGTGATGGCTCCAATGGTCATTGTAAATATATTAACCCCAGGCCAATCGAACACTGCACAAAATATTACAAAAAAGAAGATATGCTTAATATAATAGTGGATGGATGGTAATCAAAACTATGTAACAGTGTGTTTACTTGTCAGTTAGCAAATGAATTGCATAGTACTTGACAACCACAATACAGTAAAAAAATCTTGTACAAAATGCAATTAAAGTGTTGCACATGTTACGGTGAGTTACTTGCATCAATGCTGAGAATGGGATTAAAGAACGACTGCATAAAATCCTGATTATACATCCAATTGAGTTGGCTCGACATACACTAATGGCCTTCAACCTAACAGGTTGAGCTTGTGCATAATGTGGTTACCAAGCACATTTTTAGAACACCGTGTTTCAAGAAATCTATGTTCAAATTTGTCATTAGCATATTACTATGTTTATATAACCCATTTAATTACTCCTCACCTTGGGACTTGTCTTCTGCATGTGTTTTTTCAATACCTGGAGCCTCAGGGCACACTTAAGGGGTGTTCAATGGCTGGGATATTACATTGTTGGTCCACAACTTAGCAACTCAAGCTTTTTGAAAATATGGCTATCTAGCATGTCGAACTCTTATTGGTCACGTTCATTCTTTCCACACATAAGCTAACACTGAAAGGTTTAGTAGAGAAAATAGTCTATGGCATATTAGCTAGTACTTTGCAGTGGAAGACAACTACATTGACGATTTTCTTGGTCAGCTAGGTATCTCAGGGATAACGATATTTCTGTATCCAAATTTTATTGTGATCATCTGATCCCATAGGCTTACAGCAACCTATTCCAAGGTGGAGGAGGTCATTGATAAACCAGTACAAGGACATCAGAAGATGTTTAAGAAGAGTTGTGATAAAAAGCAGAATGATGTGAGAAGAGAACAAAAATGCCAAAAACCGCCATGTTGTCCAATCACACCTCCACCAAGTCGAACATAACTGATACCACAGATGGAGTTTTGAACTTTTGACATGAAACCAAAAATTCTAGAAACTAGACTTATAAGCTTTGTTTCATGCATTCAAACTTCATTAGATTCAAAAGTTTATGAGTTCAACTATGCAGCTAGAAACCTGCTCGAGTTGTGGTCTTTTCTGAGGGTCCGAGTATCAAACTCAGCTCCTACTTAAATTCTATTGAGTTTACCAACTAGAACACCTTTTGCTTCTTCAGTATACAAGAAAAATAAAGGATATAAAATGGACAACCAAAGACTATCTAAAGGAAACAAAAAAAACTCAAGACAGCAGCCACCTATCCTCGGCCCTAAGTGGGTCTGGTCTGCCCCTGGTGCAAAGTCAAGAAACTGAGTTGTCAGAATTTTGTACGAGTTGGAATCATTTCCCAAGATTTCCTATTTATTTTTCAGGTTCCATTTAACAGTGGGTATTAATGCTAGGCCATAGGATGTTTGTCACAAATTATTAGTCAAATTCATTGTTGGCTATGTAGCACCGATACAAATATGACACGACATAATACAGATACGACAAAAACACCACATTTACTTTGTCATGTATGTTGTATTTTGGTGTGTTAGTGTTGAATTTGATGTGTTGGCACGACATGGCAGGAGTATGGCACCAATTTGTGGAGTGTTCGTGCTTCCTGTATTGTGGGTGAAACTTGTTGGCCATATAAGTGGAGTCCCTTTTTCATTGTAATTTCGCAAGGGGATTAGAGATGTAGCATTTTACTTCTCTTAGGCCAGGTGAGAGAAGATGCTTTATTTGATTAAGAGGTTCTATTAAAAAGAAGAACAGAGGATCCCTCACTCTCCGTGAAAAGCACTGAGCCATCTGTGTGCCTCTCCATTTAATCCTAGATCTTGCCATCAACCACATCTAAAATACGGGGAAATCTGGGGATTAGGTTGCCCTACCATCTTAATATAAATTCTTTTGGATTGGCATCATTTTGAACTTTTATACTTCCAGCATTATACTTCTATTTCCTGCTAAATATGAAAAATCGTACATGGGTTATTACATACATGAAGTTGCACAAGACATGTAAGGACCCAATTTGGTCTCTCTTCTTTCCCCATTTTGAGAATGGTGGATGAGCAGGAGATCTCGGTCTGCTTTTCTGTTTTTCTTTCAAATAAAGTCCATCTCCATGCAGCGACAATTATCTATGAAAAACCACTTCAAGGTGCTTCTTTGGGGTGTTAACCTGGATCACCTACTCAAACAAGAAATCTCGGCATATGATCCACAACTAATGGGTCACAACCTACTTAGTTTTTCCCTTAGTCAATCTATCAACATTTATAGAGTTTATATGACTCGTTTTAACCTAATTGGCACAACATTCACTAAAAAATGTATTTGATCCCTGCTTTAGTTGATCTGTGATTTAAATGAATAGAACTATATCAAAATAGCTAGTACAACACAAACAATAACAGAACCTTCCTCCCAAATTTTAGGGTCCACTAGTTGAATATTTTTCTTCCACTCAGATATGTTAAGGACTATCTCCTCTGTAACATACGCAAATATCATATCTTGCTTATATCTCCAAACCAAATTTGTTAACGCAAAGTTAGATACCGGTTAATTGTTTATAATTCTAGTGTTTGTGAGCATAGTTAATTATTTTATGTCAAGTTGGTTGTAAGATTTGTCATAAACTCCCTATTCCAAAGTGCACCTTCATAAAAGTTTGCCAAGTAAAACTTGATCAGAACAATCAGTAGAGACTCATCCAATATAGATTGAATTATCTAGACAGAATTGCATCATTATTGGTATCTGAACACCAACATCATTGTAATAATTATTAATTAGTAAGAAGTATAAATTGACAGACATTATTTTCTTTAACAATAAAATAATAGATACATGAAATAAATAAGGCATATAATAATTTTAGAACAAGGAAAATGAAGTTCAATTACCAAAAACATATTCTATGGAAACATCAATCTGGATGCATTCAAATACCTAAATACAAGAATAGAATGCTTAGGATTAGAAAGGGAAGCTTACATGATATAACTAAATAGGTCGCCGTGTAGAATATAGTTTGTGCGTGAGACGACGGCATTCCTGGGTCAGATCTCGAAGCATTGACAGGCCTTTGATGATTTAGGGTCCGTTTCAATGTAACTGATATACATGAATTTACAATTGATCCCATTGCTACCCACAAAGCTTCAGCATCATGTTTCCATAAAATGAAGAGGGCAATAAAAGCTACCACTAGCCACTTGCTCTGGTTCACACAAAAGAAAGGCTTTAAAATATAGTGGAAGGTAATGATAAGCCTACTCAAACAAAAACTATAATGTAGAGTATGACGTTAAGTTCAGCAAAGAGCTTAAAACAAATTCATGCACAACATGAATGAATGGTAGCCTTATTTTACTAAGTTAAAAGACCAATACACGTGGATATTGTATGCCCTAAGTATAAAAATCATTCAAATCGAGGATCTTAATCAACGAAAACTTAATAGAAAGTATTAATGAAAAGAGATTAGTGGCAGTATACACAAAGATTTTGAGGGATGTTCTTAAGGTGGGAACCATAAACTTAATGGTGAATATATAACTTAGGTGTCATGGAGACATCCATTCCATTACTTTTGTTATCACCTGTTGCATTTTACAGGTGATTTTAGTATAAATCGCTTGTGTTTTGCCAATTTTATATGTGCCTACTTTACTTCTTACTAGTTGCCCCTGAACCAATCTATGCACCTCACCTCTTTTCTTTCTAGTAGACAACATAGTTATTATACGAATGTAACTCCCAACATTTCTGAACTTTTTTGCGGACTGCAAACTTCCTTCATAACAGATGGTGTGTTTAACAGAAGTAGTACCTATCCTAGAATAAATTGTTTTCTATATGATTAACAAGCTAAAGTATGTTATATGGTAAGCTACAAAGTCTCAGGGGTGCATGAATAAGTATCTATTTGTGATAGGAAAGGTTTCCTATTTTCAGATATGCTTCAACTATAGGTATATGTATTAGAATGCATCAGCAGGAGCTGTAGAGAGAATTAACATAATGGAAGGAAAGAAAAAAGTTTGAGGGGAAATGGAGGAAAAAATAGAAGCGATGGTGTTTGGAAAGGGCAGAAAAAAAATAGGGAATAAAATTTTGAAAAAAAAAATATAGGTCCCACTAAAAAATTTAGTAAAAAAATAATGAAAGGTAATGAAGAGAGGAGAGAATTTTGAGAAAAATTATTCAAATTATGAAGGAACTAAATATTAATTATATTTTATTCCACAAACAAATAAAAATATAGTTTTTGGGGAATTGTAATTGCCAAGAAGTCTTTTACAATATCCAAAGATTCTCAAGATTGATTATCAATACTATCCTTAGGGTCTGCTTGAAAATTATGGGAGTAGCGGTTATGAGGTGTTTTTAGAGTACCGGTTATGAGAGGTCCGGTTTTGAGTGATTTTTAGCAACGACTTTTAAACCAATTCAATCCATGCTTGGTAACGAGCGATTTCGAAAGACTTTTACAAGAATAAATGATTTAAAATTAATAAAATCGTTCAAAACCCACCGATTTGGGGTGTTTATAAAGCCACTCAAAATTACATTACATCGGTTTTGGAGGATTTTTGAGCCGACCAAAACCAGTGCCTCATAAAAATTACCAAACAGAGGTTTTCATAAACTGTCGGTTCAAAAACACCCAAAAACCGATAAAAAAAATGTTACCTAGGGTCTGCTTGGCAATTGTGGGAGTAGCGGTTATAAGATATTTTTAGAGTACCGGTTATAAAAGGATATAAGGGGTCCGATTTTGAGTGGTTTTAAGTAGCGGCTTTTAAGCCAATTCAATCCATGCTTGGTAACGAACGATTCTGATAGTTTTTTACAAGAATAAATGAAATAAAATAAAAAAATCCCTCAAAAGTCAAAATCCACCGATTTGGGATGTTTATAAAGCCACCCAAAATTGCATTACACCGGTTTTGAGAAATTTTTGAGCTGACCAAAACTAGTGTCTCATAAAAATTATCAAGCAGATATTTTCATAAACGATCAGTTCAAAAATACCCCAAAATCGGTAGAAATATTTTTACCAAGCGGACCCTTAATTTTTTTACCCTTTTTAAAATAAACTTATAGCTTCTCTTATAAATCAAAGATAATTTTGACAATCCATCTTGAAAATTCTTGGATGTTATAAAAACCTTCTTGGTAATTGTAACTCCCTTTTTTTCTATTTCTTTTTTGTTTCATCCAAAAAAAGAAGTTTTCCTCACTTGCCACAAAAGTTTCCAAACACTGCAAATAGAAAGAAATTCTAGACAATTTAGGTGGGATATTCACAACAACAACCACCCCCCCAAACAACAACAACACACACACACACCACTAAAAAATTGCCAACTGTCATTTTCATCCTACACAAGCCATTTTGTAAGTGGCTTTGATATTTTAAAATGTCAGTTGGCGTGGGGGTTTGAACATCCCAAGTAATTTTTTAGTGGGCGAAGAAAAATGGAATCAAGATATTTTGCAAAAGGTCAACTAACCGTTCGATTCAGAGTCGTTTCGAATCCTTCCACCGCCACATACCCCCCATTACTGCCCTGAGCCACCCCGACCTCGTCCTCCCGGCCATTGGCCGCTCCGGAGAAAGCGTCTATCCGCACCGGCTCCGTCATGTTCCTCTGGTGCGAAACTCCGGTCCTCCAGATTCCCCCACCAAGTTCCCTCCTTGAGTGGAGATTCCGCGGGAAAATCGAAACTTTCGAGGTGGGTCCTCCTGGGATTGTTCTAGAATCTAGGGCTTTCGGAGGGGGAGAGGAGCATCTTTGCAGGTAGGAGAAAGAAAGGGAGTCAGAGGTTCTTCTACGTCCTTTCTTTTCCAGTGGGCTATTTATTTAAGGATTTTGATAAGGGCACTACGCATATTACTTGGGGGTAGCCCAATATAATTTTTTCCAAAATTACAAGTTTGTCACTCTTAAAGTTACTTGGGGCTAGTCAACACCAAGCTATATAAGTGAACAAATTTTCTACTTTAGGCATTTCACCCTCACTTGAAGAAACTCTCATTCTCCAAGTCTAAACCTAAATTTGGAAATTGATAGTTGTGGTCCCAAGTGGAAGAGAATTTTGCTTTGGTGATTGTCCAACGAATATTCTTCCAGTATGTCTTTAACAACATACGATGAATAAGTTTTGCGATTGTTAGATAAAAATTTAGTTTTTTTTTACTATTGTAGGAACAATGCATGAAAATATCTTCGATGACGAAGTCGGATCATGCAATCCATTAAATATGCACTCCGGACGTTCCGAAGAACATGTCGGTTGTTCCGAAGTACGTACGGTACGTAAAACGACAACCCTAATTCGACAGTCATCGTGTAAGGACTGTATAAAATTAGACAGTCTTATATAAATATAGGACTGTCAATAATTCGACAGTCCTATATAATTACAGGACTGTCAGAATTTCGACAGTCCTATATAAAAGTAGGACTTTCATAATTTTGGCAGTCCTATATACAAATAGGACTGTCAAAATAGTGACAGTCCTTGATCTTAAAGACTAAATTATTTGAAGTGCCAATTATATGAAGTTATTAATTTTTATATTATTTTATATTGGTTATAGGACCAACCTTGTACAGATGTTGTGGTACATCCTACTATTGGGGTTGATGTGGATTATATATTCTCAACGAATATTCAATTTTTCACCCAGGAAGAAGCATTAGATTGGTGCAGAGAAGTTGGAAGACGACATAACATAGTAATTGTCATTGCAAGATCCATCAGATCTCGGTCGGACCAAAAATATGTAGAGCTGGGGTGCGAAAGATGAGGTGCGTTTAGGGAGCATCATAAAAAAAAGGGTGTTGTTGAAAAAAAAATCCTAAGAAAAACGTTGGGACGAGAAAATGTAGTTGTCCATTGAAGGTGTTGATTGTAAAAGTAGAAGATGTGAAGTGGATAATCGAAGTTAAGAATGGAATACACAATCATCCTATTCCAGGGACACTTATGGGTCATGCCTACGTGGCACGGTTGAAGGAGGATGAGAGAAAGTTGGTTGAAGAATTGTTCCTTTCCGGAGTTGCACCAAAACAAATTTATTCTGCCGTGCGACAAAAAGAAGATGGAAACAAGTCTACCATGAGGACGATCTATAATAGTTTGGCCAGAGCGAAATGTAATAGTATGAAAGGAAGAATGGCGATGCAGCAAGTATTGAAGTTGCTTGGGGAGCATCACTACGTGGAGTACCATAGAAGACATCCACAAACTGATGAACTCCTTTCGTTGTTTTGGGCTTATCCTGATTGCACACACTTGGCTCGGTCTTTCGCAGACGTGTTGATCCTTGATTGTACATATAAGACCAACAAGTTCAAGATGCCTCTTTTTCACGTTGTTGGGTTTACGTCTACGGGAAAAATATTTACAGTTGCTTTTTATTTTATGAAGAGTGAGACAGTAGAGGATTACACATGGGCGTTGAGGAAACTATAATTCCTTTACACAGGTTACAAAGAGCCCTCTGTTTTTGTTACCGACAGAGAATATGTGCTGATAAATGCTATAGATATTGTATTTCCTCATGCGCATAGACTACTATGCACTTGGCATATAAATCGAAATATCCAAGCTCAATGCAAGAGAAAATTTGAAAATGTGGACGATAAAATCGACATGCTTCACTTCGAAGAATTCTACAGTGATTTGAGTCTTGTATGGCGAGCAAGTACTACAGACAGCTACGACATAATATGGTACATGTTCCAACAAAAGTGGGAGACGAGTAACCCGACATGCATATCTTATATCAAAGATACTTGGCTAGAACCACATAAAGAGAAATTCGTCTTAGCATGGACGAACATGGTGAAGCATTATGGCACAATCACTACGAACCGGGTCGAAGGATCACACTCAAGTTTAAAAAGATATCTACGGTCATCGGTCGATAATTTTGTCTTCGTTTGACAATCGATTCATTTGATGATTATTTCCACGGTGAACGAGATTGTAGCATCATTTGAGATGAGCCTCAATATTGCAAAGCATGAATACAAGCATGAACACCTCTTGGATGGTTTAATCCATGTAGTATCTCACAAGGCCTTGGGCTTATTGTTTGAGGAGATTGGTAGGTCGAAGTCGGTTGGTTATGATCCCGAGGTTTGCGGTTGTTCATATCGACATTCACTCGGACTTCCTTGTGCACATGAGATTAACGAATATCGTCGTGAATCTATACCTATTCCAATAGATGTTGTTGATCAACGTTGGAGACAGTTGTCGATAATGCCGACGGTGGAAGTTCAAGATGATTTCTTTTCTTTGCCACAAGTGAAACTCCTGCACGCAAGGTGGTGTCTCGCATCGGAACCGGAAAGAAGATCCATTGAGGTTAAAATCCAAGAAATTGTAGTCCCGGCAACAACTCAATTGCAAGAGTCATATGTTGTTCGAACTCCGAAGGGAAGACCACACTCAAGAAAGAGTAGAGCAAAAAAGAAGGAGAAGGAGTCAACTAAAAGAGATCCATCCTTGTTTGAACATATTGAACGCAGTTTGGAGGCAAAGTTCATAATCAAAAGGGTGGTATTTCCGTAGAGAAAGAGTAAGCTTACTATTCGAAGGGGGAAGAAGCAGAAAACAAACGATGCAGTCACGGCGGAGGATTTAGATAACTTTTCTGATTCATATAGTCTATACATTAAAAAATTTCTACCTGAGATACAGGATTTCATTTGATCTATTGTCGATGTTCCCAAGGATGGCCATTGTGGATATCATGCACTAGCAAGACAACTAGGCTATTTAGTTGAAGCAGGATGGAGACAGGTTAGGGAAGAGCTGTACGAGGAGTTGGAGTCTCGACTACCCTTCTATATAGGCAGATACTCGGCGAAGAAATTGTTGGAGATTTGTTGGCAAGCTTACCTTGTACGGAAACAGTTACCGGACCAGACCATTACATGGATGTCCCGCCTGCTGCTTACGTATTCTCTAATAGGTATAAGATACCTATTGTAATTATCTCACAAGGCATTAACAATACTTTCTTTCCAATGTGTGCTCCCCCGGCCGAACACGGAGTATCCTATCTATGTTCGATAGGGCTTGTCGGACAACACTTCGTCATCCCAAGGTTGATCGGTCATTCTCCTATTCCGCCACCTTCTACGCTTTGGTATAAACACGCACCAGAGGAAGCGATCGCATGGACGACACCCTACACGGATGCAATGGCTACCTATAAGAAGATGATAAAGATGGAGGATCCAAAAATCATGCCGAACGACTACTTTGATATTCTAATCGATTGATACTGTATATTGAAATGTATGTTGTACAAAAAGCCATGTATGTTTAAATGTATATTGAACTGTATGTTGTGTGTATGTTGTGCAATGAAAGAAGTTATCTAAATCCTAGGACTGTATGTGGTGCATTGATACTAATCGATTTTGACTGTATGTTACACATTGATACTAATCGATACTAGGACTGTCAAAATTATATGTAAAACTGTCAGGAAATTAGGACTGTCAAAATTTTGACAGTCCTATAAGATAGTAGGACTGTCAAAATTTTGACGGTCCTAGAAGATAGTAGGACTGTCATAATTTTGACAATCCTAAACTTTACCCGTTGTCTCTGGACAGTTATATGTAAGTTTAGGACCGTCAAAATTATGACAGTCCTAGAAGATACTAGGACTGTCAAAATTTTGACAGTCATAAACTTTACCCACTGTGTCTGCACAGTTATATGTAAGTTTAGGACTGTCAAAATTTTGACAGTCCTAGAAGATAGTAGGACTGTCAAAATTTTGACAGTCCTAAACTATCTCCACTGTCATAATCTGCACATTTGACAACTGTATATGTATGTAGCAAAATTATAACACAAATTGTATGTATGTAGCAATTGTAGCAAAATTTTAAATTATAGCAATTGTAGCAAACTTAGAACACAAATATTCAAAGTGCGAATTGTAGCAAATTCATTCAAAGTTTTACAACTCAAATTCAAACTTTAAACTTTTACAAGTCTCAAAAGTCATATTCATTGAAAGTTTTACAAGTCTTCAAACGGGGCCTAAATTTTATGCCGCCTCTTTGTACGTTGCTCTCTATTTTCCAAGAAAAAAAATCTTCAGCGTTGTCGATTTGTTGGAGTTCGTCATTGATTGCCATATAATTCGAACCCTGACAACTTACGAGGCTTCTTCCTAACTTTTTCACTTTCCTAGCCTATTCATGAGAATTAAAAAAATTTGTTATGTTATAAACATTTACAAATATCAAACTGAAAGTGTCTGAAGTAGTTGGCTCACCATCTTGACCAATGCAGTATACAAGACCGATTTGGCAGGAAGATCTGAAGGTACACGCACAATATCGCCTCCGCGTTGGAACAAGGTAGGTAGTCCGACACCAGCGTAGTAGGCGAGATAGTCGTCGCTACATTCCGTCATATTTACTGCTGCTTGTCGTTAAGTGTCTCTAATAACGTGGCATTGCCACTCGGTGAAGAAGTCCGAGACCCAGTTGAACACCGCAGGAATATAGTTTAGCGGTTTGGTACCTCGCGGAGCAGTTATCATTTTCAAAGTGCACTTTGGGACAGTTTGTACGTAGCCAAACTGATGGAGCACTCTATCCGGCATATAAGCCTCCTCGATTTCATGACAACTTATAAGACCGTGATATAAAGCGACTGGTTGCAATGGACGACTAGTCTGTCGCAAATCACGGTATGGATCCCAAACAATCTGTACCGCATAAAATTTAGCATAACGTCATTTAGCATAACGTAGTCAATTATGACCAAACATTAAAAAATTAGGTCTAAATTTACCTCTTCTGTCGTCATATCTTCGAGTGCATTCCGTAGGGCGGCCAATGTGTGAGAACGTTTGGCATCTTCCTTAGTTGGCTTCCATCGGCACATTCTAGGAAGGTTCTCGTCATACCCTCGGTTCATTTTAGCCCGCTGCAGGGTTGGAAAGTGCTCGTATATCCATGCCTTCATGTAACCAGGTTAAAAAAACATTAGTCCAAAAATTAACAACAAAATTTAAAATTATGTATACAAGTTGACAAAGATATATCTATACATGGAGTAGAGTCTGGCATCCGGATATTGTCTTCGAACCCACGCGAGATGCCGCACCAAGCTCGCGGTAAAGGTATGCTAGTATACCGCTTCCCCAAGATATTTCTTCCACCGTGTCAATGTTGTCCAAATTCGTATCGAACCCTGACCAAAGCAGGAGAGATTGATCATCTGTTGGTGCATGCATGTGATCGTGTAGGCGACGCCCAAGCGGAGTCTTGAAGATCTCCCATTTTTTTTTCAGTTCACCAACTTGTGAGTGGCTTTACTCCCGATTTGCGCCCTTCTTCCAAGTCTTCATTCCAAATAGATTGACTCGTTTGTGCATTCCGATCAACGATACCAAAAGAATAAAAATTGAGTCAGAATAAAGAAGAAGTAGACTTGAAACACTTATAATGCTTGTCACATGAAATTCTCAACGATCACATTGATGCGTGCATGTCCGTTATACATACAGTTATTTTTTGTTCAGTTGTAGTTAGAACTTATTCATCTATAATTGCTCAATGGATAGTACATAACTTATGAATTGATTGTATCAGCCAGTAGACTATGTCATTGCACTGTGCTAAAGTAGTTCTGTTCATATTGATATTTGAAATGTTCGTATGTTAACTTAGTGTTCAGATCGTCAATGGTCATGGATAACTTGTGCACAAGGGTCTTGGTTCATGCGAACGGTCGCCGGGGCACCGGGCCGATTCGTCCCAGGCGGAACATCAGTTAGTCGTGCTAGCAAATTAGTACGAATGAGGCGGAAGTTTGTAGCGGAGCTCGCTACCTGCGCTGCAAGCATCGCCGTCTACCCAGACTATGGTCCATGACGGCTAGTCAAGACAGTGATCTTTATGTATATTTAAACTGTGCAGACTAACTATGTCTTCGTGGCAGAAAAGTTCATGATAATTTTTGTACAGGTGGTTCAGACGGTACAGGTTATAAAGTCACCGAACGGTGGCGTATTTTGTTATGTCATTACATTCTATCGTATATAAAGAATTGAACTAAGGCAAGATAGAAAGATCACATAATAAAAATGTTGCATGTTCACATGAATACGATATTGATTTGGTATGTTGGGTTACCTCGCCCTCACCGGTACTTTTTGAAGTACTGACCCTCGTTGCAGCAGGTTCCCCGAGCCGAGACGACGCGGCGAGGAGCTGAAGCTTTCTCCAACCCTCCCCTGATCAGGCGCGTTCGTGTTGTAACTTTTGGAGCCCAAGTACATAATCAAGAAAGGAGCTCGCACTTTCCTTTTCGAAGCTCCTAGGCGATGGTGCTAACTCGCACCCAAGGTGTTTTGTGCTTTTAAAATATTAGTAAGGGATGTAATGTATGGATCGGCTATCTCATTTTGCATCCAAGTTGTAAGCCCGTGCGGCATCTTTATTACTTTTGGGTCAAGAGTCTGTAACCAGATGTTCATTATCAATAAAGAGAACTTTTCTATATCTCAAAGTGTGATATCTTATTTGCGTACTCTGTTGCATTTGTTCTAAAATATATCATTATATTTCTAGGCCTTGTGCACGCGCATCTTACGTGTGCACGACATCACCCCCAGGGGATGATTATCGATTTAGCAAAAATTGGGACGTGACACACTAGGGGCGAGGGTTGACTGTTTGACAAAACCCGCGAGTCCACACTAGGGACGAGGGTTGACTGTTTGAGCAAACTTGCGAGTCCACACTAGGGACGAGAGTCTTGCTTATTCATTTTATTTTATTTTCATGTGTTCATGGAGAAACTTGGTATTTGATTAGTTTATTTCTTTTCAGCAGTTCATTTATACGTAGTTGTTCTTCTATGCACGTTCCATTGATTCTTAGTCATATTATTTCCTTTTGTGCTTTTCATTTATGCATGTTTATACTGTACTTTTGGCATGTTTATATGTATCTTATTACGTTCCACTGAAAACCTGATCCCTTTCCAGGTATTTGGCCGACGAGGATTATCCAAGGACCATGACAAAATGAAGGTACCAACTTAATTTATCATAGACTTAGTTTTATTTTCTTGGCTTTTATTTTTTGTCTACTAGTAGTGGATTTATCTCCACCGGACATGTCTTAGATTCTTGATAAACTGGAACTATTTGTACTTTCATTCATCATAATCTCATGTACATGTATTTTTGGGCTATCTTGACTTCTTCTACTATTATAGCCTAGTTTTGATGGACTTATATTATTTCTTCGAGTCTATTCGAATATATATGCTAGTGGCTGCAGATCATGAACCTTATTGTTCATTCTTGATGTTTATTCTTATGTGGATTGAGATGTAGTTAGACTTGTCATATTAGAAATTAAGTCCTATTATAGACAGCGTATATGTATTCGAGTTGGGCTGGAGTCCACTTGATACGTAGTTGACCATTGCCACGTACTATGGTCCTACGTATTTTTGGAATGGGACGTGACAATAACCCTCTTTACCCCTCTCCCAACTCCCACCCCCTTCCCCTCCACTCCGCCTCGACCCCCCTCCCCCTCCCATATCCCACTCCCCTTCTCCTCCCCTCCGCCTCGACCCCCCTTCCCCTCCCCTCCCCTTAGCCTCACCCTCTGCACCTTTCCTCTGTCGTCCAGTCCCTCTCCTTCCACGCGTGCGCTCCCCTCCACTCCGCCTCTGTCAGGGCGCCTACCCTCCACTTTGCATCCGTCCAGTCCCTCTCCCTCCACGCGCACGCCTCCGTCCAGTCCACTCCTCCTTCGTCCAGTCCCCTTCCACTCTGTATGCCTCCATCCAGTCACCTTTCCCTCCAGTCCACGTCCCCTACAGTCTTCCTAAAAGATGGTTATAATATTGGTGTCTTTATTGGTTGTAAAATAGTTGTAATAATTTATGGTTGTAATATTGGTATCTCAACAAATACTTTATATACGGTACAAATAATTTATGGTTGTAAAAATTTATTATACGGTACTTATGTTATCTTTATTAGGATGGTCATATGTTAGGAAGATAGATTATTGATTACCTTTTTCGTGCCCTTGGAGTATTTTGTGAATTTTAACAATTCACAAAGTATCTCTTGTGCATAGAAAAGATAATCAATAGTCTTTCTTTTATAACATTTGAACCTCCTAGTAAAGATACCATAAGTACTGTTTTTCATAAATAGCGACGTCTTGCGACGTCCAGCGACGGGTACGTTTCTGTCGCTAAGTGCCGCTAAACGTCGCTACTTTGTTGACATGGCAATTTCTGCCATGTCATCATTGCTGTAGCAAAATGTCGCTGGTAATGTCGCTACTTTGGCGACGTTCTGCGATACTGTACACCGTCGCCGATGTGTCGACGTCGAGCCGCTGAACTTCGGTACTTCCGCGACGTCACCACGTCGCAAATTTACGTCGCTATAGCGAAGCTATTTTTGTCATCGATCATGGAATAAGCGACGACATAAAAACGTCGTTATTTACGTCGCTAATTAGTATTAGCGACGTTTTTTTTGGCTAATTAGCGACGCTTTTTTTGGGGCTAATTTGCGACATATTTTGACATGTCTAAAATGTATTATTTTGGTAGTGCTATATGTCTTATGTAAGGAGGAGCGGCAATATAGTAAATGTAACTATTACAACTAAAAATAGATCTAGACAAACATGATTCAAAGGATCTAAAATAGAATATAAATACTACTAGTCTTATAGAGGACAGTGACCCTTTGAAAGAGCCCAATGGAAGCACATGATCAATATCCCACATGTATAGCTCAAAGAAGAAGAAGAAGAAGAAGAAGAAGAAGATGCACACTTTCCAAGTTCCATTTTGTTATTGGCAACAAACCACCACGGACAGGGCGAGAGCGATGTTGTCCATTTCTTGTTTCCTTCTTCATAATATTCAGAAAGACGAGCCGCGCTACAGGGATGATGTATGCATAATAGTAATAAAATTGGGCTTTTGATAAGGGCACTGCACATATTACTTGGGGCTAGTCTAGGATTGGAGCTAGTCCAGGATTGAGCAAAGTTTACTAACACTAGCCCATTATTTTACTTGGGGCTAGCCCACTTTCCCAAACCCTTCTCCCAAACCCTCCCCACCCCACCGGAGCCCTCCCCCCTCCCGCCGGCGGAACTCTCCAACTCTCCGAGACTTCGTCCTCCTTGTCGATGGCTCCCAAAGTCGACAATGTAGAGAATCGAACACGATTTTAGGTCATAAAATGTCGAGAATCGTCGACAATGTCGAGCAGTATCGGACGGGACTGTAGATTTTCCTACAGTCCTATATAGATTTAGGACTGTAGGAAAATCGACAGTCCTATGTGTATTAAGGACTGTAGAATTTTCTACAGTCCTAAATTTATATAGGACTGTAGGTATTTCAACAGTCCTGATTATAACAGTCCCGACTTTGGGCTAGCCCCAAGTAACTTTTAGGATGGTGGACTGTCAAAATTTTGACAGTCCATCCAAGTGGTAGGACTGTCAAAATTTTGACAGTCCTAATTATAACAGTCCCGAGTTTGGGCTGGCCCCAAGTAACTTTTAGGATGGTGGACTGTCAAAATTTTGACAGTCCATCCAAGTGGTAGGACTGTCAAAATTGTGACAGTCCATCCAAGTGGTAGGACTGTCAAAATTTTGACAGTCCTATAACAGTTCCGAGTTTGGGCTAGCCCCAAGTAACTTTTCGGATGACAAACTTGTAATTTTTTGTAATTTTTCAATGGGCTAGCCCCGAGTAAAATGTGCAGTGCCCTTATAATTTGCCTAAAATTGGAGTTCCAATGGATTTCTTGATGTCATGTCTACCTAAAATTAGATTCCTATGTATAGACACATAACATGTTGTATAATGCTATATAAAGGAATCTAAGGTTCATTTGTGATACCGAACTCGAGTAACTCTTGTGGTTATCGATAAAATATATAAGATCCCGATTGCATGGCAGAAGGTCAGTAGATTGAACCATAAGAGAGTATTATTCCTTCCATTTATAAATGGTGAAAGTTGGGAGGCAGTGAACCCAAAGGCATGCAATGCAGCGTGCAAAAAAATTCTGAATGTTACGTCGGATCCCGCACGATATGCCGAAAAGTCAAAAAAAAAAAAAGATTCGTTTGTGATAGACATTTCTGCCCAAAAGAAAAGTATTTGGTTTGCGATAGACAATTGTGCCAAAAAAAAACGTATTTTGTCGTCACCAATATGTTGAAAGAAAGAAAAGAAGGAAATATAGAGATTGAAGAACAGAAAATTTTGAGTTCCTCGTATCTTCTTGGGTGTAATCTTTGACAAATTTTTTAATTCTCTTTGTGTACTTTTTTTGGTAATGGAATTGAGTCTTATAAAGTTAATTATTTAGTAGTGATCTCGATCTTCCGGTGATTTTTTTACCAGTTAATTTTTTTTTTACTTGATTCTTGTATGTCTTTATTTTGAATTTTTGTTAGCTTTATTTTTCTGCATAAGTCAATCACCGTACTTGGTGTGGGCACGCGGGTGTCTGTTCATTGCGGACGCAAATTTTGGAAAATATTTTCCACTTTTATTCCTATCAAGTGGTATTAAAGCTTCTATTGAAGATTGAGAAGTTCAATGCCAGAGAAAACTTCGGGCTATGGAAAAGAAAGGTTGAAGATTTTTTTGGCGGGGTACGATTTGTGAGGTTACCAGTGGAGGGACAATAGATATTAAGATACATGGTATGCAGAGATAAACATGATTCAAAGGATCTATTTTTGGGGCTAATTTGCGACATATTTTGACATGTCTAAAATATATTATTTTGGTAGTGCTATATGTCTTGTAAGGAGGAGCGGCAATATAGTAAATGTAACTATTACAACTAAAAATAGATCTAGACAAACATGATTCAAAGGATCTAAAATAGAATATAAATACTACTAGTCTTACAGAGGACAGTGACCCTTTGAAAGAGCCCAATGGAAGCACATGATCAATATCCCACATGTATAGCTCAAAGAAGAAGAAGAAGAAGAAGAAGAAGATGCACACTTTCCAAGTTCCATTTTGTTATTGGCAACAAACCACCACGGACAGGGCGAGAGCGATGTTGTCCATTTCTTGTTTTCTTCTTCATAATATTCAGAAAGACGAGCCGCGCTACAGGGATGATGTATGCATAATAGTAATAAAATTGGGCTTTTGATAAAGGCACTGCACATATTATTTGGGGCTAGCCCAGGATTGAGCAAAGTTTACTCACACTAGCCCATTATTTTACTTGGGGCTAGCCCACTTTCCCAAACCCTTCTCCCAAACCCTCCCCACCCCACCGGAGCCCTCCCCCCTCCCGCCGGCGGAACTCTCCAACTCTCCGAGACTTCGTCCTCCTTGTCGATGGCTCCCAAAGTCGACAATGTCGAGAATCGAACACGATTTTAGGTCATAAAATGTCGAGAATCGTCGACAATGTCGAGCAGTATCGGACGGGACTGTAGATTTTCCTACAGTCCTATATAGATTTAGGACTGTAGGAAAATCGACAGTCCTATGTGTATTAAGGACTGTAGAATTTTCTACAGTCCTAAATTTATATAGGACTGTAGGCATTTCAACAGTCCTAAAAATTTAGGACTGTGGAAAATTCTGCAGTCCTGTATACTTATAGGACTGTAGACATTTATACAGTCATGAATGTTAAATTCTGCAGTGGGTAAAGTTTAGGACTGTCACTATTGTGACAGTCCTAGTAAATACTATGACTGTCAAAATTGTGACAGTCCTAAACTTACATATAACTGTGCTTACAGACAGTGGGTAAAGTTTAGGACTGTCACAATTTTGACAGTCCTACTTTATACTAGGACTGTCACAATTTTGACAGTCCTAAAAATATATGTCGAAATTTTTAGGACTGTCAAAATTTTGACGGTCCTTCCAATCGAAATTTCAATATTAACAAAAAATTAAAATAAATTAACTCAGTTGTCGATATATATCAAAATCCTAAATTTCTATCCTTAAAATTTATTAAAGTATTCTGTTATTTAAAATAGTAAATTTATTATTGGTACATTAAATATTTTGTAAAAAAAAAAAATTACCAAAAGTAAGATTCTAAAATTTTGGGAAGTCCGTCAAACGGTGAAACTGTTTATCCCGAAGTACTTTTCCATACGGTCATTTTGGCTCAAACTGGAGCTTGTTTCGATCTCCCAGTCAAAAGTTATGATACTTTAAAGTTTTATATTTTATATTTTTGCCTGTAATATGTACGTCTTACTTCGGATGAAAATTCTCTCTACACGAATTGTGTTACTCTCGTGAAAACATACAAATCGACCTATTGTGTGACGAAAAACGATTTGAAAACAAATAGTTATGGCCGTTCGAAGTCTGATCGACGGCAGACGTAATATTCGTACGGTAGATATATATTTTATTTTTTTGGGTTCAATGATAACATATTTTATTTTGGATGTTAAACTAAATAAAAAAAAATCAAAATCCAAAACTAACTAAATAGAAATAAACTAAAAAAAAAATTCTGACAATTAAAATGAGGACTGTCAAAATTTTGACAGTCCTCATTGTTTGTGGGACTGTCAAAATCCTGACAGTCCTAGTTTTATATAAAATTTTCAGTGGGTTAAAATTAGGACTGTCAAAATTTTGACAGTCCTATAAATTGTTAGGACTGTCAAAATTTTGACAGTCCATACAAGTGGTAGGACTGTCAAAATTTTGACAGTCCTGATTATAACAGTCCCGACTTTGGGCTTGCCCCAAGTAACTTTTAGGATGGTGGACTGTCAAAATTTTGACAGTCCATCCAAGTGGTAGGACTGTCAAAATTTTGACAGTCCTAATTATAACAGTCCCGAGTTTGGGCTAGCCCCAAGTAACTTTTAGGATGGTGGACTGTCAAAATTTTGACAGTCCATCCAAGTGGTAGGACTGTCAAAATTGTGACAGTCCATCCAAGTGGTAGGACTGTCAAAATTTTGACAGTCCTATAACAGTTCCGAGTTTGGGCTAGCCCTACGTAACTTTTCGGATGGCAAACTTGTAATTTTTTATAATTTTTCAATGGGCTAGCCCCGAGTAAAATGTGCAGTGCCCTTATAATTTGCCTAAAATTGGAGTTCCAATGGATTTCTTGATGTCATGTCTACCTAAAATTAGATTCCTATGTATAGACACATAACATGTTGTATAATGCTATATAAAGGAATCTAAGGTTCATTTGTGATACCGAACTCGAGTAACTCTTGTGGTTATCGAGAAAATATATAAGATCCCGATTGCATGGCAGAAGGTCAGTAGATTGAACCATGGGAGAGTATTATTCCTTCCATTTATAAATGGTGAAAGTTGGGAGGCAGTGAACCCAAAGGCATGCAATGCAGCGTGCAAAAAAATTCTGAATGTTACGTCGGATCCCGCACGATATGCCGAAAAGTCAAAAAAAAAAAAAAAGATTCGTTTGTGATAGACATTTCTGCCCAAAAGAAAAGTATTTGGTTTGCGATAGACAATTGTGCCCAAAAAAAACGTATTTTGTCGTCACCAATATGTTGAAAGAAAGAAAAGAAGGAAATATAGAGATTGAAGAACAGAAAATTTTGAGTTCCTCGTATCTTCTTGGGTGTAATCTTTGACAAATTTTTTAATTCTCTTTGTGTACTTTTTTTGGTAATGGAATTGAGTCTTATAAAGTTAATTATTTAGTAGTGATCTCGATCTTCCGGTGATTTTTTTACCAGTTAATTTTTTTTTTACTTAATTCTTGTATGTCTTTATTTTGAATTTTTGTTAGCTTTATTTTTCTGCATAAGTCAATCACCGTGCTTGGTGTGGGCACGCGGGTGTCTGTTCATTGCGGACGCAAATTTTGGAAAATATTTTCCACTTTTATTCCTATCAAGTGGTATTAAAGCTTCTATTGAAGATTGAGAAGTTCAATGCCAGAGAAAACTTCGGGCTATGGAAAAGAAAGGTTGAAGATTTTTTTGGCGGGGTACGATTTGTGAGGTTACCAGTGAAGGGACAATAGATATTAAGATACATGGTATGCAGATTTGGTAGAGTACATTATGTACTGAAGATGTGCAATAATCTTATATAATTGGCCGTGTTATACCCTATAAGCTGTAGTTTTTCAGTGAGAGATGGAGTTCTCAGGGTGACAAGTGGTTGCATCGTGCTCATGGAGGGAGAGAAGTCTAAGTAATATTAATCGATTGTTAGGAAGCAATGTTCGAGGTGGTGCTCTTATGATTTATGCGGCGATATGGTTGGATATACATAATGGTTCGTTTGTAGTTGGTCAACCTTCCATGGCTCGAGCACATCAAGTCAGATTTATTTATCCGGGTGCAACGAGGGTTATTTTGGAATAATCTATCGTGGATGATGTAGCATAGATGAAGTGCAAATTAGAATCGAACTCTAGTTCAGAGTCAATTTGTGACTAGGTGACTGATGTACAGAGAGAGGGGGTGGTTCTTGAGATCAAAACTATTGTTTGAAGATTGTAACCTAGAGGTTGTTAGATGCTTGTTAAGTTTGATAAGGAATATGATTCAATGTGGTGATTGTTAGGATTTGTCTCATATTACTAATCATAATAATAATATGATTTGAACAAAGTTCTAGTCCTACCTTGTCAATGAGTTTATTTATGTCATGTCTACTTAGGATTAGATTTCTATATATATATACACATGACATATCTTCTACTATATAATGCGGCTTAAAAACCGTTCAGAAATGAGCCGTCCAAACCGTATGTATATCATCAACCATTTTGTTAAAAATAAATTACGGTAAAAAAAAAAAACTAACTTTCTCTCCTCTCTTTCACAAAAACATATATATATATATATATATATATATATATATATATATATATATATATATATATATATATATATATATAACTAAATTTAAAATTGTTTAAAAACTAAATTTAAAATTAATTCAAAGAAAAAAAATATCACAAATATTTTTTAAAATTGTTTAACAAATATTAATTTAAATATTTGAAACATTTTTTAAGAATATTATAAAAATATGTATTTTACGTGTAACGAACGTAAATTTACTAGTTTAGATAAAGGACCACGAGATCAATCTATTTTCAGTGTCCGAGGGATCAATCTATTCACGACACGAAAATGTTGCATGTTAGCATAGAAACCACAAGTCTATTAAAGACGTGACATACTCAAATCCAATGGAATTCTCTACTCATAAATATGAAAAAAAATCCGTCACGTCTTTAAGAACTTGGACAATAACTCGTAGAAATTGAATAAGGTTAACAACATCCGTCTCCAATTCTTATACTAATAACCAAACAACAATGAATTCCTCCCCGTCATTTTTGGTTTTTAGATTTCTAGAATTTTTTCTATTTTGTTTATCAGAAATTTGAATCAAAAAATATTTTTATGTGCAAACCATGTCGAGATTCTATACTCTTTCGGTGGTGGCACGACGACTCTCGTACTCAGGATCGTTCGTGGAAGGTCGAACCGATACACATGACACGTGTTCCGCACACGATAAACCACGAGAGGATGCACCATTGAAAGGTTGAACTGTTACAAGCCATGAGAGGATGCAGTCCCCTGGTAGTTGCGACCCATGGTAGTGGTGCGAGAACGTCAAGGACATAAGAGAAACGGCTAAAAAATGTGTACTCTAAGTCATATGTATATCATCAATTATTAATTTATAAAAAATTTAACTATCGAATATGTTATCTCATGGCATTATCAAACTAAATACATATCCAAAATTCTACAAACATATTTATAACAAATCCTATTCAAATTATATTTAAAATAATTTAATTTAATATAATTTAAATTTATATTAAAAAAAATTGGTACGTGCAACTTTCTCGAATGTGACTAGTATACATGTACATGAATTGCACGTATCTTATCTCTACTCTTATAATGAGGTTTGAAAACGGCTAAAAATTGAGCCGTCTAAGCCGTTTGTAAATCCTCCATCATTTATTAAAAAAAAAAATTCATAAAAATTTAAATTTGTTATAAATACCAACATGAGGAATCGAACATAACCAACAAAAGTGAATGCCTCCCAACTTAACCACGAGCTAGAAGAGTAGAGATGTGCTAGAAGAGTTGTTTGGCTATAGTTATATAATATTACGTAGTTAAACAATTAATTAAAATTTATTTATTTAATTTTTAATTATGTGAGGATATACGTACGGTTTAGACTGCTATAATTTTCAAGACTTTTAAAAATAAATAGAAATATATCCATAACAAATAATAATTTAAATATAATCAAATTTATAACAAATCGTAATTAAAATATATATATATATAACAAATTTTAATTCAAATATATTTAAATATTTAAACTATTTTACAATAATATAAGAAAAAAAAAATTTACGTCACTTGCACGTGCATTTACTAGTTATATATAAAGGGGGCCTAAGGTTCCTTTGTGAGAGATATTTTTGCTCAAAAGAAATGTATTGGATAGCCACCAATAGGTTGAGAGAAAGAAAGAAAGAAGTAAGAGAGAGATTGAAGAAGAGAGAAATTGAAGTTATCATATCTTCTAGAGTGTAATTTCTGAAAGAAAAAAATTATTCTATTTGTGTACTTTTCTTGGTAGCGGGAGTTACGAAGTTGTAGCAATTTTGTCAAGTCTTTAAATTTTTTAACAGTTATATGGATTTTTACAGGTTAGAATTTTTCACTTAATTTTTGTGTCTTTGTCTTAAAATTTTATAATTTTTATTTTTATACATAAATCAAGTACCATGTTTGATGTGGATGGATGTCACTCCATCGTGTACGCTTATTTTGAAAAATAGTTTTCGTTTTTATTTCCAACATCACTACCATTTGACCAATTGTAGAGATCTTCTCTTGTCCACCAAACACAACTTTTATTATTAGTTTATTCTAATATGCACTCTTATTTAATAATTAATAACAGGTATATTAAATTATCATCTCAACTATAAATTTTTGGATATTTTTGGCACAATAATTTTTAATGCTCGAATTTGGAACTCTAATTTCATAATTTGAATCTTTGAAGCACATTTGATTAATTTTGAACAATTCAAAACTACAAAAATTCAAACAATTCAAAAGCACATATAAATTTTAGTTCCATAAAAATTTGTTTCAAATTGACTAAGTTACTTCAAAAGCACAACTTACAAAATTAGGTTGCCAATATCAAACATCGAAAAATTAAAATGCCAAAAAAACTGTGAAGGCCTAGTTGAAATGTCATTTAGATAATAGATCATTTAACCTAATAGTTATTACTGTGTAGCAATTTTTAATATTAAACTATTTCGGCTTAGCTAGCTAGGGGAGACGCTCCATGCACGGAGTATTCTCACTTCGTTATCACTTCATATATTTTTTAGAGGAAAATACTATATAGTCAAAAAATTTATATTTTTAAAAATAAAATTTTAAGTAATTAAAATTTTAAAAAAATTATATTTTCATATATGATGACTATAAAAATATTTTTGAAAAAAAACAATTTTTGCATGGTGTGATTGGCTGGGTCATTCTTCCACTCTCCAGTATTCTGGATCTGGGACGTGACAGGCCTGCTGATATTCGTAGAGCCATCTGATAGATCCCTAAACACTATAAATTATATATTTGATATCAAGAAAAAAAATTGGTCGGGTTTGCAGCTGAACAAGAATAAGAGCTAAATGTTCCTGAATCGTACTTGTGGGAACAATGAGGCATTGCTGGCCAAAATGGACATTGTGGAAGGAAAGCTTCATGTGAGATACCAGGGTATCCCCCTATCAATCAATTATGTTGTTAATGCGGAGTGTGAAGATCTCCTCAACTATACACAATCGACACTAGAGGGATGACAGGCACAGATGACGTCCTTTGGAGGGAGGATTGAACTTATTAAAGCCGTAATAGAAACAATTGTTCTTTACTGGCTCCAGGTAATTATGTTGTCCAAGAGTATGATGAAGATAATTAAAAGCATGTGTGCGGACTTCTTGTGGAAATGCGGCATGCATGCAATCAGTTGGGAGGAGCTGTGTTGGCCTAAAAAGGATGGTGGAGTTGGATTGCGATCTTTGGGGCTTCTCCAGGGTACTGTTTACCTCAAACAGTTTTGGAGATTCGTCAATGAAAACTCTCTTTGGGCTGAATGGATCAAGGGAAAATACTTTCCGAAAGGGGACTTCTGGTCAGCTAGTAGCAACAATAACTTCTCGGTCACCGTTAAAGCTTTGCTGAATACGAGAAGCAAGGCAAATGGTAAGTTGACTGGAGTCATAGGCTCAGGAGCCCATACCAGCATTTGGCATGACCCCTAGATTGGGCACACTAGCCTGATTGAGAGGGAGGGATGGCATGTTTATGAGCTGATGGGCTCTACTGAAACAATTAACAGTCTTATCCGGGAAGGAGAGTAGAATATCCGGGGCCATTTGATCGAGCCGGCACATGCGCAATATATCCGGACAGTGGAGATTGTTAGACAAGCAGTGGAGGACTACTGGACATGGACAAACATGGAGAAATGCACATTCAATTTTAAAACAGCTATGAATCAGATACAGACTGCTCATGAGGTGGTTGATTGGGCAGAGTTGGTTTAGACCAAAGGGGCTGCAGTCAAGATGTCGTTGTGCTTATACAAATTGATCAAAAATAGGCTTCTAACTCGAGACAGGTTGAGCAATTTTGGCATCCCCTGTTAGGACATGAAGTGTTATTTATGCGTTAAACATGATGAGACCAGGGATCATCTGTTCTTTGCTTGTGACGTCACTTGAGATATTTAGAGTGCGCATAGACGAAAATTGGGGCCAACCCATGGACATTGTAGAGAGCTTGTTGTAGTCTTAAATGATATTAAGGCTCATAAGGGGAAGGAAAAGCCAGGTTATCGCCGACTTAGATTATTGTTTTGGGCGGTGGTGTGGCATGTTTGGAGGGAACGTAGCCGACGTATTTTTGAGGGTCAATCCCTTAGTACTTTTGATGTAAAAAAAAATATAGAAGCAGACATAGATATCTTAGATCCCAGATGACTCATTTTGTAATCTGGGATAGATCTAAGTTGTAATTATTCTTAATCAATAATATTTACCTTCTTCAAAAACAATTATATATATATATATATATATATATATATATATATATGTGTGTGTGTGTGTGTGTGTGTGTGTGTGTGTGTGTTATACGTTCATTTGAATCCTTTTAATATTATCAACAAATTTGTGCACTGTTGATAAAAATGGAAAGATCCAGCACAAGAGGAGAAATTTTGGAAAGTATTAATAACAAAAGGGTTAAATGATCTTTTTTATTTATTAAATAGGGAGTTGTTTGGTGCGACTGTAAGATTTGTTATTGCATCATTGAGGATGTTGCTTCGAGTTACGAAAATAATATTTTTATATACATATATGGGAGTAAGTAAGATTATCGTATATCTTTATCCTACCAAAATTATGAGTGAACAAAAGTCTCGTGTCATTGTGATGTCATTTTATTTTCTAATACACTATAATATTTTATTCTTCTCTCAATATTTGTTCAAGACAAACTCGGGAACACTTCAATTTACCAACTTGTCAAGGAATTAGGGTTCCTAGGGGCTCCCTTCAAGAAATTCTAGGAACCATTTCTCCATTCTATAAATTAATATTTAATTAATTTGTTGGATCCATCATGGGCCAGAAAATAACTTCCAAGCAGCCCATTCAATCGAAATTTTTTCTTAAAAAATACAACTATAGAAATCGGACTGTTAGAAAACCCGCATTTGAAATCCACTAGAAATGACAGATAAGTTTTCCTGTATTAACTATATGTTTTTACATTTTTTAATGGTGAATATTTTTTTATTTTTTTATTTTTGACACAAATTCAGTTTTGATAAATTTACATCCACTCTCGACAGTAAATCCTGGTTTCGTGCGGGAATACAAATTAAGTATCTTAACATGACCGGAAGAATTATATGTTCGAAAAATTGTATGTTCGTCCTCACGCATAAAAAATCTGTATACGTGTTGCCGAATCTATTCTAATAATGAGGTTTAAAAACGACTTAAAATTAGACCGTTTGAGTCGTTTGTTAATCCTCCACCATTTACTAAAAATAATTACCCAAAAAAAAAAAAGTTAACACTCTCTCTTATCTCCTGCACAAATATATATTTAAAAGCTAAATTACAAAATATATCAGCAATATTTAAATTATTTGACAAATTTAAATTTTAATATATTTATATATTTAAACTATTTTTAATAATATTATAAAAAATATATATTTTATTTGTAACCGTGTGAATTTACCGGTAATAATAATTTCTAGTTGGATTTGTAGGACCGCTTACTTTTTTGAACAATTATCAAGTAAGAAATCAATACAAAAAATTTGTTGTACAGATAATATTTTTATATTAATTACCTAAAAGAAAATTATTCTGTAAACATTTAAAATTACGAAAGAATTCGCCATCTGGGATAGCGAAAATTCAGCCTATCATATTTTAATATCCTCCATAACTCAGCAAATCATATTTTAATGCATCATGTCATATTTTAGCCAACTAAGTTGGCAAAAATTTAACAACTCCTGTTTAGCCGGTTTAAGCCATGGCTGCGGGTGGGTCATTTTCTGTTGCTTTTTTTGTTTTGGGTTTGTTTTGGTTTTGGTTTTTCTTTTCTTTTTTTGTATTTTGGTATAATTGGGTTTGAATTTTTTTTGTTGTAAAGAATTTTTTTTTTCCTGAGATATTTGCTGTACAATAAATAATTTTTTTATTTGGTTTTTTTTATGGGTTATTTGTTTTTTTTAAGGTTTTATTTGACTTATTTATTTTTAAATTTGATTTATTTTGCAAACAAATTGCTATACCTATACTTTTTTAAATAAATTAGGAAAAACGAAAAAAGTTTGAAACAATAACGAAATAGTTCGCCAACTTAGTTGGCGAAATTCTAAATTTTTTTTTTTTTGGTAACAGTGTTTTCTCCGGTTTTGGGATATTTTTTAACCGATTCTTTATTTTTGAAACAGTGACGGACCCTCATAATCGCTACTCTAAACATACCTCATAACCGCTACTCCCACAATTGTCAAACAGACACTTAAAGTTTCTACCGTAATCGAAAGTTAAATCGATCTTATTACGATTAATAAATTATTTATAAATAGATAATTTTATCGTTATAAAATTAAAAAATATACACAAGAATATATTTTGCGATTCTAAAATGACCGAAAGTAAAATTTGGAGGTCGAAACATCATTTTTTTTGCTATTCTAAAATTTTTTGAAGTCCGTCAAACGATAAAATAGTTTATTCAATAGTACTTTTCCATACAATCATTTTGGGACAAACTGGGTCTTTTTTCGATCTCAGTCAAAAGTTATGATACTTTAAAGTTTTTTAAATTTTATACTTTTGTCTGTAACATGTATGTCTTGCTTCGGATGAAAATTCTTTTTACACGAATTGTGTTACTATCGTCGAAAACATACTATTGTTTGACGAAAAACGATTTCCAAACAAATAGTTATGGCCGTTCGAGTTCTGCTCGACGACAGACGTTATTTTCTTACGGCAGATTTTTTTTTTAAATATTTGGATGTTATATGACAACATATTTTATTTTGGATGTTAAATTTCATTATTTTTTCTAATTTATTTACAAAAATTATTGCTACAACTATTTAAAAAAAAAAAAAAAAAACTAAACCTATTAAAACTAAACAAAAGATCTCTTTTTTCCAAAAATAAAAATAAAAAATAAAAATAAACCAAACCATAACAAAAAAACAAAACCCAACTATCAAAAAAAAATAAACACAAAAAAAACATTAAAAACAAAAACTAAAAACAAAAATCAAAAACAAAAAAAATCACTGTCATATTTTTGCCAACCCAGTTAGCAAAAATTTGACAAATATGGAAAAAAAAAATTGTATTTCATATTTTCATTATCTTGGATGGCGAAAACTTTCGTGAATTCAAAATTTTTAAAAATAATTGTATTTTAGTTAATTTATTTAAAATATTTTCTATATAGCAAATTTTTTGAAATCAACACTACATCTTCCTAAAACATCAAATTAATTCATAAAAGGACATTGCTAGGTGAACCGTAAAAATGATCTGCAGTTCTGTTCCGTCAGCTAAGTGTAACATATCAACCAGTGATAAATCCAAACAAATAGAAGAGCAATCAATTCGAATCATTTGTTTGTTGAAAAATATTATATCCTGGTTTAGTGTTTCTGCAATATATATTTGTTTACGTCCCCGACACACGACACGACGATCGATCAAGCAACACACACACGTGCATGCGCGTCGAAGCATATCCTTCTAAATGCTACACACAGTAACGAGTATACGCACACGTGACCAAGATACGATATCGGCACAAATTACTAAAATACACCGACACAGACAAAATACACACGCGGATACCGGGTAGGGAGGGAGAGTGACCACAATAGCCTTCTATCTGCTGCCAAAATATAATTCTGTTGGGGCTTTTGAAACACAATCAATACGATTTTTTTCGTTTAAAGTAATGAAAATTAATAAAATTATAAAAAAAGGAACAAGTTGGACGAAATTGCATGGAGGAGGATGACTCGACAACTCAGTTGGCGGAGTACAATGCTGGAGAGTAACTCGCCAACTGAGTTGGCGGGACGCTCTCCTCGAGAGACCGCTCGCCAACTCAGTTGGGGGGTCATGCTGAGTTGGCAACGACCGTTGCATTCTGCTCGCCAACTCAGTTGGCGAGTAAGGATCCGTTTTCCAGCCGTTGCACAACGGCTACATTCACATTTCCTCCCTATAAACACCCCCCCAACGACCACTCCTCACAGCACATTCTCCTCCTCCTCCTCCTCCTCCTATTTTCACAGCTTCCTCCTCCTGTTTTCTGTAGCAAAAGTTCTCAACCGTCATGGATCATAGCGTAAGAATTGTATGCTCGCACGGCGGTAAAGTAAATGGGTTATATTACGAAGGAGGAGAAAGTATAATTTTTTCAACTTATCCGAATATTAGTTTTGAAAATATACGTAATCATATTATTGAACGTTGTTCTATTCATTATGATTTTATTCTGAAGTCTATTTTTTGTTCTAATTGTTTTTTGATAGATAGTGAAGATGCATGGAATTATATTCTTGAGATTAATTCACAATCACGGTATATAAAAATATATGTTATTAAAGTAGCAGCAACCTTAGATAGTAGAAATAATGAATGTTTTTCTGAATATCAACATGTTAGTTCGGGTGCTAGTTCTTCTCAACAAATAGTTTCATTTATCCAAGAAGGTCATTCATCAGATGAATCTAACCATGATGATGATAGTGACAACGACGATGAAAATAGTGATGATTTAGTTGAAAATGTAGATTATACGGTAGATGATGATGTTGTAAAAGCTATCACTAATGAAGTATTTAAGGGACAATCATTTCCTAGTCGTTCTCACTTTAGAAGCTTTATAAGTAATTTAGCAATTAAATATAATTTTAGTTGTTCAGCTAGTGTTATGAATAATGCTCTTGGAATTATATATAGTTGTGATCAACCGAATTGTAATTGTAAACCCCCTGAATTTTCAAATTATTAAATCTTGGATTCTTCCCAATTTTCTGGAATTTTCTGGAAATTTTCTGAAATTAAAATCAAGATTCTTAATTATCAAATAATTTTTAATTGTCAATAAATAATATTAAAATATCATGAAAATAATATTTTTGGGTGTAAAATGAAAAACTGGACTTAGGGTAATTTTTCTGAATTTTTCTGGGCATCAGACCTATTTTTAAATGCCTAAAAACAATTTTTATTAATTAATTAACTGTTTTTAATTATAATTATTATTATTAAATATTATTTTTATTTTTATTATCATTTTTTTCTTTTCTTGGGCCCGGCCCGGCCCAGTGGGCCGAGCCCAGCGGTCAGCCCCGGCCCAGCCCCCTCGCGGGTCGGGTCGGATCCGCCAGACCCGAACCCGATCCGCACCCACCTGACCCGGTCTCTCCAGAACCACCCCGCCTCGCCGCCGTACTCCGCCGCAGCCCCAGCCGTGCCCCTCACCGCCAGCCGTCAGCCGCCCTTCCCTTATCCCCGTTCTTCTTCTCCGGCTGCCCCCACCGGCAGCAGCAACGAGCAGCACCAGCAGCAGCAGCCAGCGCCGCCCGGCGCCGCCTCCGTCGCCTCCCAGCGCGCCGCCGCGCTGCGCCGCCCTCCGCCGCAGCACCCCCAGCCAGCCTCGGCCTCCCCGCCGCCGTGCCGGCCACCGGCCACCGCCGCAGCAGCCAAACCCTAACCCTAGCCCTAATTCTCCTTCCCGTGTCCGACACGAGTCGGACACGACTCGACCCTGATTTTTGGGTCCCCTTCAGGTGCGTGTAACTTTTTGTTCGTAGCTCTGTTTTCAATTTCGTAAATTGCGTTGTGAAGCATGTATGACCCTCTCGGTGCCCGGACAAACCGCCCGGGGCATCGCGACCTGTGGTGATCGCACACCACGATCCAAAAACAGGAAAAACCAGACCCTGTTTCACCTCGGAACTGAGTGCGCCCCGCCAAACGGGACGACTTGGTCGCGTGCGGTCTTCACAGATACGTGCGCGTCGTCGATACGGACGTATGAGATTTCGCGGAAGCTGATTCGGGTGTGCGTGCACACCGGAATCAACGCGTATCCGCGGACATCGTCCCGTATCCGACTTTTCTGCAATTCATCCTAACTTCTTGTACACACGTCAAATCGAGACGAAACTTGCGCCATCGGACTCGTAGCGATACGCTGGTCCTGTGGGTCAAGTTTGGTTCGATTCTGAGAACGTTGACGAAATCGCGTGTCGTGGGCCCTACAGGCTCCGTTCGACGGGCGATTTTGTGTCCGGCTCATCGGAATCCAAATCTGGAAGTTCCGTTTTGACCCGAAACTGTCGTTTTTGCCCTTGTCTCCAAATTGGACCCAAGGACAGGCGTTTCTAGCTATTTGACATCTTCTGAGCGTGATGGTAATGTCTATTTCAGCTTTTGGACTCATCTCTGGAAATTTCCCCAAGAACCAATTTAATCAGATCCAAACAACAGGCAAGTACCTGCACTTCAAGTTAAATATTTATATTGTGATAATTAATTCCCTGCTTTACTAGTACCCTTGATGATTACACCTAGTGTAGAAATACTGGATTTCATGTCTTGAATATTGGAGTTCATGTCTTGTTTTTCATATCGGGTGGGAGAATACTAGAAGGCATGTAGTTTACCCTTTCCCTTTGCCATGTTTAATAGCTGTTGGTACGCGACTGTACCTCAGCCGGATCTCGATTTTCCCTGTTTAATAGCCGTTTATGACGGCCGGATTAGCCTTATAAACCCCTACATGCCAACTATGTATTCTAAAAACAAACACAAGTTCACACAGATAGTTTCTGGTCATGTTATATTTCTTGCTGACTGTTGTAGTTTTATTTCCTGTATCATTTAGTTCTGTTTTCTCATATTCCTGTTTACAGCATTAACTCTGAGATATTGATGTTCTTTTATGCAGTTTCTCAACATGATATTCATTTTAATTGTTATAAATATTTAGTTGAATCTTGTTGTGCACTGTGTACTTTGCTCCTTTCCTGACTGGATCTGTTGATTTAGGCGATGATGAGGACATTGCCCCTACATATTATGGTCCCTATGAGGGTACAGATGATACTTATGAGGAGCTAGATCCCACCTAGGAGACCCCTGCTGCTGAGTAGCTAGCAGTAGCTATCTTTTACTTATGTTTCTTATCTTATTAATCGGGTTTGTCCCCGGTTTCATTCTTAATTTCTGTACTAAAATATTTGAATCTGTTGTCGTATTTATTTCAGTTGCAATCTTAAGTTTCTGTTCTCATTTTTATCTTGGATATGTTAATTGTGAATGAGCTAGTTTAGTAAATATGGATTTGACCTAGACAGCGTACTACCGTCGACTCTGCGGCGTAGGCTGGACGTACCCACGCACTCGTGTCCGAATTTCCGGGTGCGGGGCGTGACACGTTTTTATGGTGGCCCATGCAGGTCCTATCCCTAAATAGGGTAATACCCTAGGACATGGTATGGAATAAGATTGAGGATTCTAGGAAAAGCTCATTCACAGTATAGGGTCCTTATTTCAATTCTTGATATCATTTCTGCTCAATTTTCCTATCGCCTTTGATTTCCAAGTAATCTATTCTGATTCCCTATCCCTTAATCTTTCAGAATGGTCTAGACAAGGAACACAATATGAGGCACATCAGAACCAGCTGAGCAGAATATGCCCGAGACTCTTGCACTCCCGCCGCCTCCATCTGTTCCGGCAGTTACTCTGGATGGGGCACAGCTACTTGGAGTGTTCCAGGGATTGGTGGAATCCCAGAAAGAACAGACTGTACTTCTGCGGACCAGCCTCTCAGAAGCTCTTAAGTCCCAGGAGTCGTCACTCAAGAGGCCAGGGAGTGCTAAAGACTTCAAGAATCTTAGACCCCTGGAATTCTACGAAACTGAGGGCATTCTCTATGCCGATGAGTGGATAGAGAATGTCGAGAGACTCCCGAAGACTGCTCGGGTCCCTGATGACCTCAAAATGGAGTCCGCAAGCCTGCAACTGTTCGACATTGCTCGAACCTGGTTCAGAGATGAACCCCAACTATCTGCTCTTGATCTCACCTGGGAGGACTTCAAGAGGCTATTCAAGGAGAAATTCTACCCCGAAGTGGCTCGGGAAGCTCTCGAAAGCCAATTCGAGAGACTGGAACAAGGTAACCTGTCTGTTGATGAGTATACTGCTGAATTTAGCAGGTTGAGCCACTTTGCGGAGTACATGATTCGTACCCCGGAGGACAAAGCCCGCAGATTCAAGAAGGGGCTATCTCCGGATATTTGCCTTGCTGTCACCACCAGCTGAGCTCGCACCTATGAGGAAATCCTGAGCGTGGCACAAGGCGTTGAGAGAGATATGGGGCATAAACTGAAACGAGAGAGAGATACCGAAAATGCGGGACCCAACAAACGCCCTTTTCAACAATAACAACAACAACAACAGCAGAGGGCCCCGCAGCAAACTCAGCGTCCTCTCCCTCGAGCTCCAGCACCCCAACATCAGGCTCAAGGACAGAACCAACAAGCTGCTGCTTGTAACTTTTGCCAAAAACCAGGTCATACTTGGCAAGTCTGCAGGAAGAGGCTAGGTGCCTGCCTCTACTGCGGCTCAGCAGCGCATCAAATGAGGGACTGTCCAGCTGCTCAAGGATGCACCGCTGCACCAAAGGCTCCAGCCCAGGCCAGGGCCCCAGCAGTACAACAGAGGGGACCCCCACTTCCAACACAACAACAACGCTTTGCTCAGCACCAACAGCAGCAATAGAGGGGTGCACCGCAGCAAGGCCGTGCTTATGCAATGACTCTGGAAGAAGCTGAAGCCACAGCAGACGTGATCACAGGTTCTGTGCTTATAAATTCAATACCAGCTATTACTTTATTTGACTCTGGAGCTTCACATTCATTCATGTTAGTAAATTTCCTTATGAAGCATAGCTTAATCACTAAACCCCTTAGGAATTGTTATAAGATCATTACCGGTGGAGGAATCATCCCGGTTAGTGATGCCTGTAATAACTGTCCTATTACATTGTGTGGAAGAGAACTGTATGCTAGGCTACTTGTAATGCCAGTTCCCAGTTTTGATATTATACTGGGTATGGATTGGTTAAGTCAACATCATGCCACTATAGACTGCCACAGAGGTAGTGTAATCTTCAGGCCCCCTGACAAGCCAGAATTTGAATTTGCTAGAGGTTCTAGAGAAATGGGTAATAACAAAATTTGTGGAGCCCTAGTAACAGAAGAATTGCCACTACCCATCATCTCTGAATATCTTGATGTCTTCCCTAAGGATCTCCCAGGCTTACCCCCAGACCGAGAAGTTGAATTCTCTATTGACTTAGTGCCAGGAGCAGCACCAGTATCTCAAAATCTCTACAGAATCAACAAGAAGGAGATAATAGAACTAAATGAGCAAATCAAAGAACTAGAAAATAAATGCTTCATTAGGTCTAGTATCTCACCCTGGGGAGCTCCAGTATTATTTGTGCCCAAGAAGGACGGAACATCCCGAATGTGTATTGACTATAGGGCCTTGAATGCCTTAACAATCAAGAATAAGTATCCCCTGCCCAGGATAGATGACTTATTTGATCAGTTGAGTGGAGCTCGGGTATTTTCAAAGATTGATTTGAGGTCTAGTTACCACCAAGTAAGGGTGAGAAAGGAAGACGTCCCTAAAACTGCTTTCAATACCCGGAACGGACACTACGAATTCTTAGTAATGCCGTTCGGGTTGACGAATGCTCCAGCAGTTTTTATGAACTTGATGAACAAAGTATTTCAGCAATATCTAGACAAATTTGTAGTGGTCTTTATTGATGATATTTTGATCTACTCCAAGACCCCCGAAGAACATGAAGAACACTTGAGGTTAGCATTGGAGACTTTGAGGAAGGAAAAACTTTATGGAAAATTATCTAAATGTGCTTTCTTCCTAGACAAAGTAGAATTTTTGGGACATGTTGTGACTGGAGATGGAATAGCAGTAGATCCTAAGAAGATAGCGGCAGTAGAATCCTGGCCCACTCCAGACTCTGTAGCAGAGATTAGAAGCTTCCTGGGACTAGCTGGCTACTATCAGAAGTTTGTGAAGGACTTTGCAAGAATTGCTGAACCCATGACAAAATTAACAAGGAAGGATGAGGAATTCATCTGGACTGATGAATGTCAGCATGCTTTTGAGGAATTGAAGAAAAGGCTGACTACTGCCCCTATTCTGACCTTACCTTCTGGAACCGGAGGTTTCGCTATTTATAGTGATGCTTCTGGAAAAGGTCTAGGTTGTGTATTGGAGCAGAACAAGAAAGTAATAGCATATGCCTCTAGACAGCTTCGACCTCATGAAAAGAACTATCCAACTCATGATTTAGAATTGGCAGCTGTCATTTTTGCTCTTAAACTATGGAAGCATTATCTTTATGGATAAAAGGTGGAAATATTTACAGACCATAAAAGTTTAAAATATATCTTCACCCAGAAAGAGCTAAACATGAGGCAAAGAAGGTGGCTGGAACTAATGAAAGACTTTGACATCACCCTTCAATATCATCCTGGAAAGGCAAATGTAGTTGCTGATGCTCTAAGCAGATATCCTATGGCGATGTACTTGACTATGGACAGACACCTGCTAGAGGACTTGGAAAGTTTAGGTATTGAAGTAATCATCCCAGGAAAAGAAGGCCAAATGATGAAATTGCAGATTCAGTCTACTTTAATAGACAAGATCAAGGAGACTCAGTTTCAAGACGAAGGCCTGCGAAGCCTTCGAGGTCAAGTGCAAGCTGGATTAGTGGAAGATTTCAGAATTCATGAAGATGGATCACTGAGGTATGGCGATAGATTATGTGTACCTCAAGGAGACATAAGAGAAGAAATTATGCAAGAGGCGCACAGATCGCAATACTCTATACATCCAGGAGCCAACAAGATGTACAAGGACCTAAGGATGCATGTTTGGTGGCATGGCATGAAAAGAAAAGTAGCCAGGTTCGTATCTCATTGTTTAGTGTGCCAACAAGTCAAGGCAGAAAGACAAAGACCTGGAGGATTGCTTCAACCACTGCCCATTCCGGAGTGGAAGTGGAAACATATCACAATGGATTTTGTTTCCGGACTTCCAAGGACACCTAGTGGAAAGGATGCAATTTGGGTGATAGTAGATAGACTGACCAAGTCTGCACATTTCCTACCTTTCAAAGTAGGTGTCACGCCCCAGTCCCAAAATGCCGAGGGACTGGAGATACGTGGCAATGGCCAGCAGCACGCACCGATGGATAACCCAATTTAATGGAACCATCAGGGCGTACTTAAGCTGTAAATAAGGTCTACTACACAAGTCACACTAATCTCATCCATAAAGATAAAGTAATAAACTGCATACTGAATGGAAATAAGTAGCAACAATAACTCACAGCAAGTCAGTCGGAGCAACAATCCGACTTAAGTCTGAATAAACTGGCTCTATAGGCCAGGAACAAAGGATATAAACATGAAATAAATAAATGAGTACTGGGACAGGCACTCAGGAGAAATCCTCGGCAGTCATCTCGTCTTCAGTGTTCGGTTCAGCTCCAGCAATAGCTTCAGCTCCGGTCCCGTATACCTCGGGATACTGCTCCTCAGCTAAACCTGGGGACATAATCCATTTCAGGTCCTCAGTGGACATAGCAAGGCACAAGATAAAATAAGCCAACTGAATAAGCAGTGCAATAAATAAATAAATAGCAGGGTAAACTAAGTAACCATCTATGTGATATGCAAATGAGAGCAACACTAGTACTCAGGCTGAGACCGCTACAAGCTCTGTGTCGGGGAGCCGGTAGCAGTAATAACACGTAAAGGGTCTAGCTCTGCTGGAGAGTCTACAACCTCACAATAATAGTAGATATATATATAGAACAGCCTGTAGCCTGTGTGTCTCTCCCCACCCAATGTAATCATGCAAGCCATGACCATAACGTCTCATGTCCATGTCAGCGGGATTATACTAATGCAACAAGTCATACTGTCTATAATAAATGTCTCTATCAAGTCCTGTATCCTATACAGAATCACCACGAATATCTCAGGAGAATTCTGTCCATGATAGTGTCAAGTGTCCTGGGTTGTAGGGTACTTGATAGGTCAAGTACAAAGTAAGGGGATCGTAAATCCATCTCTAAATGACGAACCCAACACCGCGTACGGTGTCGGCACCCGACTATGATCGGACACTAGGTACGTCATACGTTCCCTAGGTTAAGCAGTTTAAATCAGTTTATATGAATTTGCACAAGAAATCTAGCAGAGTATTTTTACAGAAACTATGAAAATAATGACTGCAAGTTTGGCAAGGTGCACTTGCCTGATATTGAATTCCACTTAGGTCCTAGTTTCGGAAATTTCTAGAGATGTCTTTGAAAGCTGAAATAAACAGTACCATTACGCTCAGAAGGTGTCAAACAGCTAGGAACGCCTGTCCTTGGGTCCAATTTGGAGACAAGGGCAAAAACGGCAATTTCGGGCTAAAACGGGGTCCACCGGTGGGCCCGCTTTGCACCAAAAAATGTGTCAGGGTTAACTGTCTCCAAATTCACCAAATTTAGTGTCAACTGGTCAGGAACGCTGATACGAACCCAACGGAACTTTCAGATTTGAATTCTGATGAGCCGATCACGAAATCGCCCGTCGAGCGGGGCCTGTGGGGCCCACAACACGCGATTTCGTCAACGTTCTCAGAATCGAACCAAACTTGACCCACAGGACCAGCGTATCGTTACGAGTCCGATGGCGCAAGTTTCGTCTCGATCTGACGTGTGTGCACGAAGTTAGGGTGAATTGTAAAAAAGTCGGATACGGGGCGATGTCCGCGGATACGCGTTGATTCCGGTGTGCACGCACACCCGAATCAGGTTCCGCGAAATCCCACACGTCCGTGTCAACGACGCGCACATATCTGTAAAGACCGCACGCGACCAAGTCGTCCCGTTTGGCGGGGTGCACTCAGTTCCGGGGTGAAACAGGGTCTGGTTTTTCCTGTTTTTGGATCGCGGTGTGCGATCACCACAAGACGCGATGCCCCGAGCGGTTTGTCCGGGCACCGAGAGGGTCATACAGGCTTCGCGTAAAAATTTACAGAATCGAAAACAGAGATCCGAGGTGCAAGTTACGAGTACCTGAAGGGGACCCGAGAAACCGGATTTTGAACTGTGTCCGACACGCGAGTTCGTGTCTCGCTGTGTCCGGCCTAGGGCTGGGCTGTGTCCGCGTGTCCGGGGCTGCGCTGGAGGAGCGCTGGACGGTGTCGACCGAGCCTCGCCGGGGAAGGGCGGAGATGGGCCTGGGGGGGAAACGGCGGCGCGTGCTGCTCCGAGCGGAGGGGAGTACAACCGGCTCTCGGCTCCGGCGGAGGAAGAAGAGGAAGGGGAAGGGGAAAGGGAAAGGGAGGCGGCGCTGCTCTGGCGCTGGGCGGCGCTGCTGGAGGAGTTGGGTGGCCCTGGGGTGGGCTCCGGTGAGGGGGTGGCCGGAGTCGGGGTGGTTAGGGTTAGGGTTTCGGCTAGCTTGAGGGGAAAGGGAGGAGGAGGAATACGGGGTTTAAATAGGGGGCTCGAGGGAGGGGTTCGGCCGAGGGAGACGGGTCGTGGGGGCGTGGGGGATGAGGCCTGGCGGTTCTCCGGCGACGTGGCCGGAGAACGCGGCGGAAACCGCGGGGAGGCGACGTGGGGGAGGGGATGAAGAAGCGGGTCGGGTCGGGCGCGGATCCGGGTGAGCGGACCCGCCCGACCCGCTAACAGCGGTTGGGCCAGACTGCTAACGGGCTCGGCCCACTGGACCGGGCCGGGCCCAAGAAAACCAAAAAATAATAAAAATAACTATAACAGTAATAATAATAATAATAATAAAATAACTAATAATTAATTAATTTAATTTAGAAAATAGTTTTTAGGCTTTTAAAAATAGGTCTGAGGCCCAATAAAATCCCAGAAAATTACCCTAAGTCCGGTTTTCTATTTTACACCATAAAATTATATTTTAATTTTATTTTAATGTTATTTATTGGTAATTAAAAATTACAAACTCTCTACATGGCCTATGTAAATTCCTGAAAAATTGCATATTAATTCCAAAAATAGATTTTAAAATATCTGCAAATTTAGGGTGTTTACAATCTACCCCCCTTAAGAGGATTGCGTCCTCGCAATCGAAGGGTAAACTATAAAGGCAAGATTTACAGAATTAAAGAATGCTTAGGTTCTACCTGATTCTGCAAATAAATATGGATAACGCTGCCGCATAACATCTTCTCGCTCCCAGGTCAATTCGCCAGGAGAGTGCTGTTTTCAAGCTACTCGAACCAGCCTGATTGTCTGCCCTCGCAGTGTCTTCTCGCTGGTGTCGAGTATACCCACTGGCTGCTCCTCGTATCTCAGGCTAGGTCCCACCGAAATCTCAGAATGATCAACTATATGGCTTGGGTCCGTCACATACCTCCTCAGTTGTGAGACGTGGAATACGTCATGCACTCCCTCTAAGGACGGAGGTAATGCAAGACGGTAAGCCACCTCACCAATGCGCTCCAAGATATCAAATGGCCCAATGTACCTTGGGCTTAACTTGCCTCTGCTGCCAAATCTGATAGTACCTCTAGTGGGCGAGATCCTCAAAAATACATGCTCTCCTTCCTTGAACTCCAGAGGTCGTCTGTGTGCATCGGCCCAGTGCTTCTGTCTATCCTGGGCTGCACGGAGATGGTTCTGAATCTGTTTTACTTTCTCTACTATCTCTGTTACCAACTCTGGACCCAGTATTTGACGTTCGCCAACGTCGCTCCAGCATATTGGAGATCTGCACTTCCTTCCGTACAACGTCTCGAAAGGTGCCATCTGAATGCTTGCCTGATAGCTGTTGTTGTAGGAGAACTCCACTAAATGCAGGTGATCTTCCCAAGATCCTCCAAAGTCCAGTATACAAGATCGCAGTATATCTTCTAGGATCTGAATTGTGCGCTCTGATTGGCCGTCTGTCTGAGGATGATAGGCAGTACTGAACTTGAGCCTGGTGCCGAGACTCTCTTGCATGCTTCGCCAGAAGTGAGATGTAAATCTCGAGTCTCGATCTGATACAATACTAACCGGCACTCCATATAATTTTACGATCTGACGCATATACATGTCGGCTAGTACTTCCGTGGATTGTCCAACTCTGAACGACAAAAAGTGAGCCGACTTAGTGAGCCGATCCACGATGACCCATACTGCATCCTTACCACTAGGGCTTCTTGGAAATCCAGTGACGAAGTCCATGGTAATATGCTCCCACTTCCATTCAGGGATGGGGAGCGGCTGCAACATACCTGCAGTCCTTTGGTGCTCGGCCTTCACCTGCTGGCAGACTAAGCATTTTGCCACAAAGCGGGCAATCTCCCTTTTCATTCCATGCCACCAGTAATATTGTCTTAGGTCCCGGTACATCTTGGTTCCTCCTGGATGAACCGAGTATATGGAGCTATGGGCTTCTGTCATCAATTCCTGCCTTAATTCTCCATTTGGAACATATAGGCAATTTTTGCACCTTAATGTTCCGTCCTCGTGGATGCGAAATCCCGTCTGCAGGCCTGCTTCTGTTCTTTCTCTCAGCCTTCAGAATCTGGCATCATTAGGCAAAGCTTCCTTGATTCTCTCCACCAGCGATGACTTCACTTTGAGGTTAGCCAGCAAACCATTTTGTCCAGGTAGAACAACCTCTATCTGAAGATCTTGCAAGTCTTGTAATAGCTGAGGCTGCTCCGTTAAGAAATAAGCCGAGAATTTTCTGCTGAGGGCGTCGGCTACAACATTTGCTTTCCCCGGGTGGTACTGCAGATCGATGTCAAAGTCCACCATCAACTCAAGCCAACGCCTTTGCCTCATGTTGAGCTCCTTCTGTGTATAAACATACTTCAAGCTCTTATGATCAGTGAATATCTCGACCTTCTCTCCATACAGATAATATCTCCAGATCTTCAATGCAAAAATCACTGCAGCTAGCTCCAGGTCATGTGTTGGGTAGTTCTTCTCGTGGACCTTCAGCTGCCTCGATGCATAAGCGATAACCTTGCCATGTTGCATCAAGACACAACCTAGTCCACTACCGGACGCATCACTATATACAACAAAACCTCCTGACCCTGAGGGAAGAGTCAAGACTGGTGCTGTTGTTAGACGCCTCTTTAATTCTTCAAAGGCATTCTGGCATTCTTCCGTCCATATGAACTCCTGATCCTTCCGTGTCAGCTTAGTCATCGGCTCTGCGATTCTTGAAAAATTTTCTACGAACCGCCGGTAATACCCAGCAAGTCCAAGAAAACTTCTCACTTCTACAACAGAGGTAGGGGTAGGCCAGGACTCTATAGCAGTGACCTTTTCTGGGTCCACAGACAGTTCTTCACCCGAGATAATATGCCCTAAGAATGGTACCTTGTCCATACAGAACTCACATTTGCTGAGTTTGGCATACAGCTTCTCCCTTCTCAAGGTTTCTAGCACAATTCTAAGGTGTTCCTCGTGCTCTTCGTGGTTCTTGGAGTTGACTAGGATATCATCAATGAACACCACCACGAACTTATCCAAGTACTGATGGAAGATGTCACGCCCCAGTCCCAAAATACCGAGGGACTGGATGCGTGATTATGGCCAGCAGCATGCACCGATGGACAAACCCAATTTAATGGATCCATCGGGCATACTTAAGCTGTATTACATCAGTCGGGGTCTACTATTCTCATCCACAGATATAAGATATCAACTTCAGCAAAAGAAATATTAAGTTACAACCAGACAAAGTAAATAAAATCGGAGAACAATCCGATATTAAGTCTGTTACATAAGTTCTCAAAGACAGGAAATAAAGAGTTCAATTAAATAGGAAATAGAGAGTTTAATGAAACAGGAAAATAAAGACTAAATGACTGAGCATGGTGAAGCAGTTGTTCATGAGAAGTCCTCAGCGGTCACCTCGTCCTCAGGTTCAGGTACTGCTCCGAGTAGTGCCCCTGTTCCGTACACCTCAGGGTAGCTCTCGTCTGCTATAACTGGAGAACAAAACCAGGTCCTCAGCGGGACGTAACAAGGTACAGAAGAATACGAGCCATAATACAGTGAATGAGCATGCAAGTCAACCAAAATGTTAAACACAAGAGAAGCACAAGAAATTAATAAGTTTAAGACAGTGGCATGCCGATGTTGCTTTCAAACAAATCTGGGTAAATAATTAAACTAGCTAAGTGATCATGCAAGTGAGAGTTATTATTCATACTCAGGCTGAGTCTACTACAGGATCAGTGACAAGAAACCATAGTAGTGTTTTCTCGAAGGGCCAGTACAGGTGCCAAAGCTCAGTCTCAGAGACTAGGACACTTCCAGATAACCAGATATATATATATAATATAATCAGCCTTGATATGGTAATACTCTCCCCTCCCAATGAAATCCTACGTCACAGTTCTCAATGTTCATGTTACTCAAGATTAGAACTAATGCAGTCAGTCATTAATTAAGTTCTAAAGCTTAAATTATGAAATCTATATCTTATACAAACCCCCTTGAATAATCAGGAAGATTCTGTATCATGCTTTGTGTCAGGTGTCCTGGGTTTAATTTACTTGATAGGGCAAGTACCACAGTCACAGAAATTAGAGCAAGAGATTCAAAATGAATTAAATACTGCATTTAATGGCAAGGTACACTTGCCTGGATTTTCGGTTCCAAATGTTGCTCTGGCTTCAGCTGGATTTCCAAGCAGTACTCCGGTTGCTGAAATAGACATCACCATCAGGTCCAGAATACTTCAATCAGCAAGGAACGCCTGTCCTTGAGTCCAATTTGGAGACAAGGGCAAAAACATCATTTTCGGGTCAAGGCGGGGTCCAAATGTGGGCCGCTTTGCACCGAAAAATGCGCCAGGGTCAAAGGTCTCAAAAACAGTCCAACTTAGTGTCAACAGGTCAGGAACGATGATAAGAACCCAACGAAACTTCCAGAATTGGATTCCGATGAGCTGTTCTCAAAATCGCCCGTCGGATGGAGCCTGTGGGGCCCACGACACACGATTTTGTCAACGTTCTCAGAATCGAACCAAACTTGGCTCACAGGTCCATCGTATTGCTACGAGTCCAATGGCGCAAGTTTTGTCTCGATCTGACTTGTGTACACTAAGTTACAGCGAGAAACAGAAAGTACGGATACGGGGTGGTGTCCGCGGATACGCACTGATTCCGGTGTGCACGCACATCCAAATCAGCTTCTGCGAAAGCCCGCACGTCCGTATCAACGACGCTGACGTATCGGTGAAGACCGCACGCGATCAGGTCGTCCCGTTTGGCGGGGCGTACTCGATTCCGGGGTGAAACAGGGTGTTGGTTTTTCCTGTTTTTGGATCGCGGTGTGCGATCACCACAGGACGCGATGCCCCGAGCGGTTTGTCCGGGCACCGAGAGGGTCATACAGGCTACGCAATACAATTTACGGAATTGAATTCCGAGCTACGAGCAAAAAGTTATGATTACCTGAAGTGGGTTTCAAAAACCGAATTCCTCGTGTCTCGAGTTGTGTCCGACACGAGTCCAAAACTAGGGTTTACTGTTTAGGGTTCCTGTGTCCGCTGCTAAGTGTCCGTGTCCTCTGTGTCGAGTCCTTGCTGGAGGGGTGCTGGGACGGCTCGTCGGAGAGGATGGCGAGGTTGGCGGCGGACCGGGGAGGCTGGGCTGTGTCGAGTCTCCTGTGTCGAGTCTGAGGCTCGCCGGAGACGGCACGGATCTGGGAAGAAGAAGGAGGGAAAGAGGTCGGAGGAAGGAGAGGATAGGGCGGTGTTGAGGGAGGCGAGTCCGGGCAGGTCGTCGGCGGTGAGGAGAAGCTGGAGCTGGAGGTGGCGGAAGGTTCTCAGGCGACCGGAGGAGAGGGTTAGCCGAAGTCAGATTCTCGCCGGAGAAGAGGAGTTTATATAGGCTGCGAGAGGGAGAGGAGGAGGCGGACGGCTAGGGGGAGGGGAAGGGGTTCCGGCGGGCGTTACAGGAGCGAGGCGGTCGGCAGGTCACTCGGCGGGGGAGACCAAGCGGCGGGGCAGCCGTGCGGTCGTCGGTTCACACAGGGAAGGGGAAGAGAGGGTTAGGGTTCGGGTCTATCGGGTTCGGGTCTGTCGGACCCGACCCGATCCGGTGGGGAGCGGGCTGGGCCAGGCTGGTGGGTTGGGCCGGGATAATGGGTTTGGGTCGGTCTTATATAAAAAATAAATAAATATCAATTAATTTAATAAATAGGTAAATTAATAATAATAGTTTTTATGTGTTTAAAAATCCATCCGGGGTCCAATAAATTCCCGGAAAAATACCCTATGTCTAGTTTTTCATTTTACACCATAAAAATATTATTTTCATAATATTTTAATAGTATTTATTATCAATTAAAAATCCTTTAATAATTAAAACACTGGTATTTAATTACAGAAAAATCCAAGAAAATTCCAAAAAATCTAAATTAAAATTCTTTTGAAAATCAGGGGGATTACAATATACCCCCCTTAAGAGGATTGCGTCCTCGCAATCAAAGATTAACTGGTCAACAGGATGACACGATTGCAAAATTTATTCGAATCATAATAGAATAAAGAAAATCATGGTTCAGAGCTTGAACACATAGGAAAAATTATTTCCCTATGCAATAGAAGTTATGCAATTTCCCAAATGTGGGAAATCTTAGAAAATTACTGTTTTAGATAACCAGGTTATATTTTCAAAACTTATTAGGTTAACAATTCTAGGTTATTATCAAGTTCAAAACTAGGTTATCAATTGTTAGCAAGTTAAAATTATCAGGTTTTAAGGTTATCAGGTCAAGGTTATCAGGTCAAGTCTGGGGTCACGAACCAGCAGGCACGAACTACTGAAATGCTAGAAACGAAATAACTACAAAGACTTACTCGCATTAGCAACTCCTTGGTTCTGCGCGTCTCCCACAGTCATCGCGAAAACTTGGCCGCGTCCTTGAGGTGGTGCTCGCTGATGTTGCTGGACTTGCTGGTAGGGTGCTGCTTGATGTGCCAAGGGTGGCCTTGGTTGTTGTCCTCCTGGTGCTGGTAGAGCTTGTTGGTTCGCCCTTGGTGCTTCCCTACGATCAGGGCAGTCCTTCACTGCATGCTGTCTGGATCCGCAACCTAAGCACAGTCCGTGCTTACGTCTACACTCCTTTTCAACATGGCCTATCCTGCCGCAGTAATAACAAGTAGGAAGAGTCAGGGCTTTGGATGCAGATCCCTGGGGTGCTTGTTGCAGATGAGGTTTCTTGGCAGCTTCTCCATTGTTTGCTCTGGCTGGTACTGATGTGGAAGGCCTCTTCAGACTGGTTTCTCTCCTGGTGACGCGCTCCATGCGTCTAGCTGCAGCAAGGACGTCCGTGTACGAAGTTGGTGCGACAGATCCAATCAGTTTCTGTAGTTCGATGTTGAGTCCGTCGAAAAACTTCTCAGCCTTTTCTACTTCTGTCGGGATCAAGGTAGGAGCGAAGCGACTCAGACGAATGAACTCGGCGTTGTACTCTTCCACCGTCATAGCTTCCTGAGTGAGGCGATTGAACTTGTCCCTCAGTTCTGATCGAGCGATAGCAGGTATGTACATCTCCTGGAAGAGTCTGGAGAACTCTTCCCAAGTAACTCGGTCTGGTCCGAGTCGGGTCTCTTCGGATAACCACCAGTGATGAGCATTGTCCGTCAATTGCATTCTGACGGCGGTCATCCAACGTTCTCTTGGTAGTTCAGCTGCTTCTAATTGATGCCGAATATTGGTGAGCCATTCATGCACTTCTGTTGGTCCCTCCTTGCCAGAGAAAGTACGGGGCTTCAGCTGGCGGAAGTCTGTGATAGAGCCCGTCGGTTGCCTTCTAGCTGGTAGGTTGGCCTGCTCCAGTGCATTTACTAGGCTGTTCCTCAAGTACTCAGCCTCACGACGTTGGGCTTCGGTTTGAACTTGTTGCTGAGCTTGCATCATTGCGAAGAACATCTGGAATATCTGCTGTCCGTCCATTGCTTGGCCTGGTGGAAAGGCAGGCATTTGTGGAGGAAACTGGGGTGGAGGTGGAATATCATCACGCCGAAATCTAGAAGATTGCGGATCTGCTTGCCTGCTTCGGTGAGTAGAGGGATCTCCACTCAGTAGCGTCACTTCATCTTCTCCGTAAGTGACTTCAGCACCTACTGGTGTTCTTGCTGGAGTTCCGTCATTTTCTCGTGAATCCATTACTCTGCATCAACAATAAACTATAAGAGGCGCACAGGAGTCAAGGCAAGATGCAAATCAAAAATTAGTTTGAATACGATACAGATATCAAGAACGTTTGCAAACAAGTGGATGAGATCCTAAAAACTTATCCTATTATTATTGCAGGTCTGTTCGGTCCCTAAGTTGAAACCGAACAATTTAGTCGTTGACCTGCATGGGCCACCATAAAAACCATGTCACGCCCCAGTCCCAAAATACCGAGGGACTGGATGCGTGATTATGGCCAGCAGCATGCACCGATGGACAAACCCAATTTAATGGATCCATCGGGCATACTTAAGCTGTATTACATCAGTCGGGGTCTACTATTCTCATCCACAGATATAAGATATCAACTTCAGCAAAAGAAATATTAAGTTACAACCAGACAAAGTAAATAAAATCGGAGAACAATCCGATATTAAGTCTGTTACATAAGTTCTCAAAGACAGGAAATAAAGAGTTCAATTAAACAGGAAATAGAGAGTTTAATGAAACAGGAAAATAAAGACTAAATGACTGAGCATGGTGAAGCAGTTGTTCATGAGAAGTCCTCAGCGGTCACCTCGTCCTCAGGTTCAGGTACTGCTCCGAGTAGTGCCCCTGTTCCGTACACCTCAGGGTAGCTCTCGTCTGCTATAACTGGAGAACAAAACCAGGTCCTCAGCGGGACGTAACAAGGTACAGAAGAATACGAGCCATAATACAGTGAATGAGCATGCAAGTCAACCAAAATGTTAAACACAAGAGAAGCACAAGAAATTAATAAGTTTAAGACAGTGGCATGCCGATGTTGCTATCAAACAAATCTGGGTAAATAATTAAACTAGCTAAGTGATCATGCAAGTGAGAGTTATTATTCATACTCAGGCTGAGTCTACTACAGGATCAGTGACAAGAAACCATAGTAGTGTTTTCTCGAAGGGCCAGTACAGGTGCCAAAGCTCAGTCTCAGAGACTAGGACACTTCCAGATAACCAGATATATATATATAATATAATCAGCCTTGATATGGTAATACTCTCCCCTCCCAATGAAATCCTACGTCACAGTTCTCAATGTTCATGTTACTCAAGATTAGAACTAATGCAGTCAGTCATTAATTAAGTTCTAAAGCTTAAATCATGAAATCTATATCTTATACAAACCCCCTTGAATAATCAGGAAGATTCTGTATCATGCTTTGTGTCAGGTGTCCTGGGTTTAATTTACTTGATAGGACAAGTACCACAGTCACAGAAATTAGAGCAAGAGATTCAAAATGAATTAAATACTGCATTTAATGGCAAGGTACACTTGCCTGGATTTTCGGTTCCAAATGTTGCTCTGGCTTCAGCTGGATTTCCAAGCAGTACTCCGGTTGCTGAAATAGACATCACCATCAGGTCCAGAATACTTCAATCAGCAAGGAACGCCTGTCCTTGAGTCCAATTTGGAGACAAGGGCAAAAACATCATTTTCGGGTCAAGGCGGGGTCCAAATGTGGGCCGCTTTGCACCGAAAAATGCGCCAGGGTCAAAGGTCTCAAAAACAGTCCAACTTAGTGTCAACAGGTCAGGAACGATGATAAGAACCCAACAAAACTTCCAGAATTGGATTCCGATGAGCTGTTCTCAAAATCGCCCGTCGGATGGAGCCTGTGGGGCCCACGACACACGATTTTGTCAACGTTCTCAGAATCGAACCAAACTTGGCTCACAGGTCCATCGTATTGCTACGAGTCCAATGGTGCAAGTTTCGTCTCGATCTGACTTGTGTACACTAAGTTACAGCGAGAAACAGAAAGTACGGATACGGGGCGGTGTCCGCGGATACGCACTGATTCCGGTGTGCACGCACATCCAAATCAGCTTCTGCGAAAGCTCGCACGTCCGTATCAACGACGCTGACGTATCGGTGAAGACCGCACGCGACCAGGTCGTCCCGTTTGGCGGGACGTACTCGATTCCGGGGTGAAACAGGGTGTTGGTTTTTCCTGTTTTTGGATCGCGGTGTGCGATCACCACAGGACGCGATGCCCCGAGCGGTTTGTCCGGGCACCGAGAGGGTCATACAGGCTACGCAATACAATTTACGGAATTGAATTCCGAGCTACGAGCAAAAAGTTATGATTACCTGAAGTGGGTTTCAAAAACCGAATTCCTCGTGTCTCGAGTTGTGTCCGACACGAGTCCAAAACTAGGGTTTACTGTTTAGGGTTCCTGTGTCCGCTGCTACGTGTCCGTGTCCTCTGTGTCGAGTCCTTGCTGGAGGAGTGCTAGGACGGCTCGTCGGAGAGGATGGCGAGGTTGGCGGCGGACCGGGGAAGCTGGGCTGTGTCGAGTCTCCTGTGTCGAGTCTGAGGCTCGCCGGAGACGGCACGGATCTGGGAAGAAGAAGAAGGGGAAGAGGTCGGAGGAAGGAGAGGATAGGGCGGTGTTGAGGGAGGCGAGTCCGGGCAGGTCGTCGGCGGTGAGGAGAAGCTGGAGCTGGAGGTGGCGGAAGGTTCTCAGGCGACCGGAGGAGAGGGTTAGCCGAAGTCAGATTCTCGCCGGAGAAGAGGAGTTTATATAGGCTGCGAGAGGGAGAGGAGGAGGCGGACGGCTAGGGGGAGGGGAAGGGGTTCCGGCGGGCGTTACAGGAGCGAGGCGGTCGGCAGGTCACTCGGCGGGGGAGACCAAGCGGCGGGGCAGCCGTGCGGTCGTCGGTTCACACAGGGAAGGGGAAGAGAGGGTTCGGGTTCGGGTCTATCGGGTTCGGGTCTGTCGGACCCGACCCGATCCGGTGGGGAGTGGGCTGGGCCAGGCTGGTGGGTTGGGCCGGGATAATGGGTTTGGGCCGGTCTTATATAAAAAATAAATAAATATCAATTAATTTAATAAATAGGTAAATTAATAATAATAGTTTTTATGTGTTTAAAAATCCATCCGGGGTCCAATAAATTCCCGGAAAAATACCCTATGTCTAGTTTTTCATTTTACACCATAAAAATATTATTTTCATAATATTTTAATAGTATTTATTATCAATTAAAAATCCTTTAATAATTAAAACACTGGTATTTAATTACAGAAAAATTCAAGAAAATTCCAGAAAATCTAAATTAAAATTCTTTTGAAAATCAGGGGGATTACAGAAGACCCAATTCATCAAACTCATAAATACGGCGGGTGCGTTGGTTAAACCAAACGGCATAACTAGGAACTCATAATGCCCATACTTAGTTCTGAAGGCCGTCTTTGGGATATCTTCCTTCTTCACCCTAATCTGGTGATAACCGGATCTAAGGTCAATCTTTGAGAATACCTTAGCACCACTCAATTGGCCAAACAAATCATCAATAAGTGGTAATGGGTACCGGTTCTTAATAGTTACAGCATTAAGGGCTCTGTAATCAATGCACAGTCGTACAGATCCATCCTTCTTGGGTACAAAAAGTATAGGTTCTCCCCATGGTGAAACACTGGGCCGGATAAATCCTTTCTCCAGAAGGTCATCAACTTGTGTTTTCAGCTCCACTAACTCCTTAGGTGCTAGCCGATATACCGATGAAGTGATAGGTTCGGCTCCTGGAGTTAGGTCTATTGTGAATTCTATCTCCCGATCAGGTGGTAAACCTGAAAGATCGTAGGGAAACACATCCACAAATTCCGTTATGACTCTTGGGTAACTTGAATCTTCTTCTACAGTCAATACCCTAAGAGTTGGCTGGACCCCTTGTTCTACAGCTCCTCATAGAAATTCAAACTCAGGAAGGCTAGGGGGTATAAATATCACTTTTCCAAGCCGGCAATCCAGTGTCGCATGGTACTGACTTAACCAGTCCATACCAAGTACAACATCGTAATCAGGCATAGAAAGGATCAGGAATTGGGCTCGCATCACTCGGCCACAGACCACTACCGAACATGATCTACAAGTATCACTAACCGGGATAATTCCACCTCCCGTTAGAATTCTCTTCATCTTCGAGAGAGGTGCGGTAGCTATTCTATGTGTGGCTACGAAGCTAGCAGCAATAAATGAATGCGAAGCTCCAGAATCAAATAATGCTACAGCAGGAATTGAAGCTACTAATATGGTACCTGCTATCACTTCGCCTGCAGTAGCTTCCTCAGTGACTGCTAGTGCATATGCCTGACCTCGTCCTTGAGCGGGACCCTTTGCTGACGAGCTTGTTGGAACAATACTGCCTGAGGTGGTAGAGGTGGCCTGGCTCCTCCAGGCCCTGTCTGAGTTGCTCCCCCAGCTGGAAGAGCTGTAGGTGGAGCTGGTCGATTCGGAACTCCCTCTCGACGTTTCGAACAGTCCTTTGAGAAGTGTTGTCCAGATCTGCAAACCAGGCAGAGTCCCAGCTTGCGTCGACATTCCTTTTCAATATGTCCTACCTTGCTGCAGTAATGGCAAGTAGGCAAGTTCTTAGTTGCTGCTCTTGGAGGCGGGCTCTTCTGGGGCCGTTTAGCAGATTCCCCTGGTGATGACTTGGACGGTGCTGAGGAGAAGGGACGTTTCAGGCTTGATTCCCTCCGAGTAACGCGCTCCAGCCGACGTGCTGCAGCTAGGACGTCGGTGTAAGAGGTGGGCGCGACTGATCCGATTAACTTCTGAAGCTCGAACCTGAGCCCATCAAAGAACTTCTTCGCCTTCTCCTCTTCGGTAGGAATTAGCGAAGGAGCGAAGCGGCTCAGGCGAATGAATTCGGCATTGTATTCCTCCACCGTCATGTTGCCCTGGATCAGGCGGTTGAATCTGTCTCGGAGTTCTGACCGAGCCACAGCAGGGATGTACATTTCCTGGAAGAGTCTGGAGAACTCCTCCCAGGTAACCTGATCATGTCCGAGCCTTCTTTCTTCGGACAACCACCAATGATGCGCGTTGTCCGTCAGTTGCATCCTGACGGCAGTCATCCATTTGTCCCTTGGTAGTTCGGCGGCCTCCAACTGATGCTGTGTGTTTGTAAGCCATTCATGCACTTCAGTTGGTCCTTCCTTGCCCGAGAAGGTACGGGGCTTGAGTTGACGGAAATCTGTAATAGATCCCGTCGCTGGCCGCCTATTCGGTGGGTTTGCATGTTCCAATGCTGCGACTAGGCTGTTCCTTAGGTTCTCGGCCTCTCGGCGTTGGGTCTCCTGTTGGATCTGTTGTTGTGCCTGCATCATGGCGTAGAACATCTGGAATATTTGCTGGCCGTCCATTGCCTGTCCTGGGGGAAAGACAGGCATCGCAGGAGGGAACTGGGGAGGAGGCGGGATATCATCACGCCTGAACCTGGAACTTGGCTGGCCAGTTTGATTGCTCTGAGAGGATTGTCCTCTGGTATCTGGCGTCGTTCCAGCTTCGCAGGTAAACCCTGCTTCAGTCGGTGTACCCAAGGGGGTCTCGTCACCACTTCTGGGATTCATAACTCTGCACCAAAAGGAAACAATGAGAACGCACAGAGGAATCAAAACAGGATGTAATTCAAGCAATTAAATTGAATTCGACATAGAGTTCAAAAACGATTCAATAAATGGATGAGATCCTATAACCTATCCTATCTTGTTGCAGGCCTGTCCGGTCCCTAAGTTGAAACCGAACAATTTAGTTTGGACCTGCATGGGCCACCACAAAAACTATGTCATGCCCCACTCCCAAAATGTCGAGGGACTGGAGATACGTGGCAATGGCCAGCAGCACGCACCGATGGATAACCCAATTTAATGGAACCATCAGGGCGTACTTAAGCTGTAAATAAGGTCTACTACACAAGTCACACTAATCTCATCCATAAAGATAAAATAATAAACTGCATACTGAATGGAAATAAGTAGCAACAACAACTCACAGCAAGTCAGTCGGAGCAACAATCCGACTTAAGTCTGAATAAACTGGCTCTATAGGCCAGGAACAAAGGATATAAACATGAAATAAATAAATGAGTACTGGGACAGGCACTCAGGAGAAATCCTCGGCAGTCACCTCGTCTTCAGTGTTCGGTTCAGCTCCAGCAATAGCTTCAGCTCTGGTCCCGTATACCTCGGGATACTGCTCCTCAGCTAAACCTGGGGACATAATCCATTCCAGGTCCTCAGTGGACATAGCAAGGCACAAGATAAAACAAGCCAACTGAATAAGCAGTGTAATAAATAAATGAACAGCAGGGTAAACTAAGTAACCATCTATGTGATATGCAAATGAGAGCAACACTAGTACTCAGGCTGAGACCGCTACAAGCTCTGTGTCGGGGAGCCGGTAGCAGTAATAACACGTAAAGGGTCTAGCTCTGCTGGAGAGTCTACAACCTCACAATAATAGTAGATATATATATAGAACAGCCGGTAGCCTGTGTGTCTCTCCCCACCCAATGTAATCACGCAAGCCATGACCACAACGTCTCATGTCCATGTCAGCGGGATTATACTAATGCAACAAGTCATACTGTCTATAATAAATATCTCTATCAAGTCCTGTATCCTATACAGAATCACCACGAATATCTCAGGAGGATTCTGTCCATGATAGTGTCAAGTGTCCTGGGTTGTAGGGTACTTGATAGGTCAAGTACAAAGTAAGGGGATCGTAAATCCATCTCTAAATGACGAACCCAACACCGCGTACGGTGTCGGCACCCGACTATGATCGGACACTAGGTACGTCATACGTTCCCTAGGTTAAGCAGTTTAAATCAGTTTATATGAATTTGCACAAGAAATCCAGCAGAGTATTTTTACAGAAACTATGAAAATAATGACTGCAAGTTTGGCAAGGTGCACTTGCCTGATATTTGAATTCCACTTAGGTCCTGGTTTCGGAAATTTCCAGAGATGTCTCCGAAAGCTAAAATAAACAGTACCATCACGCTCAGAAGGTGTCAAACAGCTAGGAACGCTTGTCCTTGGGTCCAATTTGGAGACAAGGGCAAAAACGACAATTTCGGGCTAAAACGGGGTCCACCGGTGGGCCCGCTTTGCACCGAAAAATGTGTCAGGGTCAACGGTCTCCAAATTCACCAAACTTAGTGTCAACAGGTCAGAAACGCTGATACGAACCCAACGGAACTTTCAGATTTGAATTCCGATGAGCCGATCACGAAATCGCCCGTCGAGCGGGGCCTGTGGGGCCTACGACACGCGATTTCGTCAACGTTCTCAGAATTGAACCAAACTTGACCCACAGGACCAGCGTATCACTACGAGTCCGATGGCGCAAGTTTCGTCTCGATCTGACATGTGTGCACAAAGTTAGGGTGAATTGCATAAAAGTCGGATACGGGGCGATGTCCGCGGATACGCGTTGATTCCGGTGTGCACGCACACCCGAATCAGCTTCCGCGAAATCCCACACGTCCGTGTTAATGACGCGCACGTATCTGTGAAGACCGCACGCGACCAAGTCGTCCCGTTTGGCGGGGCGCACTCAGTTCCGGGGTGAAATAGGGTCTGGTTTTTCCTGTTTTTGGATCGCGGTGTGCGATCACCACAGGACGCGATACCCCGAGCGATTTATCCGGGCACCGAGAGGGTCATACAGGCTTCGCATAGAAATTTACAGAATCAAAAACAGAGATCCGAGGTGCAAGTTACGAGTACCTGAAGGGGACCCTAGAAACCGCTGTGTCCCAAAAACAGAGATCCGAGGTTTTTCCTGTTTTGAACTGTGTCCGACACGCGAGTTCGTGTCCCGCTGTGTCCGGCCTAGGGCTGGGCTGTGTCCGCGTGTCCGGGGCTGCGCTGGGGGAGCGCTGGACGGTGTCGACCGAGCCTCGCCGGGGAAGGGCGGAGATGGGCCCGGGGGGGAAACGGCGGCGCGTGCTGCTCCGGGCGGAGGGGAGTACAGCCGGCTCTCGGCTCCGGCGGAGGAAAAAGAGGAAGAGGAAAGGGAAAGGGAGGCGGCGCTGCTCTGGCGCTGGGCGGCGCTGCTGTAGGAGCTGGACGGCGCTGGGGCGGGCTCCGGTGAGGGGGTGGCTGGAGTCGGGGTGGTTAGGGTTAGGGTTTCGGCTAGCTTGAGGGAAAAGGGAGGAGGAGGAGGTCGGGGTTTAAATAGGGGGCTCGAGGGAGGGGTTCGGCCGAGGGAGACGGGTCGTGGGGGCGTGGGGGATGAGGCCGGGCGGTTCTCCGGCAACGTGGCCGGAGAACGCTATGGTGGCCCATGCAGGTCCTATCCTAAAATAGGGTAATACCCTAGGACAGGGTATGGAATAAGATTGAGGATTCTAGGAAAAGCTCATTCACAGTATAGCGTCCTTATTTCAATTCTTGATATCATTGCTGCTCAATTTTTCCTATCGCCTTTGATTTCCAAGTATTCTATTCTGATCTTCCTATCCCTTAATCTTTCAGAATGGTCTAGACCAGGAATACAGTAGGAGGCACATCAGAACCAGCTGAGCAGAATGTGCCCGAGACTCTTGCACTCCCGCCGCCTCCATCTGTTCCGGCAGTTACCTTAGATGGGGCACAGCTACTAGGAGTGTTCCAGGGATTGGTGGAATCCCAGAAAGAACAGACGGTACTTCTGCGGACCAGCCTCTCAGAAGCTCTTAAGTCCCAGGAGACATCACTCAAGAGGCCAGGGAGTGCCAAAGACTTCAAGAATCTAAGACCCCTGGAATTTTACGGAACTGAGGGCATTCTCTATGCCGATGAGTGGATAGAGAATGTCGAGAGACTCCTGAAGACTGCCCGGGTCCCTGATGACCTCAAAGTGGAGTCCGCAAGCCTGCAACTGTTCGACATTGCTCGAACCAGGTTTAGAGATGAACCCCAACTATCTGCTCCCGACATCACCTGGGAAGATTTTAAAAGGCTATTCAAGGAGAAATTCTACCCCGAAGTGGCTCGGGAAGCTCTCGAAAGCCAATTCGAGAGACTGGAACAAGGTACCCTGACTGTTGATGAATATACTGCTGAATTTAGCAGGTTAAGCCATTTTGCGGAGTACATGGTTTGTACCCCGGAGGACAGGGCCCGTAGATTCAAGAAGGGGCTGTCTCCGGATATTTGCCTTGCTGTCACCACCAGCCGAGCTCGCACCTATGAGGAAATCCTGAGCGTGGCACAAGGTGTAGAGAGAGATATGGGGCACAAACTGAAGCGAGAAAGAGATACCGGAAATGCAGGACCCAACAAACGCCCTTTTCAACAACAACAGCAACAACAGTAGAGGGCCCCGCAACAAACTCAGCGTCCTCTCCCTCGAGCTCCAGCACCCCAACACCAGGCTCAGGGACAGAACCAACAAGCGGCTGCTTGTAACTTTTGCCAAAAACCAGGTCATATTTTACAAGTCTGCAGGAAGAGGCTAGGTGCCTGCCTCTACTGCGGTTCAGCAGCGCATCAAATGAGGGACTGTCCAGCTGCTCAAGGACGCACCGCTGCACCAAAGGCTCCAGCCCAGGCCAGGGCCCCAGCAGTACAACAGAGGGGACCCCCACTTCCAACACAACAACAACGCTTTGCTCAGCACCAGCAGCAACAGAGGGGTGCACCGCAGCAAGGCCGTGCTTATGCAATGACTCTGGAAGAAGCTGAGGCCACAGCAGACGTGATCACAGGTTCTGTGCTTATAAATTCAATACCAGCTATTACTTTATTTGACTCTGGAGCTTCGCATTCATTCATGTCAGTAGATTTCCTTATGAAGCATAGCTTAATCACTAAACCCCTTAGGAATTGTTATAAGATCATTACCGGTGGAGGAATCATCCCGGTTAGTGATGCCTGTAACAATTGTCCTATTACATTATGTGGAAGACAACTGTATGCTAGACTACCTGTAATGCCAGTGCCCAGTTTTGACATTATACTAGGTATGGATTGGTTAAGTCAACATCATGCCACCATAGACTGCCACAGAGGTAGTGTAATCTTCAGGCCCCCTGACAAGCCAGAATTTGAATTTGCTAGAGGTTCTAGAGAAATGGGTAATAACAAAATTTGTGGAGCCCTAATAACAGAAGAAGTGCCACTACCTATCATCTCTGAATACCCTGATGTCTTCTCTGAGGATCTTTCAGGCTTACCCCCAGACCGAGAAGTTGAATTCTCCATTGACTTAGTGCCAGGAGCAGCACCAGTGTCCCAAAATCCCTACAGAATCAACAAGAAGGAGATAATAGAACTAAATGAGCAAATCAAAGAACTGGAAGACAAATGCTTCATTAGGTCTAGTGTCTCACCCTGGGGAGCTCCAGTATTATTTGTGCCCAAGAAGGACGGAACATCCCGAATGTGTATTGACTATAGGGCCTTGAATGCCTTAACAATTAAGAATAAGTATCCCCTGCCCAGGATAGATGACCTATTTGATCAGTTGAGTGGAGCTCGGGTATTTTCAAAGATTGATTTGAGGTCTGGTTACCACCAAGTAAGGGTGAGGAAGGAAGACATCCCTAAAACTGCTTTCAATACCCGGAACGGACACTACGAATTCTTAGTAATGCCGTTCGGGTTGACGAATGCTCCAGCAGTTTTTATGAACCTAATGAACAGAGTTTTCCAGCCATACCTAGACAAATTTGTAGTGGTCTTCATTGATGATATTTTGATCTACTCCAAGACCCCCGAAGAACATGAAGAACATTTGAGGTTAGCATTGGAGACTTTGAGGAAGGAAAAACTTTATGGAAAATTATCTAAATGTGCTTTCTTCCTAGACAAAGTAGAATTCTTGGGACATGTTATGACAGGAGATGGAATAGCAGTAGATCCTAAGAAGATAGCGGCAGTAGAATCCTGGCCCACTCCAGACTCTGTAGCTGAGATTAGAAGTTTCCTGGGACTAGCTGGCTGCTATCGGAAGTTTGTGAAGGACTTTGCGAGAATTGCTGAACCCATGACAAAATTAACAAGGAAGGATGAAGAGTTCACCTGGACTGATGAATGTCAGCATGCTTTTGAGGAATTAAAGAAAAGGCTGACTACCGCCCCTATTCTGACCTTACCTTCTGGAACCGGAGGTTTCGCTATTTATAGTGATGCTTCTGGAAAAGGTCTAGGTTGTGTATTAGAGCAGAACAAGAAAGTAATAGCATATGCCTCTAGACAGCTTCGACCCCATGAAAAGAACTATCCAACTCATGATTTAGAATTGGCAGCTGTCATTTTTGCTCTTAAACTATGGAAGCATTATCTTTATGGAGAAAGGATGGAAATATTTACAGACCATAAAAGTTTAAAATATATCTTCACTCAGAAAGAGCTGAACATGAGGCAAAGAAGGTGGCGGGAACTAATGAAAGACTTTAATATCACCCTTCAATATCATCCTGGGAAGGCCAATGTAGTTGCTGATGCTCTAAGCAGGTATCCTATGGCGATGTACTTGACTATGGACAGACACCTGTTAGAGGACTTGGAAAGTTTAGGTATTGAAGTAATTATCCCAGGAAAAGAAGGCCAAATGATGAACTTGCAGATTCAGTCTACTTTAATAGACAAGATCAAGGAGACTCAGTTTCAAGACGAAGGCCTGCGAAGCCTTCGAGGTCAAGTGCAAGCTGGATTAGTGGAAGAATTCAGAATTCATGAAGATGGATCACTGAGGCATGGCGATAGATTATGTGTACCCCAAGGAGACATAAGAGAAGAAATTATGCAAGAGGCGCACAGATCGCAATACTCTATACATCCAGGAGCCAACAAGATGTACAAGGACCTGAGGACGCATGTTTGGTGGCATGGCATGAAAAGAGAAGTAGCCAGGTTCGTATCTCGTTGTTTAGTGTGCCAGCAAGTCAAGGCAGAAAGACAAAGACCTGGAGGATTGCTTCAACCCCTACCCATTCCGGAGTTGAAGTGGGAACATATCACAATGGATTTTGTTTCCGGACTTCCAAGGACACCTAGTGGAAATGATGCAATTTGGGAGATAGTAGATAGACTGACCAAGTCTGCACATTTTCTACCTTTCAAAGTAGGGCTATCTACAGAAAAGCTGGCAGATTTATATATCAGACATATTGTTAGGCTGCATGGAGTTCCAGTAAGTATTGTCTCCGACCGAGATTCAAGGTTCACCTCTCACTTCTGAAAGAGCTTACAAGCCAGCTTGGGGACGCAACTCAAATTCAGCACAGCTTATCATCCCCAAACCGACGGACAATCAGAACGTACAATCCAGACACTTGAAGATATGCTCCGTACATGTGTTCTGGATTTTGGAGGATCCTGGGAAGACTACCTACATCTTGTGGAGTTCTCTTATAATAACAGTTACCAAGCAAGTATTGAGATGACTCCATTTGAAGCTCTGTATGGACGAAGATGTCGTACCCCGCTATCATGGGACGACGTTGGAGAAAGAGCCCTGCTGGGACCAGAGTTGGTGATCGATTCAGCTGAGAAGGTAAAGCAAATAAGGGACATACTTCGAGTGGCTCAAGACAGGCAACGACATTGGGCAAATAGCCACCGAAGGCCCTTGGAATTTGAGGTAATTAAATTTATGAAATTCAAGTCAATTTAAACATTTTGATTATGGAACTAAGACTTGATTATGGCTTTATTAAAGGTTGGAGAGCTGATATTCTTGAAGATTTCCCCGACACGTAGCACCATTAGGTTCGGAAGGAGTGGAAAACTCAGCCCAAGATTTATTGGACCTTTTGGCATTCAGGAGAAAATCGAAGAAGTGACATACCGACTGGCATTGCCATCCTCTCTGGATGGAGTCCATAACGTCTTCCACGTGTCGCAGCTGAGAAAGTACGTGTCAGACCCCAGCCACATTTTGGATCACTCAGAGCTCGAAGTAGGCCCAAGTCTGACTTACCAAGAGCAGCCCGTGGAGATACTGGATCGATCGGAGAAAGTTCTGCGGAACCAGGTTATCTCCCTGATTCGCGTAGCTTGGAAGCACCATTCTCCCGGCGAATCCACCTGGGAGCGAGAAGACGAGATTAGAGAGCGATACCCCTATCTTTTTGAACCCTGAGGTATATTTTATTTTTCTCGGCCTTTCCTTTCGTGCCTTGTTATTCTTAAATTTTGAGGACGAAATTTTTGTAAGTTGGGTCGGTTGTAAACCTCCTAAATTTTCAAATTATTAAATCTTGGATTTTTTCCAATTTTCTGGAATTTTTTGGGAATTTTCTGTAATTAAAACCAAGGTTTTTAATTAATAAATGATTTTTAATTGGCAATAAATAATATTAAAATATCATGGAAATAATATTTTTGGGTGTAAAATGAAAAATTGGACTTAGGGTATTTTTTTTGGATTTTTCTGGGCCTCAGACCTATTTTTAAATGCCTGAAAACTATTTAAATTATTTATTTATTTATTTATTTATTTATTTATTTATTTATATATTTATTTTTATTATTATTTTTATTTTTTATTTTTCTGTGGGCCGCCCTGGCCCATTGGGCCGCGGCCCGGCCCGTTAGCCTCAGCCCAGACCCTACCATATCGGGTCGGGTCGGGTTCAACCGAACCGGACCCGCCTGAGACCCGACCCGCACGACCGGTTCCCCTTCTCCCCTCTTCCCCGCGTCTCCCGGCGGAGCCGCCGCCTCCGGCCACGTGGCGCTCCGTCCGGCCACCTCGCCCGCTCCGCCCGGCCACCTCGCCCACGTCGACCGCCTCCCTCGGCCAGCAACCCCCGACCACCGCCTATATAAACACCCCCCTTTCCTCTTCTCCGGCAAACCCTAGACCGCCGGCCGCCCCCTGAACTCCACCACCTCCGCCGTTCACCGTCGACCCTCGCCGTGCCCAGCCCCGCACCGCCAGCGCCTCCCTCCTCCCGCCTCCGGCGTCCGGCCAACAGCAGCAGCAGTCGCCCCCGCCAGCCGCGGCGCCGCCCGACCACCGCACCTCCGTCCCGTCCCCGGCGAGCCGCCCTCGGCCCCCCAGCGCGCCTCTCCGGCCATCCCCCGCCGTCCACGACCGGATTCCGACGAGAACCCTAACCCTAGCCCTAATTCCCAATTTCCGTGTCCGACACGAGTCGGACACGACTCGACCCTGAATTTTCAGGTCCCCTTCAGGTACGTGTAACTTTCGCCTCGTAGCTCTGTTTCCAATTCCGCAAATTGCGTTGTGAAGCCTGTATGACCCTCTCGGTGTCCGGATAAACTGTTCGGGACATCGCGTCCTGTGGTGATCGCACACCGCGATCCAAAAACAGGAAAAACTAGACCCTGTTTCACCCCGGAATTGAGTACACCCCGTCAAACGGGACAACTTGGTCGCGTGCGGTCTTCACAGATACGTGCGCATCATCGATACGAACGTGTGAGTTTTCGTGAAAGCTGATTCGGGTGTGCGTGCACACCGAAATCAACGCGTATCCACGGACATCGTCCCGTATTCGCCTTTTCTGTAATTTACCCTAACTTCGTGCACACACGTCGGATCGAGACGAAACTTGCGCCATCGAACTCGTAGCGATACGCTGGTCCTGTGGGTCAAGTTTGGTTCGATTCTGAGAACGTTGACGAAATCGCGTGTCGTGGGTCCCACAGGCCCCGTTCGACGGGCGATTTTGTGTCGGCTCATCGGAATCCAAATCTGGAAGTTCCGTTGGATTCGTATTAGCATTCCTGACCTGTTGACACTAAGTTTGGTGAATTTGGAGACCTTTGACCCGGACACATTTTTCGGTGCAAAGCGGGCCCACCGGCGGATCCCGTTTTGATCCGAAACTGTCGTTTTTGCCCTTGTCTCCAAATTGGACCCAAGGACAGACATTTCTAGCTAATTGACATCTTCTGAGCATAATGGTACTGTCTATTTCAGCTTTTGGACTCATCTCTGGAATTTTTTTCCGAGAGCCAATATTAATCAGATCCAAACAACAGGCAAGTACCTGCACTTCAAGTTAATCTTTATATATTGTGATAATTAATTCCCTGCCTTACATGTACCCTTGATGATTACACCTAGTGTTAGAAATGCTGGATTTTATGTCTTGAATAATGGAGTTTCTGTCTTGTTTTTCATGTCGGGTGGGAGAATACCTAGAAGGCGTGTAGTTTACCCTTCCCCTTGTCATGTTTAATAGCTGTTGGTACACGACTGTACCTCAGCCGGATCTCGATTTTCCCTGTTTAATAGCCGTTCATGACGGCCGGATTAGCCTTATAAACCCCTACATGCCAACTATGTATTCTAAAAAACAAACACAAGTTCACACAGATAGTTTCTGGTCATGTTATATTTCTTGCTGGCTATTGTAGTTCCATTTTCTGTTTCATTTATTTCTGTTTCTCATATTCCTGTTTACAGTTTAACTCTGAGATAATAAGGTTCTGTTATGCTGTTTCTCAACATGATATCAAATATTTTAATTATCATAAAATATTTAGTTTAACCTTGTTGTGCACTGTGTACTTTGCTCCTTTCCTGACTGGATCTGTTGATTTAGGCGATGATGAGGATCTTGCCCCTACTTATTATGGTCCCTATGAGGGGACTGATGATACCTATGAGGAGCCAGAACCCACCCAGGAGACCCCTGCTGCAGAGTAGCTAGTAGTAGCTATCTTTCATTTATATTCTTATCTTATTTATCGGGTTTGTCCCCGATTTTAATATTGAATTCCTGTACTAAAATATTTGAATCTGTTGTCACATTTATTTTCAGTTGAAATCTTAAGTTTCATTCTCATTATTATCTTGCCTATGTTGTTTGTGAATAAGCTAGTTAGCAAATAATGGATTGACCTAGACAGCGTACTACCGCCGATTCTGCGGCGTAGGCTGGACGTACCCACGCACTCTTGCCTGTATTTCTGGGTGCGGGTCGTGACAAACGCGGCGGAAACCGCGGGGAGGCGACTTGGGGGAGGGGATGAAGAAGCGGGTCGGGCGCGGATCCGGGTGAGCGGACCCGCCCGACCCGCTTACAGCGGTTGGGCCAGACTGCTAACGGGCTCGGCCCACTGGGCCGGGCCGGGCCCAAGAAAACCGAAAAGTAATAAAAATAACTATAACAGTAATAATAATAATAATAATAATAATAATAATAACTAATAATTAATTAATTTAATTTAAAAAATAGTTTTTAGGCTTTTAAAAATAGGTCTGAGGCCCAATAAAATTCCAGAAAATTACCCTAAGTCCGGTTTTATATTTTACACCATAAAATCATATTTTTATTTCATTTTAATATTATTTATTGGTAATTAAAAATTACAAACTCTCTACAGGGCCTATGTAAATTCCTGAAAAATTGCATATTAATTCCAAAAATAGATTTTAAAATATCTGCAAATTTAGGGTGTTTACAGTAGGGCTATCTACAGAGAAGCTGGCAGATTTATATATCAGACATATTGTTAGGTTGCATGGAGTTCCAGTAAGTATTGTCTCCGACCGAGATTCAAGATTCACCTCTCACTTCTGGAAGAGCTTACAAGCCAGCTTGGGGACGCAACTCAAATTCAGCACAGCATATCATCCCCAAACCGATGGACAATCGGAACGTACAATCCAGACGCTTGAAGATATGCTCCGTACATGTGTTCTGGATTTTGGAAGATCCTGGGAAGACTATCTACATCTTGTGGAGTTCTCTTATAATAACAGTTACCAAGCAAGTATTGAGATGACTCCATTTGAAGCTCTGTATGGACGAAGATGTCGTACCCCGCTATCATGGAACGACGTTGGAGAAAGAGCCCTACTGGGACCAGAGATGGTGATCGATTCAACTGAGAAGGTAAAACAAATAAGGGACAGACTTCGAGTGGCTCAAGACAGGCAACGACATTGGGCAAATAGCCACCGAAGGCCCTTGGAATTTGAGGTAATTAAATTTATGAAATTTAAGTCAATTTAAACATTTTGATTATGGAACTAAGACTTGATTATGACTTTATTAAAGGTTGGAGAGCTGGTATTCTTAAAGATTTCCCTGACACGTGGCACCATTAGGTTCGGAAGGAGTGGAAAACTCAGCCCAAGATTTATTGGACCTTTTGGCATTCAGGAGAAAATCGGAGAAGTGGCATACCGTCTGGCATTGCCACCCTCTCTGGATGGAGTCCATAACGTCTTCCACGTGTCGCAGCTGAAAAAGTACGTGTCAGACCCCAGCCATATTTTGGATCACTCAGAGCTCGAAGTAGGCCCAAGTTTGACTTACCAAGAGCAACCCGTGGAGATACTGGATCGATCGGAGAAAGTTCTACGGAAGCAGGTTATCTCCCTGGTTCGCGTAGCTTGAAAGCACCATTCTCCCGGCGAATCCACCTGGGAGCGAGAAGACGAGATTAGATAGCGATACCCTTATCTTTTTGAACCCTGAGGTATATTTTAATTTCCCGGCCTTTTCCTTTTGTCCCATTGTTATTCTTAAATTTCGAGAACGAAATTTTTGTAAGTTGGGTAGGTTGTAAACCCCCTGAATTTTCAAATTATTCAATCTTGGATTTTTTCCAATTTTCTGGAATTTTCTGGGAATTTTCTGAAATTAAAATCAAGGTTCTTAATTATCAAATAATTTTTATTTGTCAATAAATAATATTAAATATCATGAAAATAATATTTTTTGGTGTAAAATGAAAAACTGGACTTAGGATAATTTTTCTGGATTTTTCTGGGCATCAGACCTATTTTTAAATGCCTAAAAACAATTTTTATCAATTAATTAATTGTTTTTAATTATTATTATTATTATTAAATATTATTATTATTTTTATTATTATTTTTTTCTTTTCTTGGGCCCGGCCCGGACCAGTGGGCCGAGCCCAGCGGTCAGCCCCGGCCCAGCCCCCTCGCGGGTCGGGTCGGATCCGCCAGACCCGAACCCGACCCGCACCCGACTGACCCGGTCTCCCCAGAACCACCCGCCTCGCCGTCGTACTCCGCCGCAGCCCCAGCCGCGCCCCTCACCGCCAGCCGTCAGCTGTCACGCCCCGATCCCGTAAGGGGTCGGTCGTCCTCGCTTGATCCTTTACGGAACCGATTCGTCCTCGCTTGGGGCGTGATGCCGTACGAGCCTGGAGTTGCGCTCGTACAAGGCAAGAACTTGCAGTTATAGGAACCCATTTTGAAACACAATTTATAAAACACATTCACAGAGATTTGAACACAGTGCAGGAAGAAACATGCTTTTTCATTGATAATTCAGAGTAATTTACATAGAGTTTACATTGATGCGCCTCTCGGCTACTTGATTTGCATTACAAAAGATAAACTCAAAAGGCAGGGCGCGCTCCATCAGATAGTCCACGTCGTTCATACATTACGCCCTTGTATAGGTTGAAAGTCCAAGCCTCCAAAATGATCTGACTCCAACTATACTTCAAAATAGAGGTGCTCCTAACGCCTCCTCGTCTATCCACTAGCGTTGCACCGTCTGAGTGCCTGAAATAGTTGCCCACAATGTGGGTCAGTACTCAACTTGTACTGGTGAGCGGGATGAACCCACTCGACTAAATCGACACTAGCTTATTAGGGGCGAGCATGCATTAAGATGACTTCTATAAAGAGGCAAGTGAATTCAATTCATATCAGTTGCATGTTTTGATAGGAATGAAAATAATAGCGAATCCAACCAGTGCATCGATTGCTTACTCAACCGATGCACGCCTTCCCTGCAACGAAATACAAGTATACTTACCATCTGCACAAGACAATAAATTAGCATGTGTTCTAGTCTATGCGGTCATTGGTGTGATCGACACCTTAGGGACATATTCAAGCATTAGCGGCGCGCCCTATCAGCCCGGGTAGCAAGCCCTGCTGGAGGTCCCGCAATGCATCGTGACGAGCACGAATCAAATATTTTCCTCCGGATCGATACGGTTCCAGTGCCCCGGAAAGCCGTTTCGAGGAAATGATAAACCTTGTGCACAAGTTGTCCCAGACCATGCAAATGCATGAACAATTCATATATCATACAATGCATCGATTGAAACAGAAAGAAGTTAAGCAGCAATATATATCTCATGCAACAGTTCATATTTTCTCAACGCGGTGTTCCGATTTTGATATCCCATAGGTCCAAACTCCGTCCGAGGCACTAGGCCACCACCAACAACCAATCCCCATTATAAACCAACTCAGTTATAAGGTGTGCAAGCATATAGAAATATTAGTCTACAAAAATCCCCTATTCCTTTCTTAGTGGCTGGCATGCATTGTGGCAAAGGATTTCCTAGGCGTCCAACCGGGCATCATCGAGTGAACGTTTGAAACATTAAAGATATTGGCGTGAAGAAGTAGGAAAGAAGGGTCCAAACCACTCACTGGTTAAGGAAAAGGTAGCTGAAACAAAGATTCCCGCCTAGCGACGATCAAACGTCAGTTACGCGGACCTGCACAGCACGAGCACCAATTAGAATCCTGCCTATCCTTCCTTGCCGAACTCCCCAAGAATCAAAGCTCCAAACGATAAAACCAGCAGCGAAAACCAAGCAAATCGAAAGCAACACCAAATCAAATCCCAAAGCGGCAATCAAGAAAACCAAGCAACCAAACAAGAAAACTATTGGACTCGTTTCAATAGAGGCCTTTCCATGAGTTGGAAAGGATCATCGCATTTCGTCCGTGGCAAGAAGATGCCGAAGTTCTAAGTTATGACTTAAACGGACTAGCCACAAGCCCAATTCGTAGTGCACATCCCGGTCGGATCGGGATTTGAGGCACTACATAATATACCACTAAGAAAAAGTTTCGACCCGAAACTTAAGAACAAGGCCGACCCGAAACGTAAGAACAAGGCCCTACCTCCGACTGAATGAACAATGAAGGGTACTTCTCCTTCATCTCCGATTCCATTTCCCAGGTTGATTCCCCAGCTGAATGGTTCCGCCACAGCACGCGAACCAAGGACATCGTACGGTTGCGAAGTACTTTTTCCTTACGATCCAGGATCTGCACCGGTTCTTCTGAGTATGACAAGTCCGCGCGCAGTTCCAACTGTACAAAACTAACCACATGACTTGGGTCATGCACATACTTCCGTAGTTGGGAAACATAGAATACGTCATGCACTTCTGCCAAGGCGGGAGGTAGTGCTATCCTGTACGCCACAGCTGCAACTCGTTCTAGTATCTCAAAGGGGCCGACAAACCGGGGACTCAGTTTGCCCTTCACGCCGAAACGCATCACACCTCGCATCGGCGTCACTTTCAAGAAGACATGATCTCCGACCAAGAATTCCAAGGGTCTTCTATGTGCATCAGCATAACTTTTCTGTCGGCTTTGTGCTGTGCGGAGTCTTTCCCGAATCAAGCGAACTTTTTCAACTGCCTGCTCTACCAGCTCTGGCCCGAGTACCTGCCGCTCGCCGACTTCGTCCCAACAGATTGGAGATCGACACCTTCGCCCATATAGTGCTTCGTACGGTGCCATCTGGATGCTTGATTGGTAGCTGTTGTTGTACGCAAACTCTGCCAAAGGAAGATACGTGTCCCAACTAGTCTTTAAATCAATAGCACACAGCCGTAACATATCTTCGAGTATCTGATTTGTCCTCTCTGTCTGTCCGTCAGTCTGCGGGTGGTATGCGGTACTGAACTGTAGCTTGGTTCCCAAAGCAGCTTGTAGACTAGTCCAGAAACGAGATAAGAAGCGTCCGTCACGGTCAGAGACGATTGAGGCAGGTACTCCGTGTAATCGGACAATCTCATCTATGTAAATTTGTGCTAACCGATCGACGCTCCAAGTAACTTTTATGGGAAGAAAGTGGGCTGATTTGGTCAAACGATCAACTATGACCCAAATCGCATCGTGCCCCCGTGGCGTCTTCGAAAATCCCACAATAAAATCTATAGTGATGTTGTCCCATTTCCACTCGGGAATAGCGAGGTTCTGCAGTTCCCCGCCGGGCCTCTGATGCTCAGCTTTCACCTGTTGACAGGCCATGCACTGTGACACAAAGGTCGCCACATCCCGCTTCATACCGTGCCACCAGAAGGTCCCGCGCAAGTCCTTGTACATCTTAGTGCTCCCCGGATGTAAAGAATACTTCGCGTAGTGTGCTTCCGCCATAATTTCCCTTCGGAGTTCTGGGTCGTTAGGAACACATAGCCTCCCTTTCATCTGTAAGGCCCCATCTTCGCCTGCCACAAAGTCAGACGTCTTCCCCGCCGAGATCAATCCGCGCACCTTCGCTAAGAACTGATCGCCCTCCTGAGCTGATTTGATTCTACCACGTAAACCCAGTTCAAGATGGAGTGGTGCCAGCTGCACTCCTTGATGCCGAACTCGAAACTCGATGCCCATCGCCTCAAGATCTCGAAGTAAACGGTTGTCTATAGATAACGAGCCCACGTGCTTCCGACTCAGAGCAACAGCAACGACGTTTCCCTTGCCCGGAGTATACGCGATCGTCAGGTCATAGTCCTTAATAAGTTCTAGCCAACGCCGCTGCCGGAGGTTCAATTCCCGCTGGGTGAATAGATACTTGAGGCTCTTGTGATCGGTAAAGATTTTGCAAGCAACACCATAAAGATAATGCCTCCACAACTTCAGAGCAAACACGATTGCCGCCAATTCCAGATCATGCGTCGGGTAGTTTTTCTCGTGCGGCTTCAGTTGCCTGGAGGCGTACGATATTACCTTGTCCCTCTGCATGAGCACACACCCTAAGCCGAGTCCTGAAGCATCGCTGTATATCTGAAACTCTTCTACCCCATCTGGAAGTGCAAGGATCGGAGCTGAAACAAGACGCCGCTTAAGTTCCCGAAAGCTGGCTTCGCAGTCATCACCCCATTCGTATGCAATCCCTTTCTGAGTAAGGCGAGTCATAGGCGAGGCCAGTTTAGAGAAATCCTTCACGAACCTACGGTAGTATCCCGCAAGGCCCAGAAAGCTTCGAACTTCGCTGGCTGACGTAGGTTGCTTCCAGTCCACCACCGCTTCTATTTTCTTCGGGTCTACGACGACGCCTTCGGCCGAGATGACATGACCAAGGAACGCCACGCTGTTCAACCAGAACTCACACTTGCTGAGCTTAGCGAACAACTGATGGTCTCGTAATGTCTGCAGCACGATCTTCAGGTGTTCTTTGTGCTCCGCCTCGTTCTTGGAATAGATTAGTATGTCGTCTATGAACACGACTACAAACTTATCCACAAACGGCCGAAATACGCGGTTCATCAGATCCATGAAAGCTGCAGGGGCGTTCGTCAAACCGAACGACATCACGAGGAACTCATAGTGTCCGTAACGGGTTCTGAAAGCAGATTTTTGAATATCTTCTGATTTGATTTTTAACTGGTGATACCCTGACCTGAGATCAACTTTAGAGAAAACTCTTGCACCTTGCAACTGATCAAACAAGTCATCTATTCTTGGCAGTGGGTACTGATTCCGCACGGTCGCTTTATTCAGTTCTCGGTAGTCAATACACAGCCGCATGGATCCATCTTTCTTTTTCACGAACAGCACCGGAGCGCCCCAAGGAGAAACGCTTGGACGAATGTATCCTCGGTCCAACAGGTCTTGAAACTGAACTTTAAGTTCCTTAAGCTCTGCTGGGGCCATGCGATAAGGTGCCTTTGATATCGGTCGCAAATCCGGAAAAGTGTCGATGCTGAATTCGATCTCACGATCAGGAGGCATTCCAGGCAGCTCGTCTGGGAACACGTCGAGGAAATCTGTAATGACTTCAGCCTGAGCTGCATCTGCACATTCCCGCCGGGTGTCTCGAACAGAAGCTAAGTACCCTTCACAGCCCGAATGCAACATACGCCTAGCCGAAATTGCTGATATCACCATTGCCGTCTTCGGTGCAGCGCTGCACGAATAGTAGAAGTCTGCCTCGCCGGGTAGACGGAATACGACTCGCTTCTCTGCGCACTCGATTGTTGCATGGCAAGCACCCAACCAGTCCATACCGAGAATAATATCATAATCCTTGATGTCTAGTACAATGACATCTAAGGAAAGCTTCCTACCTCCGATGCAAATGTAACCATCCCTACAGATCGCATGGGCGGGCATATCGACTCCCGAAGGGGTACTTACGCAAAGGTTCATATTTAAAGCAGTAGAAGCTAATTTATGCTCAACAGTAAAATCAGCAGATATGAAACTATGCGTAGCACCTGAATCGAATAAGACTCTAGCGGGTAATTCTCGGTATAGTAGAGTACCTGTTACAACAGTGTCGGATACAGATGCCTCATCCCGAGTCAAAGCATAGACTCGGCCCTGAGCACCCTGGCGTTGTGGATTCACTGGCACAGCATTGGCATCACTTGCTGGAGGCCCTTTGTTTTGATTTCCATTATTCTGATTCGGCTTGCCCTCTCTGCAGTTAAACTGTTTGTGACCCAGGCGACCACATTTGAAACATCCTTGAACCCGACATTCATTCACTTTATGCCCTGATTTGCCGCACCGACTGCAGTTCAGTGATTGGGATTGGCCCCTATTATCAGACGTATGCGAACGCTTGTGTGCTCCAGACCCTCCCGTTTCATGAGGACGTTTATTGTTATTGGTACGGGGGGTTTGCACCTCGGTCTTTGGGAGAGGGCGCCCAAAGATCCGTTCGCTGTTCAGAGCCGCTTCATAACATTCCCTATATGTTTGGCATCTTTGGTTGATGACGTCCCTACGCAAATCGTCATTCAAACCTTTCTGAAATCGATAGCACCACGCCTGCTGATTAGGCAAGAATTGCCCAGCAAACTTTGCTAGCTTAGCGAATACTGAGTCGTAGTCGTCAACAGACAAACTTCCTTGCACCAGATTACTGAAGTCGTCTTCTTTTTGTTGACGCACGGCTCGGGGAATATATTGTTCAATGAAGGCAGATTTGAACATTTCCCAAGTAATTTTGCAGTTGGGATTGGCATCGTAAATTCCTTGCTTCGTTGCCTCCCACCAATCATGCGCACGCAGTTCCAGCTGAACCGATGCACAGGCAACTCGCTTGGATCCCCGGATGCCAACCAGGTTGAAAAGTCCCTCCAGCTTAGCAATCCACCCCAATACCACGTCCGGCTCCGCTCGTCCGTTGAACGTAGGGGGATGCATTTTTGTGAACTCTGCTGCACGGCAGGAGTTCCTTGCTGTAGGCTGAGTCTCTTCTGACTCGTCTTCTACCGCCACGGCTGGAGGCGTGACAGGCGTCGCTGCGGATGTCCCGTTGCTCGGTACCAGGGATGCAATCAGTTGCATCATTGTATCCATTTGCTTCTGTTGAGAAGCAAACTGCGCTTGTATGTTAGCTTGTTGGGTAACGGCTTGTTGTTGCTGCGCCTCCATGAGGTGCATAAGCCGTTCCGCCATTCCGGTTGAACCCGCTCCTCCGGATTCTCCAGAGCTTGCTGGATCGCTCTGAATGGGTTGAGCACTGCTGGCAGTTGCAGTGTTCTTCTTAGCCATGGCTACAAAAGAGAGTAGCTTGTTAACACTCCAAAAACGATAGATTTTCTATCTATGGGCTCATTGTATAAGCGACTCTTCCCATGCAGCGGACGCCGAACGCAACTCAATTGAGAGGCGCATCAAACTCCTTTATAATCTTTTGAAATCCCGTGGAAGTAAAGCCTCGGCTCTGATACCAATATGTCACGCCCCGATCCCGTAAGGGGTCGGTCGTCCTCGCTTGATCCTTTACGGAACCGATTCGTCCTCGCTTGGGGCGTGATGCCGTACGAGCCTGGAGTTGCGCTCGTACAAGGCAAGAACTTGCAGTTATAGGAACCCATTTTGAAACACAATTTATAAAACACATTCACAGAGATTTGAACACAGTGCAGGAAGAAACATGCTTTTTCATTGATAATTCAGAGTAATTTACATAGAGTTTACATTGATGCGCCTCTCGGCTACTTGATTTGCATTACAAAAGATAAACTCAAAAGGCAGGGCGCGCTCCATCAGATAGTCCACGTCGTTCATACATTACGCCCTTGTATAGGTTGAAAGTCCAAGCCTCCAAAATGATCTGACTCCAACTATACTTCAAAATAGAGGTGCTCCTAACGCCTCCTCGTCTATCCACTAGCGTTGCACCGTCTGAGTGCCTGAAATAGTTGCCCACAATGTGGGTCAGTACTCAACTTGTACTGGTGAGCGGGATGAACCCACTCGACTAAATCGACACTAGCTTATTAGGGGCGAGCATGCATTAAGATGACTTCTATAAAGAGGCAAGTGAATTCAATTCATATCAGTTGCATGTTTTGATAGGAATGAAAATAATAGCGAATTCAACCAGTGCATCGATTGCTTACTCAACCGATACACGCCTTCCCTGCAACGAAACACAAGTATACTTACCATCTGCACAAGACAATAAATTAGCATGTGTTCTAGTCTATGCGGTCATTGGTGTGATCGACACCTTAGGGACATATTCAAGCATTAGCGGCGCGCCCTATCAGCCCGGGTAGCAAGCCCTGCTGGAGGTCCCGCAATGCATCGTGACGAGCACGAATCAAATATTTCCCTCCGGATCGATACGGTTCCAGTGCCCCGGAAAGCCGTTTCGAGGAAATGATAAACCTTGTGCACAAGTTGTCCCAGACCATGCAAATGCATGAACAATTCATATATCATACAATGCATCGATTGAAACAGAAAGAAGTTAAGCAGCAATATATATCTCATGCAACAGTTCATATTTTCTCAACGCGGTGTTCCGATTTTGATATCCCATAGGTCCAAACTCCGTCCGAGGCACTAGGCCACCACCAACAACCAATCCCCATTATAAACCAACTCAGTTATAAGGTGTGCAAGCATATAGAAATATTAGTCTACAAAAATCCCCTGTTCCTTTCTTAGTGGCTGGCATGCATTGTGGCAAAGGATTTCCTAGGCGTCCAACCGGGCATCATCGAGTGAACGTTTGAAACATTAAAGATGTTGGCGTGAAGAAGTAGGAAAGAAGGGTCCAAACCACTCACTGGTTAAGGAAAAGGTAGCTGAAACAAAGATTTCCGCCTAGCGACGATCAAACGTCAGTTACGCGGACCTGCACAGCACGAGCACCAATTAGAATCCTGCCTATCCTTCCTTGCCGAACTCCCCAAGAATCAAAGCTCCAAACGATAAAACCAGCAGCGAAAACCAAGCAAATCGAAAGCAACACCAAATCAAATCCCAAAGCGGCAATCAAGAAAACCAAGCAACCAAACACGAAAACTATTGGACTCGTTTCAATAGAGGCCTTTCCATGAGTTGGAAAGGATCATCGCATTTCGTCCGTGGCAAGAAGATGCCGAAGTTCTAAGTTATGACTCAAACGGACTAGCCACAAGCCCAATTACGTAGTGCACATCCCGGTCGGATCTGGATTTGAGGCACTACATCAGCCGCCCTTCCCCTCTCCCCGTTCTTCTTCTCCGGCTGCCCCCACCGGCAGCAGCAACGAGCAGCACCAGCAGCAGCAGCCAGCGCCGCCCGGCGCCGCCTCCGCCGCCTCCCAGCGCGCCGCCGTGCTGCGCCGCCCTCCGCCGCAGCACCCCCAGCCAGCCTCGGCCTCCACGCCGCCGTGCCGACCACCGGCCACCGCCGCAGCAGCCAAACCCTAACCCTAGCCCTAATTCTCCTTCCCGTGTCCGACACGCGTCGGACACGACTCGACCCTGATTTTCGGGTCCCCTTTAGGTGCGTGTAACTTTTTGTTCGTAGCTCCGTTTTTAATTTTGCAAATTGTGTTGTGAAGCATGTATGACCCTCTCGGTGCTCGGACAAACCGCCCGGGGCATCGCGACCTGTGGTGATCGCACACCGCGATCCAAAAACAGGAAAAACCAGACCATGTTTTACCCCGGAACTGAGTGCGCCCCGCCAAACGGGACGACTTGGTCGCGTGCGATCTTCACAGATACGTGTGCGTCGTCGATACGGACGTGTAAGATTTCGCAGAAGCTGATTCGGGTGTGCGTGCACACCGGAATCAACGCGTATCCGCGGACATCGCCCCGTATCCGACTTTTTTGCAATTTGCCCTAACTTCTTGTACACACGTCAGATCGAGACGAAACTTACGCCATCGGACTCGTAGCGATACGCTGGTACTGTGGGTCAAGTTTGGTTCGATTCTGAGAACGTTGACGAAATTGCGTGTCGTGGGCCCCACAGGCCCCGCTCGACGGGCAATTTTGTGTTCGGCTCATCGGAATCCAAATATGGAAGTTCCATTGGGTTCGTATCAGCGTTCCTGACCTGTTGACACTAAGTTTGGTGAATTTGGAGACCTTTGACTCGGACACGTTTTTCGGTGCAAAGCGGGCCCACCGGCGGATCCCGTTTTGACCCGAAACTGCCGTTTTTGCCCTTGTCTCCAAATTGGACCCAAGGACAGGCGTTTCTAGCTATTTGACATCTTCTGAGCGTGATGGTAATATCTATTTCAGCTTTTGGACTCATCTCTGGAAATTTCCCCAAGAACCAATTTAATCAGATCCAAACAGCAGGCAAGTACCTGCACTTCAAGTTAAATCTTTATATTGTGATAATTAATTCCCTGCTTTACTAGTACCCTTGATGATTACACCTAGTGTAGAAATACTGGATTTTATGTCTTGAATATTGGAGTTCATGTCTTATTTTTCATGTCGGGTGGGAGAATACTAGAAGGCATGTAGTTTACCCTTTCCCCTTGTCATGTTTAATAGCTGTTGGTACGCGACTGTACCTCAGCCGGATCTCGATTTTCCCTGTTTAATAGCCGTTTATGACGGTCAGATTAGCCTTATAAACCCCTACATGCCAACTATGTATTCTAAAAACAAACACAAGTTCACACAGATAGTTTCTGGTCATGTTATATTTCTTGCTGACTGTTGTAGTTTCATTTTCTGTATCATTTAGTTCTGTTTTCTTATATTCCTGTTTACAGCATTAACTCTGAGATATTGATGTTCTTTTATGCAGTTTCTCAACATGATATTCATTTTAATTGTCATAAATATTTAGTTTAATCTTGTTGTGCACTGTGTACTTTGCTCCTTTCCTGACTGGATCTGTTGATTTAGGCGATGATGAGGACATTGCCCCTACATATTATGGTCTCTATGAGGGTACAGATGATACTTATGAGGAGCCAGATCCCACCCAGGAGACCCCTGCTGCTGAGTAGCTAGCAGTAGCTATCTTTTACTTATGTTTCTTATCTTATTAATCGGGTTTGTCCCCGATTTTATTCTGAATTTCTGTACTAAAACATTTGAATCTGTTGTCGTATTTATTTCAGTTGAAATCTTAAGTTTCTGTTCTCATTTTTATCTTGCCTATGTTAATTGTGAATGAGCTAGTTTAGTAAATATGGATTTGACCTAGACAGCGTACTACCGCCGACTCTGCGGCGTAGGCTGGACGTACCCACGCACTCGTGCCCGAATTTTCGGGTGCGGGGCGTGACAGTAATTGGAGAGTATATGTCAAATCTATTGGAAATGGCGATATAGTTAAAGTTAGTACATTATAAAATCGTCATTCTTGTTTAAGAAGACTTAGTACAAGACGTCATCGACTAGCTACTGCTTCATGGATTAAGACCATGATAATTGACATTATTAGAGATAACCAGTCATACAGTCCATCACAAATTGTTAAAGATATATATAGGGAGCACCGTATACAAGTTAGTTATTCCAAAGTCTAGAGAGTCCGAGAGACATCATTAGCTGAAATTAATGGTAGTTATGATGAGGCTTACGCTAGTCTTGAGGAGTATTGTTATAGAATTATGGAGACAAATCCAGGTAGTACATGTGTTTATTAAAACTGCCGAAAACAATAGCTTCCAACGAATTTTTATTTATTTTAAGTCATGTATTGATGGATTTTTAATGGGCTGTTTACCAGTTATTAGTACTGATGCTACATTTCTTTCGTCTAAATATTAAGGTATCTTATTTATTGCTTGTGCTCACGATCCTAACTATCAATTATATCCTATAGCTTATGTTGTTGCTGAAGGTGAGAATAGTGATTCTTGGTCTTGGTTTTTAAATTCTCTTAAAATATCTTTTGAAAGTTGTTTTAATTATTGTAGTACAATTTTATTTATATCTGACAAGCAAAAGGGATTAATAAATGTAGCCGTTGTGCAACGGCTGGATTCTTACTCGCCAACTGAGTTGGCGAGCAGAGTGCAACGGTCGTTGCCAACTCAGCATGACCCGCCAACTAAGTTGGCGAGCGGCCTCTCGAGGAGAGCGCCCCGCCAACTCAGTTGGCGAGTTACTCTCCAGCATTGCACCTCGCCAACTGAGTTGGCGGGTCATCCTCCTCCATACAATTTCTTCCAACTTGTTCCTTTTTTATAATTTTATTAAATTTTATTACTTTAAACGAAAAAACCGCAATCAATATATCCAAACGAAACCTAAATAATAATAAAATTCTATAATTTACGTAGTTAAACAATATACTCCGTATTTAAATATCCCAAAATAGTAGCGGATGAATTGTTTTTTTACAACCACTCAAATTAGATATTTAAACTATTCATTTTTTTACGAAATTTTGATCTAATTTGAACGTTCAAAATAATAATCAAATGGTGATTATTTCAAAAAAAATCAAAAATGCTTAAAAGCGGAGATTTTGTTTAATTTCCATAATATTTAAATACTAGTAAATTATCCTAAACATAATAAATGATAAATATACTAAAAAATTATGTTTTGGGCGGGAATATATTTAAAATATACTAAAAATTTGTGTTTTTTTTTTGCGGAAATTCAATCTGAAGAAAACCGGCTCGTTTTTTAGGAGTTTCTAAAAATTTTGTAGTAGTATCAAATATTAGTACGTATGAAGAAACTGTATTGATGATAAATAAATTTTTTTTTCATAATATACATACGATTTAGACGATTTAATTTTTATACATACGAAGAAAACCGTTGATTTTTTTTTATGTTTATATTAAGAATTGATGATATACAAACGATTTAAACGGCTCATTTTTTAGGAGTTTCTAATCCGAATTATAATAATAGAGATTAAATTTTAAATAAATATTTTTGATTTATTATTATCTATATTAGATTTTTTGTGATATTACTAATAAATAATTTATTATTATCTATTCAATAACAAAAAAAACCAAAACGAAACAAAATATATATTTATTATTATGTTATCTACATATAATTTAATATAATAATAATAATAATAAATAATAATAATAATAATAATAATAATAATAATAATAATAATAATAATAATAATGAATTTATTTAGATAATATTTTGTAGTTAGTTTAAATATAATTTTTTATAAATAAATTATTTAGATAATATCTTGTTACAATATATATTTAGAATTTTTGATATGTATTTAAGTTAGATAATATCATATACTTAGTTTAAATATAATTCGAATATTTGATACCGTAATTAATTTTAATTAAATTAGGTGTAATGAAATATTTAAGAAATAAATTATTTAGATAATATATTTTAAAAAAATTGATACCGTAATTATATTTTATATCATAATTAGAAAATATTTGATACCGTAATTGTATGTTATAGTTATGGTATCAACTTCTTAATAAAACAACAAAATAATAATATCTTATTAACAAAAAAAATCTAATATTGATGATAAATATTAGTATAAATAATAACAAATTAATAAAAATATAAATTAATAGATAATAACAAATTAACTAATAGATTAAACCAAACTTAAAAAAAATCAAACAAATTAAACTCCCCCTTCTCTTTTCCACCAGCCAACTAAGTTGGCGGTCTCTCCCCAAAACCGCCAACTTACAATTGGATAAAAATTTATCCGTGAAACTGAAAATTTCTGTATTAATAATTAGTAAAACAGAAAATTTACTGTAGCGAAATAAATTTATATTTAATTTATCTAACCGAAACAAGTTTGAAAAAATTAGAAAAAAAGTCAGGCTCCGCCAACACTGTAGGCGGAAAACAGCAAAAAAAATAAAAAAATAAAAAAATGCGGGCCCCACGGCCAATTTCCGCCAACGGAGTTTAATTTGTTTGGTTTGGTTTTTTTACTTTCTTTGGTTTGGCCCATGGGGCCCACTTTTTTTTTTTGGTTTTGTTTGGTTTGGTTTTTTTACTTTCTTTGGTTTGATTTTTTTGTTGGTTTATTGTAATTAGTTATATTTCTGTTTTATTTATTTAGTTTAGTTTAATTTTGTAATTAGAGTTAAGTAAATTTATTTTAACGAAATAAAATTAAAATAAAATAAATTAATTGGAAAGAAATATTTAGAAATATTATTTTCGGAAATTTGTTTCCAAAGCATCAAAATTTGTATAAATTACATCTAAAACATAAAAGTTTAAAAAATTACGAAAAAAATATCAATATGAATTGGACGTTTATATTTAAAAATATTATATTTATATCGTAAATTTTTTCGTCGTTAACAGACGCTAAAAAATAATAATATTAAAATATTGCCGTAAGACTATTACGTCTGCCGTCGAGCAGACTTCGAACGGCCATAACTACTTGTTTATAAATCATTTTTTGTTAAATAATAAGTCGATTTGTATGTTTTCGACGAGTGTAACACAAATCATGTAGAAAAAAAATTTATCCGAAACAAGACGCATATGTTACAGGCAAAAATATAAATTTTAAAACTTTAAAGTATCATAACTTTTGACTGGGAGATCGAAACAAGCTCCAGTTTGAGCCAAAATGACCGTATGGAAAAGTACTTCGGGATAAACCGTTTCATCGTTTAACGGACTTCGAAAATTTTTAGAATCGTCAAAAAACGATGTTTCGACCTCCAAATTTGACTTTCGGTAATATTATTTTTGAATATTTAAAATTTACTGTAGTGAAATAAATTTATATTGGATGTGGGGGCCCACAGATTTAAAATGATGTTTCGATCTCCAAAAAAAATTTAGAAACATTTAAATTAATTATGTTATGTCTATTATGAAAAATAAAGAAATAAAACAAAATAAATAATCAAACCAAACCCTAAACCAACCAAAACAAACCAACCCAAACCATCCAAAAAATCCGTGGGCCCCACACCAAAATTCAGCCAACATAGTTGGCGGATTTTGGGGTGTGGGGCCCACGGTTTTTTGGGGTGGTTTGGGTTGGTTTGTTTTGGATTGTTTTGGTTGGTTTTTTTAGTTGGTTTTTTTGAGTTGGTTTTGTTTTATTATTTGGTTTAGTTTTTTTTTTTTGTTTTTTTATTTTGTTTTTTTAGCCAACAGAGCCAACATTTTTTTATTTAGTTTTTTTATTTACTTTTGTTTTGGATTTTAATTTATTTAGTTTTGTTTTGAATTATGTTTTGCTTTGGTTTTTTTATTTATGGATTGAATATGCCAATTAATTTGGGTTTGCCAATTAATTTACAACCAACATTATCCATAATGAAATTAAGGTATTAGGAAATTAATTGGCAATACCTTTCAGCTAGAATAATGGTGGCCCGGACGAAATACCTTACATATGCCAAATCAGCTAGAATAATGGTCATCTCTCCGAATGGTATTTCTAAATATTTCTAAATATTTCTAATACCTTTATTTAACATTATCCATAATCCAAAATGAGCATAAGATCGTCCTAAAATATTTACAACCCAAATAATATTTCTAAATATTTCTTTCCAATTAATTTATTTTAATTTTATTTCGTTAAAATAAATTTACTTAACTCTAATTACAAAATTAAACTAAACTAAATAAATAAAACAGAAATATAACTAATTACAATAAACCAACAAAAAACCAAACCAAAGAAAGTAAAAAAACCAAACCAAAAAAAAAAAAAAAAAAAAAAAAAAAGTGGGCCCCATGGGCCAATTTCCGCCAACTGAGTTGGCTGAAATTGCCCCCCCCCCCAATTTCAGCCAACTCCGTTGGCAAAAATTGGCCGTGGGGCCCGCGTTTTTTTATTTTTTTATTTTTTTTGCTGTTTTCCGCCAACAGTGTTGGCGGAGCCTGACTTTTTTTCTAATTTTTTCAAACTTGTTTCGGTTAGATAAATTAAATATAAATTTATTTCGCTACAGTAAATTTTCTGTTAGTAAAATTGAGAACTTTTATAAAAAATTCTCTATATTTTGGAGAATTTTTTATCTAAAAAAAATCCGTGCCAGCTTTAACTTGCATACCATTTCCATGTAGTAGTTCCAAGTACGCATCTAGAAGATTGAAGTACAAATACCGTACACAAGATCTACTATCATTAGTGATCCTAGCCGTACACGTACCTCTCCAGTGTGAGGGTTCAAGGTCTCTGCTAAATCAGAGCCGTGCATCACGCGGTTTAAGGAAGTGGGCCCATCGTAACATGTTACGCAAGGATTTGTTTTGAAATCCCCTCCCACCACGGTGAGAAGTAGCGCGCGCGGAAATCGAGTAACCGGAACCGGTGATCTCACCTCCCACCAATCGAGTAACCGGATCTTTATGATAAGTAGTTAGATATAACAAATTGGACTATTTGAACGATCAAACCACTACAAACCGAGTTGGAAGTACTGAAATTATTCGAACAGTTTGAATGCACAAACCATCCGATTAATGTGAACCATTAATCATATATATAGATCATCCATTCTATGATTTGAGCAAGATAATATGCAACAAAAGAGAACATTTTAACTGGATGTTATATATATATATATATATATATATATATATATATATATAAAACGGATCGGGATATCCGTACGCGGAGTCCCGCAAGAGCACCGTCCTTTCCGCACCATCGGATCGGGGGATCCCCGTAGAGCCTGTGCCGATCCAACGGCCAAGGGGAGAGCGGGGCTCCCGCAGGAATCCCGATCCGCTCTCATATATATATAAGAGGTAATTGTGTTACAGATTCATGGTCCGAAGGTCCCACACATTCCGGTTCGAAAGTCCGCACCTGCACTTGAACCGCATTTGCAGTTCGGTTGAACCGAACCACTACTCACATTAATTCCTCCATATAAATAAGCGTGCTTCTCCCGTTGCTCAAAACTACAACCTCTTGGGAGGATATGTCTCACTCTAACCACTTGAGCTAGAGGTCCTTGGCTATTGTTTTTATGAAATTGGTATTGTTCATAACTAAGGAGTTGTTTAGTTCGGCGAAGTGCGAATAAGTGAAAAATCAAAATATTCAAAAAAAACGATAAATATTGTTTTCATGAAATAGATATTGTTCATAACTAAGGAGTGTTTTAGTCAAAGTGTGAATAAGTAAAAATTCAAAAAATAATATCTTTCATACATAACGTACGTATGTTTTTCTAATTCCTTCATTTGGATAGTTTGAAAAAGTGAATTTTAGAAATAGAAAATCATAAATTTTTATGTTTTGATGGTTGGTGAAATGAGTTGACAAGAATTACATTTTAGAGTTCTTATGATTTGAAAAGTGTTGAAGTAGATATGATTAATCCTCCAATAAAATGTTCGATTTCAAAATTACGATTTTACACTTCACAGAAATCACTTAGACAAAAAAAGAACTCTGATATCAAAATAAGGAGGTAATGGTAGATAAGATTGATTGTTCATCTCATTTTAAAGTAAATTATGTTTGCAAAAAAACACGTAAAAAAAATAAAAATTTCTTAATCCGTAATTTTTACTTTATTACTCCTAAAAATCAGACAATCAAACAGACCCACCTAAATCAACTAAATAACGTTTCGGACCCGGTCCCATTGCCGAAATGTTTCACTCCAGTCTCGACTCAACTCAGATCACAGGAAGAAAAAAAAACAGGGTGGTGACAGTAACCTCCGGGGACCACATCCGACACTGTTCAGAAAAAATGTAAAAGTAATGATATAATAATAATTCGATAGGGAGGGGAGCCCACGAGCGCACTACATCAGGGACCTGATGACAGTAGACATTATCTGAGCTGGCGTGGGACAGGATGGGACGACCGTGCATGTAAACTCAACGGCAAGGGAGTCGTGCGGGCGGGATCCCGCACCATTCTACCACGGGTATAAACGACGGTCGGCCACGCGGCTCGTCATTTGTTCGGCGTCGTAAGGGTGTCGTGAAGATGTCGTACGGACGTCGTGCGGAAACAGATGGCTGGGCGGCATCGGCCGTCGTAGGCGTTGTTCAGACGTCGGGGGTGCCACGTCGGCGCCGTGGGCAAAGCGAGGCGTTGAGTTGCGGGCGTCGAAAGGCGTCATGGCTGTCTCGTGGAGCTCTGGAGCGTGCGGAGTGCACGAGGTGTGCGTTACGGACGATGATGAAAATGCCAGTGTGCGACGCACACGACGAGTCTGATTCCCCAATGACGACCGGCATAGATGTGGGTGGGGACTCCTATCAAACTGAGCCCGTGGCGTGCTGGTTAAAAAAAAAATAATGATATAATAATAAGCACGAGTTTAACCGACAGTCGAGGTGTTGTAAAAAGGCGGAAGGTCCGAACAGATCCGGTCCGATCCGGTCAAATTCGGTCTGGATCGGTCCGGACTCGGTCAACGGACCGGTCTGGTCCAGCCCACTTCTTCTTCGGATCTGAACTGGGTCGGAGGATCCAAACCACTAATCCGGCTCGGCCCGTTGGTAGTTCCGTTCGATCCGGATCCAATTCGGACTGGCCCGGTCGGCCCGGACCGTCCCGGTTCAGGTTTGATTTTTATTTTTTTATTTTTATTTAGAATATATCCATTGGGAGATATTTTGGTAAAAATACTTCCGTTTTAGTGGCTTTTTTTTGACCGTTTTAGGGATATTTCGGTCATTTTTCTAGAAATGACCAAAATATATATTATAACAACTCTTTTTTTAGGGTATTTGGGATCATTTGGCCTCTTACTTAAAGTTAAAGTGTTGTGTTTATTTTCTATAAATAACTTATAATTAATGAAAAATAAACACAACAAAATTTCTTCCCTCTTACTTAAAGTTATTCAAAACAAATTTGAAAAAAAAATCAACTTCTAAATATTTAGGTTTTAATTTATATTTAAAATTATATAAATATTGATATAAAGAAATCAAATAAAATTTTCTTACTTAATGTTTATATAAATTTGTACATAAATTATAAAAAAATAATTTCAAACAAATAACTTATAAATTTTAAATTGTACAAAATTAACTTAGTAACAAAAAAACCTATAAATTTTAACTTAAATTAATTAACATATAAGTTATATCATATATATTATATATAAAATATATATAAATAAACGTAAAAAAAAAATTGGACCGGTCCGGTCCGACCATAAATCGGTCCGTACTCAGACCGGTTCGACCTGGTCCACCGCGGACCTGGTCACAATTCCGGGTTGTATTGGATGCCAAAACAACCGGACCGACCCGCTCTCTCCACCGGGTTGGGCCCGGTACGACCCGAACCCCGTCAAACAGAGCCGGGACGGTCCAGCCCAATACACAACTTGAATCGACAGTATAAGTAGGCCCTGATAAAGGCACTACAAAAATAGACTTGAGGCTGGTCCATTTTTTGTAAGTTTTTCACTTAAAATTTTACTCAGGACTAGTCCAAATATTTATTAGGACTGTCAAAATTGACAGTCCTTTCAATATGTTGGACTGTCAAAATTTTGACAATCCTAAATAAAAATATACAGTTTAATGGGCTGTCAAAATTTTGACAGTCCAACCTATTAGAAGAACTATCAAAAATTTAACAGCCCTAATAAATATTTGAACTAATTTTAATAAATTTTTGAATAAAAAACTTATAAATAAAAAAAATTTAGGCTAACTCCAAGTTTTTTTTAGTGCCTTTAATACACGGCCTATAAGTTGAAGCAGTACAGACCTTGTTCTCTCCAGAGGGTGCAAAACAAAAAAAGACCGTTCCTCCTCTTACTCTTACTCTCACTCGCGGAGCACCGGACCGCTCTTTCTCTTTCTTCCCCAACCGTCCGATGACAAAGACGGAGCGCGCATCCAGCAGTCGCATCCGCCAGATCCGGCGGGGGTTCCTCTGCCTGGAGGCCGTCGCTGCCGCACTCCTCCTGCCGGCGGCAGCCCGGTTCTCCGGCGATCTCCTCCGCCGCGTCTCCGGCGTCGTCCTCAGCCCCCGCTTCGTCTTCCTCCTCGGCAACGCCATCGTCCTCCTCCTCTTCCGCAGCTCCGACCTCCTCCTCTCCTCCTCCGCCGCCGCCGGCGACGTCATCTCCGATCTCCTCGATCCCCACCACTCTCCACCTCTTCTTCAAGAAAAATATGTAGAAGAAGAAGAGGAGCAGGAGGAGGAGGAGGAGGAAGAGAGTGTTACTGTGGATGAGGTGGACGAGGAGGAGGAAGTGGTGGCGGAGGAGTCGCCGGAGCTCCGGCGGGAGGAGGAGGAGGAGAGTGATGACGTGGAGTTCCGGAAGACGGTGGAGGCATTTATAGAGAGGCAGCTGAGATTTCGGAGACAGGAGTCGATGGAGATTGTGCCGGTCGTGGTTTGAATTTTTTTTCTTCTCTTTTGCAGGAAGGTCCTTGGTCTTTACGTTAATTATTGATTGGGGACTTTGGTTAATATGAAAATTGTATGGGTCTGAGTTTTCTTTTGGAAAACAAGGGTCCATTTTGCTTAAATCCTCCGGAGGTTGTTGAACATATACAATTTCTTGAAATATAAAGTAGTTTAGCTATTATAAAAGTATCACAAATCTTTTTTTAGAGTTACATATAAGTTGTTTGAAGTTGGAAGGACACAATTTTCGTGAAATAGTAAGTAATTATATTTCGATGATCTATAAATGCAATAAAAAGAGTATGAATATATCGTGTCAAAATAGTAAGTTTGAGGTTGTTGAACATGTTAGATGTTTTATTTTAATAATAATTTCAGAATACAAAAAATAAAATTAGATGTTACCGGCCTCTGGGAAAGTCGTGCACGAAGCACTGCCCTAAGAGTTTATTCAGGATCTGTGTGCAGACGTTCCCGAAGCTCCTAGTGGTAAAACCCCCGCACTACCGGTATCTCGTTGCCGCACACGACTCGGAGAGAATGACCACGACTTAGCTCTGCCCAGAGCTTGGAGATGAAGAGGAATGAAACAGAATGTTGACAGAGTTTCTGATTTGAGAAAATTTCTGATATCATTTACAAAGAAAACAGTCCGATATATATAAAACTGTTGTGTAACGGTCAGAATTAATTCTCTATTAATTCAGACGTTACACAAGAGAATAAATAACGAACCTGGACACAAAACCGGTTCAGAAACATTTTGAAACGTTCAGAAATTAATTTTCTAACGTTTAGAAAATTAAATAAAAAGGAAGAGGAGCAAAAAGATTTTTAGGGTCCCAGCCCGAACCCGAAGAGGAAATCGGATCGGCATTCGGCGCCCGCAGATGTGGGCGCGTACCCGCACCCGTTACGCGCGCCGAACCGAACCGAACCGAGCCGAGCCGGGCCGGGCGGCGGCGGCGGCGCGCGCGTGTGGCCCAAGGGGTCCCCACACAACAACTTAATAGAGCAAAGGAGAGAAAGTAATATATGTACATAGGAAGGTTTTGGTGCATCCGATGTGGGACTAAAGAAAGGGAGAGGAATTGAGCTTTTGCAAGAAACAAACAAAAACCAACAATCCCCCCCCAAAAGGTCAAGTTCCGAAACAGAGATAAGAGAGAAGTAAATAGAGAGAGAGAGCATCTGGGCAGTAAAATACTATGCATAAATGAGATGGACTACAGCCTTGAATCTCACATAGTGACTATTGCCTTAATCTGAAGAAGTGCTTGATGGACTATGCCTTGAATCAGACTTCTTGAACCAGATTTAGAAAAATAGCACACATAGTACGCTAGAGGTCCTTGATCTATTGGGTGGCGCCTTTAAATGGCCATGCGCACTTTTCACATTCATGAGAGTTGTCTGGGATCGCCCTGTCCCATAGTCGCGGCCTTCACGACCTCTCATATAGGTAAGTCCTTAATGGTTGGTGATATGAATCAACCCAGCATTACAGCTTGGACCTATTAAGAGTTTAAACTCATCCTAACCATATCACACAGGAACACTGTCACCATAGGGATGGGGAGTCATTGTACACATGTACAGCCTCATGGGCTTTATTTTAATGAGACTTTAATCTCGAGTCAGTGTTCCATAAAGTCACCTAAGTTCAGCTTGTTTCTACCCATTGAACCGGCTTCTTGGGATCTCCAGTCAGACTCGGTTGGGTTGCCACTGCTAGTGACTAACTTATGGGCTTAATCCCATCCCCCTCGATGATTCTAGGATCAAAGTCCTAGACAGACCCTTCGTCAAGTGGTCTGCAAGGTTCTTTTTTGACTTTATATAGTCAAGAACCACATATTTGCCTAGGCTTTTTATTGACTTGAAGCGCAGCTGCAGGTGCCTGTTCATCTTAGCATTCACAGAATCATGCTTTAGTAGTTCAATAACAGATTTATTATCACAATTTATAGAAATTGCAGGAACAGGACTAAGAGAAACAGTTATATGCATAATAAGATTTTTAAGCCATTCAGCTTCTGTGCAAGTTGTAAACTCCCTCGACCAAATTTCAATAATTTAGGATTAATTTTGACTAATTAGAATTAGTGCAACTTTTTAAAATTTTTATTTATTATATATTATATTGATTGAGCACCTGTTCATTACATAATTGACTAGGGCATCACACTAGCTGTTAACCCTAAACAAATTTCACATTCCTGCTCTAGACTAGTCAGACTACTTTTTCTGTATTCTGTGCAACTTCCAGAAACCTCGTTTGATGCTTCGTTTTAGTCGCACAAATATCGTTACAAACGTATGTATTTATTTCCTATTTAATTTTCTGCTCTTTACCCATCTCTGAACCCTTAGAGATTTGAGGACCAGTAGGCACCTGATTGCCCAACCAAAAATACGATAATATTCTACTCTAATTATACTTCAATTATCGTATTGACACCGTAGAAAGATTATGACTCTAATAGCCTCTAAATAATTAGTGAACACCGTGCGCAGTATTTATTAAATAATAAATACGATGACTGTATCACCTGCAATATCAGACCCTGCACCTGCCCAGAATCACCCCACACTGTCCAAACCATTTTTTTCCCAGCTAATTCCCTCATTTTTGTACAATTTAGAATTTCAGGAAATCAGTATTTAAAATCAGGTAAATTGCGAAATTACGCAAAATACAATTTTATGCAATTATGCAATATTTGAAAAGTTAGGGGTTTATATGCAAAATTGCATGCTAGGTGGCCAAATCCTATTGGCTAGACCATAGGTGGGTAGGACCCACCATAGCATCCAGAAATTTCTGCTGGAAAATATCCTAAAAATATCAAAATACCAAAATACCCCTGAACTTCTAAATATTTACAACATTGCCATTAGGCAAAATCCTATATAAACCCTAACCCTTCTATTCAAATCACCTACAACCCTTCCCTCCGGCCACCTCCGACCACCGCATCCGGCCAAACTCGGCCCAGCCCTTCGCCACCCTCCCCTCTTCCCTCCGGCCAAGTTCCACCGCCGGCGCCGCCCTGCTCCGGCTGCTACAGCCCCCGCAACTCCCTCCTCTCCTCACTGTCCACAGCACCACCTCCACCCGAACCACCTTCCCCCGCCGCCTACGGCCGTCGCCGACCACCGCCACCCTACCCAAACCCTTCGCCCCGACCTCCCCTACCTACCACTACCACCTCAGCCCTCCACGTCACCGCCTCCGGCCGCCCTAGCCCCCGCAGCAGCCACCCTCCCCTAACCCTAGCTGCTGCTGCTGCTCTCCCCGACGCCTCTAGCCGCCACCAGCACCACCGTAGACCCCCGCCACCACCGCCAACCTCACCGCCGTCCTCCCCTCTTGTAAACCCCCATATTTTGCAAGAATTTCAAATTGGGATTTTTCGCAATTTTCTGGAATTTTCTGTGAATTTTCTGTAATTAAAATCAGGGTTCTTAATTATTGAATGATTTTTTATTGTTAATAAATAATATTAAAATATTATGAAAATAATATTTTTGGGTGTAAAATGAAAAACTGGACTTAGGGTAATTTTTCTGGAATTTATCGGACCCCAGACCTATTTTTAAATGCCTAAAAACTATTTATTTATTTAATTAATTATTTATTAAATTAATTTACTGTTTATTATTATTATTATTATTATTATTATTATTATCATTTATTTATTTATTTATTTTTTTCTTGGGCCGGCCCGGCCCAGTGGACCGGCCCAGCCCGGCCTGCGGCCCGTCACCCTAACGGGTCGGGTCGGGTCCGCCTGAACCCGACCCGCCCGGACCCGCACCCGTTCCCCTGACCCCCGCACCCCCGAGTCTTCCGCCGCCTCCGCTGGCCGCGCCGCCCCGCCCGGCCACGCGGCACCCGCCCGGCCACGCAGCCCCGCGCCAAGGCCGCCACGACCCCGCAACCGCCGGCCGACCTCCCCTCTCTCCTCCCTCTCCTTCCCCTATATTAAACCCCCCCCCGCGGTGGCCCTCCGCCGTGCCCTTCCTCGCCACCGCCACCCTAGCCACCGTGCCGCCGCGCCGTGCCCGCCATCGCCAGCGCCGTCAGCCACCGGCGCCACCCCCCGCGAAGCCGCCGCGGCCAGCCGATTCCCTCTCCGTCAACGCCAACAGCAGCAGCGGGCAGCGCCTCCCGCCGGACTCCGGCGCCGCCCCGCCCGCCAACGGCTCCGCCTCGCCCAGGCGAACACCCCCCCCGACCACCGGCCAGCCTGCGCCGCCCAGGCCCCCGGCCGGCCACCCGCCGCAGCAGCGTCCAAACCCTAGCCCTAATTCAACCCCGCGTGTCGGACACGGCGGTGGACACAGGACCCTGTGTCCTGTGTCGTGTCGGACACGTTTTTGACCCTGTTCTCGGGTCCCCTTCAGGTGCGTGTAACTTTTGATTCGTAGCTCCGTTTTCGATTCCGTAAATTGCGTTGTGAAGCCTGTATGACCCTCTCGGTGTCCGGACAAACTGTTCGGGGCACCGCGTCCTGTGGTGATCGCACACCGCGATCCAAAAACAGGAAAAACCAGACCCTGTTTCACCCCGGAACTGAGTACGCCCCGCCAAACGGGACGACTTGGTCGCGCGCGGTCTTCACAGATACGTGCGCAGCGTCGATACGGACGTGTGAGACTTCGCGGAAGCTGATTTGGGTGTGCGTGCACACCGGAATCAACGCGTATCCGCGGACATCGCCCCGTATCCGCCTTTTCTGCAAATCGCCCTAACTTCTTGTACACTCGTCAGATCGAGACGAAACTTGCGCCATCGGACTCGTAGCGATACGCTGGTCCTGTGGGTCAAGTTTGGTTCGATTCTGAGAACGTTGACGAAATCGCGTGTCGTGGGCCCCACAGGCCCCGCTCGACGGGCGATTTTGTGTTCGGCTCATCGGAATCCAAATCGGGAAGTTCCGTTGGGTTCGTATCAGCGTTCCTGACCTGTTGACACTAAGTTTGGTGAATTTGGAGACCTTTGACCCGAACACGTTTTTCGGTGCAAAGCGGGCCCAACGGCGGACCCCGTTTTGACCCGAAACTGCCGTTTTTGTCCTTGTCTCCAAATTGGACCCAAGGACAGGCGTTTCTAGCTATTTGATATCTTCTGAGCATGATGGTAATGTCTATTTCAGCTTTTGGACTCATCTCTGGAACTTCCCCTAGAACCAATTAATCGGATCCAAACAACAGGCAAGTACCTGCACTTCAAGTTTAACCTTTATATTGTGATAAATAGATTCCCTGCTTTATATAGTACCATTGATGATTATATGTAGAGTTGAAACACTGGATTTCATGTCTTGAATAATATATTTCATGTCTTCCTTTTCGTGTCGGGCGGGAGAATACTAGGAGGCATGTAGTTTACCCTTCCCCCCTGTATTCACTGTGTACCAGCTGTTAGTACGCGATTGTACCATCAGCCTTGTACTTGATTATTCCCGTATTCACTGTGTACTAGTCGTCTATGACGGCCCTATTAGCCTTATAAACCCCTACATGCCAACTACGTATTCTAAAACAAGTACCAGTTCACACAGCTAGTCTCTAGTCTTGTTACATTTCTTGCTGACTATGGTAGTTACATTTTCTGTCTCATTTATTCCCTGCTTTCTCATATTCTTGTTTATAGCATTTAGACTCTGAAAGATTAATGTTTCCTTTATGCTATTTTCTTAATATGATACTCAGTTTAATTGTCACAAATATTTAGTTTAAATCTTGTTGTGCATTGTGTACTTTGCTCCTTTCCTGACTGGATCCGTTGTTTAGGCGATGATGAGAACCTTGCCCCTACCTATTATGGACCCTATGAGCCAGCAGGTGGTACAGTTGCAGAGCCGGTTCCCACCCAGGAAACTACTCCTGCAGAGTAGTTAGCATTAGTTGTTATTTCCTTTCATCTTAGTATTCGGGTTTGTCCCCGATATAAATCTTTGGTTCTGTAATAAACTCTGGATCTGATTTTCATATTCTGGTTATAAAATCTTAGCATTCCTTTCCTGCTATTTTCTTGCCTATTTAATTGTTGTGAATGAGCTAGATTTATTACTTGTGGTCATGCCCTAGACAGCGTACTACCGCCGACACTGCGGCGTAGGCTGGACGTGCCCACGCACTCGTGCCCGAATAACCGGGTGCGGGTCGTGACACGTTTTTGTAGTGGCCCATGCAGGTCAACGACTAAATTGTTCGGTTTCAACTTAGGGACCGAACAGGCCTGCAATAAGATTGAGGATTTAGGAAAAGCTCATCCACTTGATTGAATCGTTCTTGATATTCATATCGACTTCGAATCATTTTATTGACTTGCATCCTGCCTTGATTCCTGTGCGCCTTTATCGTTTATTTTTGGATGCAGGATCTACCAGCAAGCGACAAGGTTCCTACAAGATCACCACGAGATGCTCTACCAGCATAACCGTGGAGAACGCGCAGACTCTTGGAGCAGCTAATGCGCGTAAGTGATTTCTTTTAGCCGCCTTTCTATTATTGTTTAGCTCGCGCCTATTGGTTCGTGACCTCAGCCCCAACCTAGAAAATTTTAAACTTGCTAATAACCTGCTATGCTTTTATAACTGATAACTGTAGAGTTTGTAGAATCTTTTGTTTTGTGCTTATTGTAGGTTGTTTTGTGTTGTTTTAAAATAATTTGTACCTTCTCTTCATCATCATCTAGCGCACTTAATTTTGATGTACACGACTTATGCTGCTATTCTATAGCCTAGTTTTGCAAGCTTACTCCTTATCGAGCTTGTTCATGACATATGTATTAGTGGGTCGACACACTAATACGATTGTCTATTCAGAATCAGTGTATTACGGTCTGATCAGCCTTAGTACATTTTGATTCGCTCTTCGCACTACTTTACGTGGATTGAGATATATAGTTGACTAGTATACCTGCCCTAGACATGTCTGAATATAACCGTATTAATACGAGCATGTGAATAGGAATTACCAAGATAGGATTCAATCCACAAATCACTTGGCAATTTCCCACCTGAATTCTTTAAACTCCTTGATCCCGATAGTTCTATTCTATCACCCCACCCTTGAACTCTGTATTATTGATCCTCGTCTTCCCTTATTTCGGAAGGACGAAATCTCGTGCTTGGTATAAGTTGGTACATAGATAGTACTAGATATGCCACAGAGGCCGATCACATACTTGAGGATTAAACTTTCGTAATCGAGGACATATCATATGTGATATGATCGGCGTTTAAGTTTCGAGGACTGAATGACATGAGTAAACATATTAAGGAGTGTTTTCTTAAAAGTATATAGTTTTGTGATGTATGGGTAAATTCTAAGTTGGGTAGCAGTGCAATTGTCAACTCAAGATAAATTCTTTAAAATTGTGACCGAGTAAGGTTAAATTGGAAGAAGCAAGCCATTCTAATTTAGGAAATTAAAGAAGTGACTAAGATGATTAGTGAATTGATATCGAGGACCCAATAGTTATATCTTAGGTTCATGATAAATGAAGGTAAAATCATCAATTTGAATTAGAAGATAAAATTATAGAATTTCAGACTTAAACATGGGTGTACTACATTTAATTATTTTTCAATTTGATGATTTGAATTACAAATTACAAATTGGTGGTTGGACTACCTAGTTGGATTATTGAGGAGATGAATGAAATTTTGAAGCATACCATTGTGAATGGGGATATGGTTGGACACGAATCACTTCTAGAGGAAATTTTGAAAATTAAAATCGTGAGGCAAAGTCATGTGCCAATCTTGAAAATGCTATATGGACTTAATCTAAATCTGCCTGTGGGAAATTTGAGAAAGTAAGAAATAATAACATAGGTTAACATTTTGATTAGAACGAGTAGTCACCTTAATCATGAAGGATTGCAGTGGACATGATTTGGATTTAATTTTCGCAAGGAGACTGCGATTGATGTACGTGAAGGATTTACAGAGTATGGCTTAATTTTTAAATTTCGAGGACGAAATTTTTATAAGTTGGGTAGGTTGTAAACCCCCATATTTTGCAAGAATTTCAAATTGGGATTTTTCGCAATTTTCTGGAATTTTCTGTGAATTTTCTGTAATTAAAATCAGGGTTCTTAATTATTGAATGATTTTTTATTGTTAATAAATAATATTAAAATATTATGAAAATAATATTTTTGGGTGTAAAATGAAAAACTGGACTTAGGGTAATTTTTCTGGAATTTATCGGACCCCAGACCTATTTTTAAATGCCTAAAAACTATTTATTTATTTAATTAATTATTTATTAAATTAATTTACTGTTTATTATTATTATTATTATTATTATTATCATTTATTTATTTATTTATTTTTTTCTTGGGCCGGCCCGGCCCAGTGGACCGGCCCAGCCCGGCCTGCGGCCCGTCACCCTAACGGGTCGGGTCGGGTCCGCCTGAACCCGACCCGCCCGGACCCGCACCCGTTCCCCTGACCCCCGCACCCCCGAGTCTTCCGCCGCCTCCGCTGGCCGCGCCGCCCCGCCCGGCCACGCGGCACCCGCCCGGCCACGCAGCCCCGCGCCAAGGCCGCCACGACCCCGCAACCGCCGGCCGACCTCCCCTCTCTCCTCCCTCTCCTTCCCCTATATTAAACCCCCCCCCCGCGGTGGCCCTCCGCCGTGCCCTTCCTCGCCACCGCCACCCTAGCCACCGTGCCGCCGCGCCGTGCCCGCCATCGCCAGCGCCGTCAGCCACCGGCGCCACCCCCCGCGAAGCCGCCGCGGCCAGCCGATTCCCTCTCCGTCAACGCCAACAGCAGCAGCGGGCAGCGCCTCCCGCCGGACTCCGGCGCCGCCCCGCCCGCCAACGGCTCCGCCTCGCCCAGGCGAACACCCCCCCCGACCACCGGCCAGCCTGCGCCGCCCAGGCCCCCGGCCGGCCACCCGCCGCAGCAGCGTCCAAACCCTAGCCCTAATTCAACCCCGCGTGTCGGACACGGCGGTGGACACAGGACCCTGTGTCCTGTGTCGTGTCGGACACGTTTTTGACCCTGTTCTCGGGTCCCCTTCAGGTGCGTGTAACTTTTGATTCGTAGCTCCGTTTTCGATTCCGTAAATTGCGTTGTGAAGCCTGTATGACCCTCTCGGTGTCCGGACAAACTGTTCGGGGCACCGCGTCCTGTGGTGATCGCACACCGCGATCCAAAAACAGGAAAAACCAGACCCTGTTTCACCCCGGAACTGAGTACGCCCCGCCAAACGGGACGACTTGGTCGCGCGCGGTCTTCACAGATACGTGCGCAGCGTCGATACGGACGTGTGAGACTTCGCGGAAGCTGATTTGGGTGTGCGTGCACACCGGAATCAACGCGTATCCGCGGACATCGTCCCGTATCCGCCTTTTCTGCAAATCGCCCTAACTTCTTGTACACTCGTCAGATCGAGACGAAACTTGCGCCATCGGACTCGTAGCGATACGCTGGTCCTGTGGGTCAAGTTTGGTTCGATTCTGAGAACGTTGACGAAATCGCGTGTCGTGGGCCCCACAGGCCCCGCTCGACGGGCGATTTTGTGTTCGGCTCATCGGAATCCAAATCGGGAGGTTCCGTTGGGTTCGTATCAGCGTTCCTGACCTGTTGACACTAAGTTTGGTGAATTTGGAGACCTTTGACCCGAACACGTTTTTCGGTGCAAAGCGGGCCCAACGGCGGACCCCGTTTTGACCCGAAACTGCCGTTTTTGTCCTTGTCTCCAAATTGGACCCAAGGACAGGCGTTTCTAGCTATTTGATATCTTCTGAGCATGATGGTAATGTCTATTTCAGCTTTTGGACTCATCTCTGGAACTTCCCCTAGAACCAATTAATCGGATCCAAACAACAGGCAAGTACCTGCACTTCAAGTTTAACCTTTATATTGTGATAAATAGATTCCCTGCTTTATATAGTACCATTGATGATTATATGTAGAGTTGAAACACTGGATTTCATGTCTTGAATAATATATTTCATGTCTTCCTTTTCGTGTCGGGCGGGAGAATACTAGGAGGCATGTAGTTTACCCTTCCCCCCTGTATTCACTGTGTACCAGCTGTTAGTACGCGATTGTACCATCAGCCTTGTACTTGATTATTCCCGTATTCACTGTGTACTAGTCGTCTATGACGGCCCTATTAGCCTTATAAACCCCTACATGCCAACTACGTATTCTAAAACAAGTACCAGTTCACACAGCTAGTCTCTAGTCTTGTTACATTTCTTGCTGACTATGGTAGTTACATTTTCTGTCTCATTTATTCCCTGCTTTCTCATATTCTTGTTTATAGCATTTAGACTCTGAAAGATTAATGTTTCCTTTATGCTATTTTCTTAATATGATACTCAGTTTAATTGTCACAAATATTTAGTTTAAATCTTGTTGTGCATTGTGTACTTTGCTCCTTTCCTGACTGGATCCGTTGTTTAGGCGATGATGAGAACCTTGCCCCTACCTATTATGGACCCTATGAGCCAGCAGGTGGTACAGTTGCAGAGCCGGTTCCCACCCAGGAAACTACTCCTGCAGAGTAGTTAGCATTAGTTGTTATTTCCTTTCATCTTAGTATTCGGGTTTGTCCCCGATATAAATCTTTGGTTCTGTAATAAACTCTGGATCTGATTTTCATATTCTGGTTATAAAATCTTAGCATTCCTTTCCTGCTATTTTCTTGCCTATTTAATTGTTGTGAATGAGCTAGATTTATTACTTGTGGTCATGCCCTAGACAGCGTACTACCGCCGACACTGCGGCGTAGGCTGGACGTGCCCACGCACTCGTGCCCGAATAACCGGGTGCGGGTCGTGACACCTCTACCGAACCCTCCGCCTGCCAGGCCACCTCCGCCGCTCCTCCGCCGGCCAGCGCCCCCGCAAGCTGCAACTGCTGCTGCTGCTGCCAGTGGCCACTGCCACTGCTGCTGCTCCTCCGGCCGCCTCCGGCCAGCTCCGCCGCCGTCCTCCCGCCGGCAGCACCGCGTGGGACCCCCCTTGCCATCTGTAAAGGTATATATACCTATACTATACATAAATACATAAATAATCTCTAATACATGAGTATATGTATATAATATATGTATATATATGTATATATATGTATATATATATATATGTATATATATATGTATAAATACTATGTATATATATATATATATATCTATATATATATTATGTTATAATATATATACTATTATTATACAGTATATATTATATAATATATATTATACTTTATATACTTATGTATATATATATTATATACTATACATTTATAATTATATATGTATATATGAATATATATATATATGTATATATGAATATATTATAACATAATTACTATTATGTATATATTTAATTCTGTTAAAATATATATAAATATATGTGTATACATATATTTATATAATTGGTATATAACATATATATTATTCTATGCATTTTTTTCCATTTATTTATTTTCTGCATTTAATTTCCTGCACCTATATTATATTATATATATATATATCTATATATATATATATTATCTATATATATATATTAAATATGCTGGATAATACAGCTTAATTATTTATATTATATTCTTGCAAATGTCATTTCAATTTATAGTAAATATATTGTACTGGATAATACAGTACCTATACTTATGTATTTTAATTCCTGCATTGTCTTTTATTTTATATTTATATTTATATACATATTAAATTCTTGCACTGTCAATTTCTTTTATTATCTATATATATACTATACTATATACTATAATACATATATTATATATATGTATTTAATTACTGTCCTGTCATTTCAATTTGCCTATATATATATATATATATATATCAATCAGTGGATATACCCTGAGTATATATGTATTTTAATTCTGCCCTGTCATTTCAATTTATCTATAATATTATATATCAGAGGATACACCCTGATAATATTATAATACTATATTATCGCAGTGGATATACACTGCTACTATATATTATTGCCTGCATTTATCTATTCTATATATATATACTATTATATATATATTATATCTATGCCTACTAAATATATATATATCTATACTATATATATGTATATATATATATATGTTTTATATTACAGCCTGGATATTCACGAAACCTATCTGTTTTAACAGAAACCAACTTCAGCACAGCTAGTGACCCCCTGTCACCAGCACCTTCACAACTGACTGTAAAATCAGGGTTTCAACACTATCAGGGAGTAGGCAAGTATACCTTGCCAAGTTAAATGTTTAAATTCTCAAATATTGTTATATGCTTCTTGCTTCTGAAATTCATATACCATGACCACCTGAGACTGCCTTGGGTACAGTCAACTGTTATGTTGACATGATATTACAGACTCACCAACAGCTGAGAGAATATCCTAATATATTCTCCTAAACCCTATCACGGAAACACGCAACATGGTTGCATTTACATATATGGATGTGAGCTGCGTATTTGGTTAGCTACCAGTACGTGTGACCCGCATCACGGATTAGAATAACTTAGGAAATGTACGATTTGACATTTAGATTCATTGGGATGGGAAAGATAACTAGTTGACGTATGGGACACCCCCTCCAATAATGTTTTATACCTTCGTACCAATGATGGTCGATTGCAGAGTTCCCTGAGTCGGGGGCATACGACACCTATACTAGCCAGTCGCCACGATTGGTGAATTACGTCAGCGTATGTCTAGCCTCACATTCCCATGCGTACTACTGGATCTTTACTTGCATTTTCACTTAGTATGGTTAGTACCCTGTATTTATTTTATTTCTTTATTCAGTATTTTTACATTACATGGCATGTCATTTTTCTGTATCTTGTTACGTCCCACTGAGGACCTGGTTCCTTGCCAGATCTAGATGAGGCTTTCTACCCCACAGTGTACGGGCCTGATTAGGAGGCCAGATGTGCTACTGAGGAGGAGCTCGAGGAGACACCCTCAGAGTAGGCTTGACCCTAGATGCTGCTACCTAGAGATGGAGATGTTTTGATCAGATAGACACTGCTTAGTCTATTTGATTTTTCTGCGCTATTATCAGTTTTTGTAGTAGGCTTGTAATCTCACCAGTTGTGTACTGTATCAGACTCAGTTATATATATATTTCAGCATTTGTTTTCTGACATTTTGTTGTGGATGAGATAGCTTTACCTGTTCTATACTTGTAGTATTTTAGGACAGCGTAGCACGTCCCTTTGGGTCCATCAAAGTGGATTAAGCCCTTAGTGACGTGTCAGCTGGCCAGTGACACGTGGCCTAGTTCCTGACATTTTGGGACTGGGGCGTGACATGGTTTTAGTGGTGGCCCATGCAGGTCTAGTTTTATTGCTAGTGGTATGATGACATGCCCAGCAAGCCTGCAATAGGATAGAAATATTAGGTCTCATCCACACTGACACCATCTTTACAATCTTTATTATTGCATCATGCTTGATATCATTTATTATCTCCTTTGTGTTTTCTAATTATCCTATTTTCCTCAGAAATATGGACATACCCGGGAAACTTGCGAATAATGGGGCTGACCAAGCAACAGACCCTTCGCCAAGTGCCCAAGGAACTCCGTCCAATCACCAAAATTCTAGCCAGGAGACGACACCAACTCCACATGCAGAGACACCTTTGTCTCCACCTCCAGTCTTGCCTATCCAGATGCCACAACTTGAGGGTCAATCTCAAATGTTGCAGTTTCTCCAGACTATGTTGCAGAACCAATGGCAACAAACTGAGGCCCTGAGACAGTCTCAGTGGCAGCAAACTGAAGCTCTGCGACAGACGTTGATGACGGCTTTGGAGAGAACTACTACTCCGACACCCGTACCTGTCCTACCAGCGGGCACAGTTCGAGGCTTCCGTCAAATGAGCCCGAGGGATTTCAAAGGCAACGAGACTCCTGAAGAGATCTCCGATTGGATCTCCAACACCGAAATGCTGCTAGAAGGATCGCAACTCACTCCCGACCTATGGATGACCGCTGTGAGGGGCCAACTTCTTGGCAACGCCCATCACTGGTGGGAATCCATAGAGCGCAGCGTCGGCAAAGACCAAACTTGGCAACAATTCCTGGAGCATTTCAACGCCAAGTACTTTCCAGAGACAGTCCAGAATGCCCTATACTCCCAGTTCCTGCACCTGGAGCAAGAAAACATGACGGTAGATGCCTACGACGCGGAGTTTAGCAGACTAAGTCGTTTCGGTACTGATCTGATCCCGAACGAGCTGAAGAAGGCTAAAAGATTCCACCATGGCCTTAACCAAGAGCTTCAGAGGAACACAACAACGCAGTCGAGAATCTCCTACAACGAGGTTCTTACCGAAGCCAGGGAGCAAGAAGCCATTGGCCGAGGAGCCAGACGCTCAAATCCAACCTTCCCGGCCAAGAATCAGCACGGAGCAGGAGGACCTATACGTCGTCCCCAATATCAGACGCAACAGACGACGGGGCCTTACCAGAAGAGGGAGCTCCCAATTTGTCACTTTTGTGGCAAGAAGGGGCATTTTGCCAATGACTGTAGAAAGAAGCTGGGATTATGCCTGCTATGTGGAGCTAGAAATCATATGGCCAAAGACTGCCCACAACGTAGAGATGCAGCACCTCAGCAAGGGCAGAAGCCAGGAGCTCAAACTCAGAAGATGCTTCCCTCCACATCAGGAGGATATCAGCGAGGAGCACCCTTGCCTACTCAGGAGGCCCAGTTCAAGGCCAGACCACAAGTCGGAGGACAAAGGCAGGGACAAGCCTTTGCGTTAGCTGCCGTTGCAGAAGAACCTGAAGGGGAAACTATAACAGGTACCATTTTAGTTGCATCATTACCTGCAACTGTATTATTCGATTCTGGGGCTACTTTGTCTTTCATATCCAGTAGATTCGTAGCCATGCACAAACTATCTACTTCGCCGCTACCCAAGTGTTGGAAAATACTTACTGGAGGAGGTATTGTTCCAGTTACCAACATTATCAAAACCTGCCCAGTAGTTGTTTGTAGTAGAGGACTAAGAGCACGATTTTTGGTACTTCCAATGCCAAATTTCGATGTTGTCTTAGGCATGGACTGGCTAAGCCAGAATAATGCTATCCTAGACTGCCGAAAGGGTAGTGTTATCTTTAGACCCCCAGATCACCCAGAGTTCGAATATGTCCGTGGAACCATCGAGCAAGGAGTAGGCCAGACTCCTAGAGCTTACATGGCAATGGAGACAGCACTTCCCTCAATTGTAGCAGAGTTCGAGGACGTATTTCCAGAAGAATTGCCAGGCCTACCGCCTGACAGAGAAGTGGAGTTCATTATTGAGCTGATACCCGGAGCTGCACCAGTATCCTCCAATGTATACCGACTGGCGAAGAAGGAGCTTGACGAGCTGAAGCTTCAACTGGAGGAACTACAGATCAAAGGATTTGTTCGTCCTAGTGCATCACCCTGGGGAGCACCAGTGTTGTTTGTACCAAAGAAGGACGGAACATATCGCATGTGCATTGATTACAGAGCCCTCAACGCTCTGACAATCAAAAACAAGTACCCCTTGCCGAGAATTGACGACCTGTTCGATCAACTAACAGGAGCCGTAGTATTCTCGAAGATAGACTTGAGATCAGGCTACCATCAAGTCAAGGTACGAAGAGAAGATATTCCAAAGACAGCATTCAGAACTCGTTATGGTCATTACGAATTTCTGGTGATGCCGTTTGGATTGACTAATGCACCTGCTGTATTCATGAACCTGATGAACCGAGTCTTCCACCAATATCTGGACCAGTTCGTGGTAGTCTTCATCGACGACATTCTGGTGTATTCAAAAAGCCACGAGGAGCATGAAGAGCACTTAAGGTTGGTATTAGAGACGCTGAGACGGGAGAGCCTTTATGCTAAGATGAGCAAGTGTGAATTCTTCCTGGACCGTGTCGCATTTCTTGGACACGTTATCACAGGAGAAGGCATCTCGGTAGACCCAGCAAAGATCTCATCTGTTGAGACATGGCCAACCCCGACCAACGTCTCAGAGGTGAGAAGCTTTCTAGGACTTGCCGGATATTACCGGAGGTTCATAGAAAACTTTGCAAGAATCGCGGAGCCGATTACCCGTCTTACTCGCAAGGAGCAGGAGTTCATATGGACTGAAGATTGCCAGACAGCTTTTGATGACTTGAAGAAGCGTCTGACTACAGCTCCCATTTTGACTATACCATCTGGATCCGGAGGTTTCGTCATATATAGCGATGCATCCGGAAAAGGATTTGGTTGTGTCTTAATGCAACATGGGAAAGTTGTAGCTTATGCCTCAAGACAGTTGAGGACTCATGAGAAGAATTACCCCACTCACGATCTGGAGCTTGCCGCAGTCATCTTCGCCCTGAAGCTATGGAGACACTATCTATATGGCGAAAGAGTGGAGATATTCACCGATCATAAAAGTTTGAAGTACGTCTACACCCAGAAGGACCTAAATCTGAGACAAAGACGATGGCTCGAAGTGATGGCGGATTTCGAAATTGATCTACAGTACCATCCAGGAAAAGCTAATATGGTGGCAGATGCTCTAAGCAGAAGACCCTCGGCATTCTTTATGATCACCCAACCAGGTCTTCTGAGAGATCTAGAAAAATTGGGAATAGAGGTCATTATGCCAGGACTTGATGGCCAATTATCAAACTATCAGCTGCAATCAACTTTGGTAGAAAGAATCAAAGCTGCTCTACCAACAGATGCAAGATTTCAGAGGCTTCGACAAAGAACAGAGGCTGGAATTCAGACAGGATGTCGCATACACGAAGATGGGACTCTAAGATGTGGAAATCGTCTTTATGTTCCAAATGGAGAACTTCGTAATGAGCTGATGTCAGAAGCTCATAGCTCAGTATACTCTATACATCCAGGAGGCACAAAGATGTACAGAGATCTGCGGCAATATTACTGGTGGCATGGAATGAAGCGGGAGATAGCACGCTTTGTGGCCAAATGTCTGGTGTGTCAGCAAGTCAAGGCTGAGCATCAGAGATCTGCCGGTCTACTTCAACCCCTCCCAATACCCGAGTGGAAATGGGAACACATTACGATGGACTTTGTTACGGGCTTCCCAAGAAGTCCTAGTGGTCGTAATGCTGTCTGGGTAATTGTAGACAGACTCACTAAGGCTGCTCATTTTCTACCTTTTAGAGTCGGGCAATCCACAGAAGTCTTGGCGGACATGTACATGAAGGAGATAGTGCGTCTGCATGGAGTGCCAGTCAGCATAGTATCTGACAGAGATACGAGATTTACATCTTACTTTTGGCGAAGTATGCAAGAAAGTCTTGGTACCCGCCTCAAGTTCAGCACCTCGTATCACCCACAAACAGATGGCCAATCAGAACGCACCATCCAGACACTTGAAGATATGCTGAGAGCCTGCATGCTTGATTTCAGCGGATCATGGGAAGATCATCTACACCTGGTGGAATTTTCCTACAACAACAGCTATCAAGCGAGCATTCAAATGGCCCCCTTTGAAGCTTTGTATGGAAGGAAATGTCGTTCCCCAGTATGCTGGAGCGATGTTGGCGAGAGACAGATCTTGGGACCAGAACTGATTATTCGTACGGTGGAGAAAGTAAAGAAGATCCAGGGACACCTACGAGCTGCACAAGACAGGCAGAAGCACTGGGCCAACATTCACCGACGACCTCTAGAGTTCCAAGTAGGGGAGCATGTGTTCTTAAAGATCTCACCTACTAGAGGAACTATCAGATTTGGAGGAAGAGGAAAGCTAAGTCCAAGGTACATTGGACCCTTCGATGTGCTAGATCGCGTCGGAGAAGTTGCTTACAGACTAGCTCTACCTCAGACTTTGGAGGGAGTACATGACGTCTTTCACGTATCTCAGCTGAGGAGGTACATTCCAGACCCGAGTCATGTGCTAGACTACTCAGAGATCACCATCGGGCCAAGCTTATCTTATCAGGAGGAGCCTGTAGAGATTCTGGACCGTAGCGAGAAAGTGTTGCGAGGCCAGACTATTCCTCTCGTTCGTGTTGCATGGAGACATCATGCACCAGGTGAATCCACCTGGGAACGAGAAGAGGATATTCGTCAGCGTTATCCCCACCTATTTCCAAACCAGGGTATGTCCAATATTTCAAATTCAATCTTTCTTAATCATCATATGTCCTCTTTCATTCTCATTATATGGTTGTTTTTATTTCGAGGACGAAATATTCTAAGGAGGGTAGATTGTAAACTCCCTCGACCAAATTTCAATAATTTAGGATTAATTTTGACTAATTAGAATTAGTGCAACTTTTTAAAATTTTTATTTATTATATATTATATTGATTGTGCACCTGTTCATTACACAATTGACTAGGGCATCACACTAGCTGTTAACCCTAAACAAATTTCACATTCCTGCTCTAGACTAGTCAGACTACTTTTTCTGTATTCTGTGCAACTTCCAGAAATCTCGTTTGATTCTTCGTTTTAGTCGCACAAATATCGTTACAAACGTATGTATTTATTTCCTATTTAATTTTCTGCTCTTTATCCATCTCTGAACCCTTAGAGATTTGAGGACCAGTAGGCACCTGATTGCCCAACCAAAAATACGATAATATTCTACTCTAATTATACTTCAATTATCGTATTGACACCGTAGAAAGATTATGACTCTAATAGCCTCTAAATAATTAGTGAACACCGTGCGCAGTATTTATTAAATAATAAATACGATGACTGTATCACCTGCAATATCAGACCCTGCACCTGCCCAGAATCACCCCACACTGTCCAAACCATTTTTTCCCCAGCTAATTCCCTCATTTTTGTACAATTTAGAATTTCAGGAAATCAGTATTTAAAATCAGGTAAATTGCGAAATTACGCAAAATACAATTTTATGCAATTATGCAATATTTGAAAAGTTAGGGGTTTATATGCAAAATTGCATGCTAGGTGGCCAAATCCTATTGGCTAGACCATAGGTGGGTAGGACCCACCATAGCATCCAGAAATTTCTGCTGGAAAATATCCTAAAAATATCAAAATACCAAAATACCCCTGAACTTCTAAATATTTACAACATTGCCATTAGGCAAAATCCTATATAAACCCTAACCCTTCTATTCAAATCACCTACAACCCTTCCCTCCGGCCACCTCCGACCACCGCATCCGGCCAAACTCGGCCCAGCCCTTCGCCACCCTCCCCTCTTCCCTCCGGCCAAGCTCCACCGCCGGCGCCGCCCTGCTCCGGCTGCTACAGCCCCCGCAACTCCCTCCTCTCCTCACTGTCCACAGCACCACCTCCACCCGAACCACCTTCCCCCGCCGCCTACGGCCGTCGTCGACCACCGCCACCCTACCCAAACCCTTCGCCCCGACCTCCCCTACCTACCACCACCACCTCAGCCCTCCACGTCACCGCCTCCGGCCGCCCTAGCCCCCGCAGCAGCCACCCTCCCCTAACCCTAGCTGCTGCTGCTGCTCTCCCCGACGCCTCTAGCCGCCACCAGCACCACCGTAGACCCCCGCCACCACCGCCAACCTCACCGCCGTCCTCCCCTCTACCGAACCCTCCGCCTGCCCGGCCACCTCCGCCGCTCCTCCGCCGGCCAGCGCCCCCGCAAGCTGCAACTGCTGCTGCTGCTGCCAGTGGCCACTGCCACTGCTGCTGCTCCTCCGGCCGCCTCCGGCCAGCTCCGCCGCCGTCCTCCCGCCGGCAGCACCGCGTGGGACCCCCCTTGCCATCTGTAAAGGTATATATACCTATACTATACATAAATACATAAATAATCTCTAATACATGAGTATATGTATATAATATATGTATATATATGTATATATATGTATATATATGTATATATATATATGTATATATATATGTATAAATACTATGTATATATATATATATATATCTATATATATATTATGTTATAATATATATACTATTATTATACAGTATATATTATATAATATATATTATACTTTATATACTTATGTATATATATATTATATACTATACATTTATAATTATATATGTATATATGAATATATATATATATGTATATATGAATATATTATAACATAATTACTATTATGTATATATTTAATTCTGTTAAAATATATATAAATATATGTGTATACATATATTTATATAATTGGTATATAACATATATATTATTCTATGCATTTTTTTCCATTTATTTATTTTCTGCATTTAATTTCCTGCACCTATATTATATTATATATATATATATCTATATATATATATATTATCTATATATATATATTAAATATGCTGGATAATACAGCTTAATTATTTATATTATATTCTTGCAAATGTCATTTCAATTTATAGTAAATATATTGTACTGGATAATACAGTACCTATACTTATGTATTTTAATTCCTGCATTGTCTTTTATTTTATATTTATATTTATATACATATTAAATTCTTGCACTGTCAATTTCTTTTATTATCTATATATATACTATACTATATACTATAATACATATATTATATATATGTATTTAATTACTGTCCTGTCATTTCAATTTGCCTATATATATATATATCAATCAGTGGATATACCCTGAGTATATATGTATTTTAATTATGCCCTGTCATTTCAATTTATCTATAATATTATATATCAGAGGATACACCCTGATAATATTATAATACTATATTATCGCAGTGGATATACACTGCTACTATATATTATTGCCTGCATTTATCTATTCTATATATATATACTATTATATATATATTATATCTATGCCTACTAAATATATATATATCTATACTATATATATGTATATATATATATATATATTTTATATTACAGCCTGGATATTCACGAAACCTATCTGTTTTAACAGAAACCAACTTCAGCACAGCTAGTGACCCCCTGTCACCAGCACCTTCACAACTGACTGTAAAATCAGGGTTTCAACACTATCAGGGAGTAGGCAAGTATACCTTGCCAAGTTAAATGTTTAAATTCTCAAATATTGTTATATGCTTCTTGCTTCTGAAATTCATATACCATGACCACCTGAGACTGCCTTGGGTACAGTCAACTGTTATGTTGACATGATATTACAGACTCACCAACAGCTGAGAGAATATCCTAATATATTCTCCTAAACCCTATCACGGAAACACGCAACATGGTTGCATTTACATATATGGATGTGAGCTGCGTATTTGGTTAGCTACCAGTACGTGTGACCCGCATCACGGATTAGAATAACTTAGGAAATGTACGATTTGACATTTAGATTCATTGGGATGGGAAAGATAACTAGTTGACGTATGGGACACCCCCTCCAATAATGTTTTATACCTTCGTACCAATGATGGTCGATTGCAGAGTTCCCTGAGTCGGGGGCATACGACACCTATACTAGCCAGTCGCCACGATTGGTGAATTACGTCAGCGTATGTCTAGCCTCACATTCCCATGCGTACTACTGGATCTTTACTTGCATTTTCACTTAGTATGGTTAGTACCCTGTATTTATTTTATTTCTTTATTCAGTATTTTTACATTACATGGCATGTCATTTTTCTGTATCTTGTTACGTCCCACTGAGGACCTGGTTCCTTGCCAGATCTAGATGAGGCTTTCTACCCCACAGTGTACGGGCCTGATCAGGAGGCCAGATGTGCTACTGAGGAGGAGCTCGAGGAGACACCCTCAGAGTAGGCTTGACCCTAGATGCTGCTACCTAGAGATGGAGATGTTTTGATCAGATAGACACTGCTTAGTCTATTTGATTTTTCTGCGCTATTATCAGTTTTTGTAGTAGGCTTGTAATCTCACCAGTTGTGTACTGTATCAGACTCAGTTATATATATATTTCAGCATTTGTTTTCTGACATTTTGTTGTGGATGAGATAGCTTTACCTGTTCTATACTTGTAGTATTTTAGGACAGCGTAGCACGTCCCTTTGGGTCCATCAAAGTGGATTAAGCCCTTAGTGACGTGTCAGCTGGCCAGTGACACGTGGCCTAGTTCCTGACATTTTGGGACTGGGGCGTGACACAAGTTGTATCTAAAGCTATCATTTCAGAGTCCATTGTACTCCTAGCTATGATAGTTTGCTTATAAGAGCTCCAGGAGATCGTAGCTTCTCCTAGAGTAAATACATATCCAGTAGTAGATTTTATATCATGTGAGTCGGTTACCCAGTTTGCATCTGAATAACCTTCTATGATATCAGGGTGCCTAGTAAAATAAAGTTTGTAATCTAGGGTGCCCTTGAGATATCTAAATACCCTATCCAAGGCAGTCCAATGTGACTGATTTGGGTTACTGGTATATCTACTTAGTCTCCCAATAGCAAATGCAATATCAGGTCTTGTCCTGTTTGTTATATACATAAGGGAGCCTATCATTTGTGAATATTTATGTTGTTCCAAAGGTGGTCCTTCATCTTTTAATAGAACCTAGGTTCACATGACCTAGTCTGGCATGCCAAATATTTGAAGATTCTATATTAGAGACAAAGAGAGAACAATCAGACATTTTATTCATTGTACTTAAAATAAAAAGACCGTCTTTTACAAAGCCTTTCCCTATAAAGGAGTCATGATTAGAAAAAACTACTTTATTAGCCTCCATTACAATTTTGTATCCTGAGGCTACAAGAAGGGATCCACTAACTAGGTTTCTCCTGACAGACGGCACATGAAGAACATCATGAAGAGTTAAGATTTTTCCTGATGTCATCTTCAGGTTAACTTTTCCTCTTCCAATAATTTGTGCCGTTGAGCCATCTCCTAGGGTCACACCTCCTCCACTTGATTCCTGATAGTTTGAAAAACAGGAGCGATCAAACGAAACGTGAACATTAGCTCCAGAATCCAACCACCAATCATCAGAATGGTAAGAGAGGTTAATAAGAGGTTGAAAGCTTACAGACCTGAAGGAACTCGAAGAACCTTTGTGAAGCATGTTCGCTTCTGGTCTAACTGAGTCCTTTCCTTTGTAGGATGTCTGGACAGCTTCCTTCTTCCTATGGTAGCAGTTTGTGGCCATATGGTTTAATTTACCACACACAAAACAAAACCTCTTCTGATCCTGAGTCTGACTGAAGTTCCTAGGTATTTGGTTTTGTTGATGATGGTTGTGGTGGTTAGGCTGAAAGTTTTTCTTCTTCGTGAAGAAATTCTTTTTGGGTTTATAGGAAAAATTAGACTTGGGTTTTCCTTGGCCTTCTACAAGGTTTACCTTAGCTTTAGATTCAGTCTTAGGCTTAGACCTCAATCTAATTTGTTCTTCGGTTCTAATTTTCTTTAGGACTTGATTGTAAGTAAGGTCTCCTTGTGTATGGATAAGATCCTTAGCCATATCAGACCAAGAGGGAGGTAGCTTGTCTATTAGGCATGCTATTTTATATTCATTAGAGAAAGATGTCCCTTTGGCTTGAATATGTCTAAGGTATTCTTGGAATTCATGGAGCTGGTCATTCATTGGTTTGTCATCTACCATGAAATACCTATTAAAGGTTGAAGAATTAAACCTTTCTATTCCGGCATCATCACAGCCGTATTCATCTTCCAAGGCTTTCCAGAGTTCTTTAGCGCTCTTGTATTCAAAAAATATATCATACAAGGATTCAGATAATGCGCTTAGAATTCTATGAAAACAATGAAAGTCTATCTCTTTAGGGGTTTTAGGTTTCGATGAGGTGGACACTGCTACGTCAGACTCAGTATCATCAGAATCGTTTGTGATAGGTGTGGACCCATCAATGGCAGAAATAAGACCTAAGGTCGTGAGCCAAAATTTCATTTGGCTTTGCCATCTCTTGAAATATGAACCATCAAACTTAGCAGGTTTTGCAGTAGATGATTCCTCCTTTCCAGTCATGATTGCGGTCTGAAAATATAAATTTATTTAATAACAATGTCCAAGATAATAGTTTAGGTGGTCTTTGCTAATCAATCTTAAAATCTTTAGTTTTTCAAGTGTTGATCAACTCAGGTTAGCTGTAGGGGCCGGTTCCCAGCTAGCGGTGGTCCGAAGACTCTTAAATACCGTGTCGCTTAGGGTTATTTACACCCGGTTGACAGAAGGACCCTTTCGGCTTGTGCCCGAGTTTGTCTCGACTTTGAAACTTTAGATTTGAAGATTTTATTTGCAATTTCCTTTTACTAAACTATTTCTTTTGTCCTAGATTGCTTTCAGAAATACTAAGTGATTAAAAATGAATCAAATTGTATGATACAACTGAAAGAAATTTTGTGATAAAAATTGCAATTGACAAATAGACAAAAAATTGTGATCAAAATTGCAATTGACAATACTAAGTGATTAATCAGAAGCTTTCTAAAAGTACTAGGTGATTAATCAGAAGCTTTCGAAATATTTTAATCAGAAGTTTTCTAATGAGAAGCTCTCACAGTATAGAAGTTCTCTAAAGACAACATACTAAGCAATTTGACAAGTAAACGAATAAATTAATTGAGGAATTGAAACAAATTGCTACAGTGACTGAAAATTGTTAGAAGTCAACTTGTATTTGCTACGAAATCAACTTGTTAAATTTGTAGAAAATTAATAAGCTACAGTAATTATCAATTATTTAGAATAAATCAATTATAACAAATGGTGAGAAGCAAATTTTATTAGCTATCAATTAGAAGCAAATAGTGAGAAGCTAATAGTGAAAATCAATTCTAAGAAATCAATTCTAATTGACAATTGTAAGCAAACAGTCACTATTAGTAAATCAAGTTGTAACTGTCAATTCTAAGAGAACAGTAACTAACAGAACAATTGTAAAAAAAAAATTATTAGCTATCAATTCTATCAAATTGTAACTGTCAATTTTATCCGCTATCAATTAGAACAAATTATAACTGTTAATAGCTTTCGACAGTTATCAAATTGTTACAATTGTATTTTAGACAGTTTTCAAAGTGAATTAATAACTATTGAAGCAGTAGAAAATTGTAACAGTAACAATTTTCTACTGTCAAATATTGTAACAATAGTGAATTTAAAGTAACAGTAAAGAAAATTTTTGAAAATTGTAACAAGTCTAACTTACAACTTCTAGTTAGAAATTTTAACAACTCTTAACTTACAGTAGCTACTTAGAACTAAGTCACAGTAGCTACTTAGAAATTGCTATAGAACAAATTGTGAACAATTTCTAGAAATCAATTAAAACAAATAAATTAGTATGTTGGTACAGTATGTTTTAGAAATCAATTCTTAAGAATGCAACAGTAGCAAAAGAATGCAACTTTCAGTAGCTACTTAGAACTATGTTTCTAGAAATCAAATTTAATATACAACAGGTACATTCAGTACTAACTAGTGAATAGAAGTGGTTTGGAAAACAAAAACAATTAGAAAGGAATCAATTTTATAACATTACATACTTCACAGTAGCAAAAGAATGCAACTTTCTTCGAATTAAGCATGCCATAAAAAAGTTTTTTAGGGTCCCAGCCCGAACCCGAAGAGGAAATCGGATCGGCATTCGGCGCCCGCAGATGTGGGCGCGTACCCGCACCCGTTACGCGAACCGAACCGAACCGAACCGAGCCGGGCGGCGGCGGCGGCGCGCGCGTGTGGCCCAAGGGGTCCCCACACAACAACTTAATAGAGCAAAGGAGAGAAAGTAATATATGTACATAGGAAGGTTTTGGTGCATCCGATGTGGGACTAAAGAAAGGGAGAGGAATTGAGCTTTTGCAAGAAACAAACAAAAACCAACAGAACATAGAATTTTTTTTTCGTTTCATCTTAAAAAAATGTCACCACAAATTAATACATTAAAAAATTTATTATTATGAAATAATATAAATGTCGAACAATTTTTAAAATTAATTTATGAAGAGTACGACAGACACGAAACAAATTATAATTATTTAGTTTTAGCATCTCATAAAATATGCAAATTTTTTGTTTAGGTCTTTATATTGTTCAGAAGAGGATATGGATCTCGTCCTGCCGGTTGACTTGGACTGATCGTTAGATCGTGTTTATGTTTCCATAATATTCAAATTTTACTTTTAGTTTTTTTTGGTTCCGTATAATATTCAAAATTCTTAATTAAGTCTCTAGTTTAGATGGTCAGTCAAAGCCAACCATCATAACGAGCTACATACACTCTTCTGAATAATATGGAAACATAAACAAAATTTTGAATATTTAAAAAGACCTTATAACTAAATAACCCACAATAAATTATCAAGAGTACTAGTCGATTTTTCTTTCAATCTATCGATATGAATAGGTTAAAAATTATGTAGTCATATGTTAAAAACTTAAAATTTTAGAAAATTGTCAGCTGTGATCATAATGCCACCAAGGGGCTGTTTGGAACGCAGATTCAGATCATGGCCAAAATTTATATTTTGTATTATTTTATATGTTTTGTTGAAGAATTTGCAGAAAAGATTTACTGTAATTTGACATGAACAATAAATTTTGTGTATCTCAAAATCCTAATTTTGACATCGAAGTTTTTTTCCTCCCAATTGGAGCACGAAAGTGAAAAATGTTCACTTCCACTTTGTACGTTTGGTTGGATGACAATTTTTTCTCTACATTAACAAAAGAAGATTTATTATTCATGTCACTTCAACCAAAAATTACACTTTCTCGCTCACTTCAATAACCAACAAAATATCAAACTTCAAGATTTTTCCCTGCTAACTACCATTTCTTCAAAGCACTCAAACAGGAATTTTCTATTCCGTTTCACTTCACCGCCATGCTTACGAAAAATATCAATTTCTAGATTTTTTTTTTTGTGTGTTCAACTTTGCTGAACTAAACAACTCTTAAAAGGTAGAAAATCTCCTCTCTCCACATATTGTTTCTCCACTTCATCGAACCAAAGGTTAATGTTTATATAAAAAAAAATCATCGAATATGATACAATAGTACTATCAACACAAAATAAAAATAAAATAAAATAATATATGTCACAGTAAAATACTAATAAAAATGAAGATGTTCCAAACCCAAAAATAAAATTGATATTCCAGACAAGTAAATAAACAAAAGCTAACAATCTTTGAAAATTTTATAATGATAATAATAATAAAATCTTAGACCATCAAACGTTTTCTCAAAGGCATCACGTAGTCGCTTAAATATTACTCACCCTTAGGCCTGCAACGATGGAAGGATAGAAGAGGTTGGGGACGTCAGATCCTTAGAGAGACGTAAAATTTTGGACATGAGACAACCGTCTCATGGACATCATATCAAGTTCGAGCCTGACAGAGTTAGATTTGTGTTGAGTCAAGATAGAAAATATGGATATTTAAACTTTAGGCCTCGAATAACTTAAAAAATTTGCATTTTGATATCCATAATTCACATAATTAATATTTGGGTCTTGTATGGAGACTCAAATACAAATTTTGTAAATTATTTGAGACCAAAAGTCTAAATATTCGAGACCCAAATACAAATTTTTGAAACCCAAAAACTAATTATGGGTATTATAGAGACTCAAATACAAATTTTTTAACTTATTTGAGACCAAAGTCTAAATATCCATAGAAAATAACCACATCTTATCATAGAAATAATGTTCTCTCATATATTAGAAATATGATATTCAAATAAATAAACTATTCTCACAATTTTTAATTAAATTTATATCAAAATAATATATTCCTTATTGTTTTGGACTACATTAGTACACCGTGTAACAGGTATAACCGTTTTATTTCATTTTCTGAAACTACATTATTAATGTTCCGACATTTATATTACTAAAAATCATGCACGTACGTTTTACGTATTTTTTGTCATTTTTTTCTCCCTTTTCAAATATATAATTGTATGACAAATTTATTTTAAAATAATATAAAATATTTAAAAGTAAATTTATTTTTGAGATAGTGAATATTTATTGTAGATATATATATATATATATATATATATATATATATATATATATGGTAAATGGGATATGAGCATGCTTATATTTCTATATGAGCCATACACACGTGGACCAATATGAATGGATTCCTACACCCATGAGTATCACCATATTCCTATTGGTCCATATGTGCGTTGGCTCATGTAAAAAACTAAGTCTATGACTCATGTTCTTTTTTTCATATATATATATATATATATATATATATATATATATATATATAAAAGATTGAAGAATGATATTTTTGGAACATAAAAATTTTACGATAAAATTAAGATATTTTTTATTATATGTAAGAATATAAGTTTTTAAGATATGTGTAACTATTAACTTCGAATGTACTGATATTCAAAAAAAAAATTCATTCAAAAAATGTTGGGTCAGAAACTAGAACCCTCTGTACAAAAGCAGTCTCTCAGACTGCACTCAGTTGTTGTTGGACGAAAATATCCCTCCATTTTTCACAAGTCCATATACCACTAAGAAAAAATTTCGTCCCGAAACTTAAGAACAAGGTCTTACCTCCGACTGAACGAACAATGAAGGATACTTCTCCTTCATCTCTGACTCCGTCTCGCACGTTGATTCCTCGACTGAATGGTTCTGCCACTACACGCGAACCAAGGACATTGTACGACTCCGTAGCACTTTCTCCTTGTGATCCAATATCTGCACAGGCTCCTCTGAGTACGATAAGTTCGTGCGCAGTTCCAATTGCTCAAAGCTAACCACATGACTCGGATCATGCACATACTTCTGAAGTTGAGAGACATGGAAGACATCGTTCACTTCAGCCAGGGCAGAGTCTTTCTCGAACAGAGGCTAAGTACACTTCAGCCATCGTGCACTTCAGACATGGAACACATCGTGCTACTCTTTGGTTTCTCCCTGAGATTGGCCCTCATCATCCATCTTTATAAATTGTCCGTCCTCCTTCGCACCGATAAGCTATAATGGCGCTTTGGAGTATGTGTCCTCATGACCGCCAAGAACCTCCACCTCTATCGACATCAAAGATCACATCACGGCACGTGAAAACCTTTTCGTTTTCTGGACTCCACAAGTTGTAGCATTTGACTCCAGTTGAAGATTGAAAATCTAATAACTCTAAACAGCTTTTTCTAAATATTTTGGCTACATTAAGTTAATAGAATCATTCACAAATATTTACACCACATGACAAGTACAAGAATTTTGTTTTTCTTTCAAAAACACACTGAAAGAGAAAGGTTCGTATATCTAATTAGTGTCACAAGACTTTGCATTAATGACAGAAACCTCCTCCATTGACACTTGATCTGCTTATCAACTTTATTTCGAGCTTCTCCTGGTCAGAACGAAACAAATTAAATATCAAAAATTAATCATTTTTATCATTAGACTTCTTTAGAAAGTTTTTTTTTTTTGAGAAAAAAAAAACCCACAAAGAATGCACATATGGACCAATATGAATGGAGTGTATTAGTGCACATAGAATGTAGGAGTCCATTTTTATTGGTTCATGTAGTAATATGGACATATGGCTCATATCCAGTTTACCCATATATATATATATATATATATATATATATATATATATATATATATATATATAATTTTGTTATCTCATAATTTTGGGTGATGAACGGTTGTCGGTATGCAGCCGGGCCCTGTTTATTAGAATTGAATGGAATTTATGATATGCTGCTCCCTCCGCAAAAACAATAGCTCACCCACATATATCAATAATAAACAAAACATAGTTCTATCTAAAATAAAACTAGTATGTACCATGAGCCACCCTTAACACAAAACAGTTATATTGTAGTGGTTATTATGTAAGACTTGCACACTAGGGATTCCTTAGTTCAATTCTTGGTGGCAACAATTATTTTTTTACGTTATGTATGGAGTCCCATTTTGAAAGTTTGCAGCGGACACCCCTAAGCTCAGGGCCGACCTGTCTATAGTTAATGGAATCCGAGTATATTCACTTTACATTTCTCTTACGTTATACCTTCCCTCTGATTCTTTGTTTGTGACACCATGATCCCTTTAATGCAAATGCCTATTCGGAATAAGATTATCTTTCAACTTTATTAATGAATTTGTCCATAGAAAGATAGAAAGAAAAGAAAAATCTCTTTGTTTATGAATAGAACTTTTCAGAATACATAATTATCTACACATCCTAAGTTATTTATACTTAATTAAAATCTTTAGAAGTAAATATATATCCTATTTCCTTTGCATCTTCATGTAGCTTTTCCTCTATAAGCTCACATATCTCTAAAAGGTTCTCTCAATTTCCTAGGTTCATACACATCATTTTTTTCTTCTTCTTCTAAGTTAAGTGTTATATATTTTTCTTCTTCTCAGTTAGTGTTATATATATATATATATATATATATATATATATATATATATATATATAAGGGATCGGGATTTCCGTCCTTAAGTATTCCTACATGTTTTCCAAAATAGCAACAGTTGGTTATATTTTTTTGACTGTTCAGATTAGATCAAAATCTAGCGAGAAATTGGATAGTTAAACGATCTAATCGGAACAATCAAAAAAGACAATCCACCTGCTACTATTTCGGAGAAAACATGATTCCAAAGTGAGCAGGCCTGGAAATCCAAATATTAAGATAAAGTCTTTCGAAACCAATGTCATGAAAGATTGTAGGGTGTTGGCCAATGAGCCAATGAAATATTTGGATATAGTCTTTCTGACACTCTGACTAGTCGAACTAGTTAATGTTATGCTAATTGATTTGGTGGGCTATACCTCTCTCAAATTTTGGCTTCTGCCAAGGATTTAGCTCAACTTTAAGTCTTAATTTTATGTCCAGTTGATTCACTTGGTTCTTAACTAGAAACACCTAAAATATAGAAAATAATAGGTCTCTAGTTCTAAATAAATAAGTAAAAAATGATACCGAATAAATAAATAAAGGTGGGTGGTTGGATGTATCAACTAGGACCTTCCATTTTGACTACAGACTCCATAACCAAGCATATAAATATTCAATGTCCCGCAAAACTTTGTGAAGTTTTTGACAATTTGGCCTACTTACGTCTTCATAACATCACATACATGCTCATGGGAAATATTATCCTTATTTCCTTCTCTCTTTTTGTGTGTGTGTGTATAGTGATAGCCTGTCATCATTCTTTTGATGATCATCAACAATTCCACAGTACTCCCATGCTTGTTTAGTTTAATTTGTAGGTACATATAGAAACAAGCAAGCAAGCAATCAAAATGCACCTAATAACATGCAATTATATATATATATCCTCCAAATTCTGATATATATATATCTGTTTCTTGTCTACTGCTCTCCATATACTGCTGGTTTAGCGCCGTACCACTATATATAGGCTATAGCGATCGATACCAAGTAAGAACCCATCACCTCTCTTTCGTACCTACCTCTATTGTATTCACAACTGGCATCAGCAATGTACTTTATATTCGAAATTTGCATTTAGATCTTTATTTTGGATGGTCAGTCCAAGCCAATTTCTGGACAATATGGAGACCTAAACACAAATTTCGAATATTATACGGGACCCTAAAACTAAATTACCATATTTTTTATATTAAAAGTACGAGAATTTAAGGTATACCTGTTGTCAGCAAAAGAAAGGGTACTAGGAAGTGCAGGTAAGCACTTACCTGATGGAGTCATGATATTAATTTGATTTCTATGGCGATGTAGCGATCGGAGTCAATCGGATCGGGCACCCGCTTCTTAGTCTTGGAAAGAGAGCCCATTTCTCGAGGCTCGGGTCTGGATCCGTCACGTTCCACCTGACAGGAAAAGATACCAGAAATTTGTACAAGGAATGAGTATCTTGGATGCATGCTAGAACATTTAACATAAGAAAGTTCAGACAATAATAAAGTGTTTATGGAGTTATCCTTGCTGATACTAGTGTACTAATGCTGAAATTTATACACATGTACCAACTACATAACTAGAGTTCGATTATACACATTTGAATTTGTACCAAGGGTTTTAAACATTTCGCTTAAACAAGTCAAAAGTTTTAACATTTTAGTAAAGATGATACTAGTATACTTATGCTGAAATTTATACACGTACTAACTAAATAACTAGAGTTCTACTATACACATTTGAATTTGTACCAAGGGTTTTAAACATATTGCTGAAACAAGTTCAAGGTATTAGTACATTTTAGTAAAGATCGCATAAGATGTTATCAAATTTTACATAATAGAAAGAGAAAAAAATGAAGATTGTTAGAGATCATGCACCTGTAAGTAGTAACTAGCCGGTGGAGAAAGATTATCATCATAGCCTTGGCTAGATTCATTCCCAAGCAAGTTCTTCCTCCTATTCCGAAAGCCAAGAAACTGTTTGGCTTCAGATCTTCCTGGTAAGAAACAAAGGCAAAACTTAGTCCTGATCATCGAGTTCAGAAAGTTCAGATTTACATACCGATGTTTGAAAGATCATATCTTTAAAAGGCTACTGATTTCGTATTAGTTGCACGAAAGCATTGCACTTACATCAAATCTTGATGGGCTGAACTTTGATGGCTCTTTGTATAGTGCTGGATCGTAGTGTATAGCTCTTGCATCAATGTTGACAATCCAGCCTTTTTTAACATCAAATCCTGTATATTGAAGAAAACTGTAGAATTAACATCATACATATTGAAACTAGATAGTCAAATGCATGCGCATATAACTTCTTGTCCATGATTCTTCCTAATTTAAAGACCGAAAAATTCAAAGGCAATTTGAAATTATACCTTCAATTTTGCAGTCCTTTAGTGCTACTCTGGGGAACCAAGACACTATTGTTGCCATTCTCAAGGATTCCTTTACTATCTACACAAAAAAGGAGCACAAAAATGTCGCAAAAATTTATAAGAAACACTAGGACAAGATCATGAATATTTCAACTCATGGAGCCTATGTACCTCGGAGGCATATGACATTTCATTCAAAGCTTCAAGCCCTATGAATGAACTGCGAAACTTGAGGGCTATTTGCAAATGTAAATCCTGATCCACAAGAGTTTGCCATGAAAAAAATTATATCGACTTGAAAGAACAACATATATAGTGAAAACATCATCAAATAACTTGAATTTCTATAGCTTCGTCTTAATTGGCGTTACGTACTCTAAGTTCATCTTGAACCCCCGGGTTCTCATCCAGATACTTGACCATCCATGCTATTGCACTTGCAGTGGTAATTTGTCCTACAAAATATTAACCCCAACAAGAACAAGTGAGGAAAAAAAAAGGCTAAATGTAAAATGGTGGTAAACATATTTTCCATGTTAGTATTTTTATGCTCTTGTCACGCTTACTTAGTTACAAATCTTCTTCTTTTCTCAAGCTATTTTTTTTTAATAAATTTTTGGGCAACTTATATTCTTTTTTTTTCTTCTGCTAACTAAAAATTCAAAATCATAAAATCAAATTTCTGTTGTTGGGATAACTGTCATGGCGGTAAGAGTCCACTCTTGCATCCTAGGAGGATTCCTAGAGGACGTAGGTTTAAGTAGGAGACAATTTTGCCGTAAATTAGGGTTACGGTTGTGTACATCTTAAGTCTTAACCTCACAAAACCTTGCATGAGCTTGATCAATGGAGCAAAATTTTGGTGTTTAAAGGGATAATGAAACCACCTCGCAAGCTAATCGGTTGGCTGCCACATACCCGGTCTGAACCCGTAGGCATATATATGTGCACTGCACCAAATGATCAAATCCAGATAAATATAAATATACACGTGGATATATATATAAGGATATTTGTTACTGGCGTCTGGATTTGGATGTTGCGACCTATATAACCCTTTGCCTAAATTGGCACCATGTCAATTTTGGTATGTCCTAGTGTACTTGGAGTGTCTGTGTCTGACATCCTATACGTGTTTGACACAACACAAAAACACGAGCACGACACTGAATTTTCAGTGTACATACCAGCGATTATAAGTGTCAGGATGTTATCAAGAATATATGAATCCGCCAACGGATTGTCCACCACAAGAAGGGATTGCAAGAAGTCATCATGGTACTCCAAGCCCTCTCTCCTCAATGCTATCTTTTTCGCTAGCGCATCCATGATCCTTCTTCTAGCCTGTTTCACCAAAAGTGTATATATTAACATGTATGACTATGATTATTCGCAGATAAACCTTATTCTGATCAATTCAGTAACTTGTTCTGGAATACCTTGAGGCCTCTGTAGAATCTGGTCCCAGGCAATTTGAAAGGAAAGGCGAGCATTGCTTTGGTAACTTTGAAAACATCCTTTTGCAGAACTTCAAGCTCAGCCTCTTCCTCTATGCTCATTAGCATCTTGCATATAGCTTTGAAGGTTATCTGGAGATAAAGATAAGGTAATGTATAATTATCAACATCCGGTCGAGCCTTCCCCATGCACCGTACCTATCAACAAAGTTTTATGATCTAGTTGTTTACCTAATGTCAACCCTCAATGCTGAGTATTCGATTTCTAACCGAAATAGCTATGAACATGGAAGGTTAACGCTATAAAACCTGGATATACTATGCACTATATCCTCATGCCACCAATAGACACATAGTTTGCAGTAACGGTCGATACCGATCTGATACAGCCGATACCGATACGGTTTGCCATGTACTAATTTGATACTGTCTGATACCGATAATGACCGATATCGACATTGGAGGCCTATTTTTCAGTCAATTCGGTAAAGAAAATTTAACGAAAAAGACCGATCATAAGGGTGTAGAAGCATAACAAGGGTGTAAAACATATAAAAAAAGAAAACGTATCTATCGCAGGTAAATATATCGGCAATGGTGACTACTATTTCATTAAATTTTAAAACAACTAAGAAATAATACATGAAATATTTAAAATTATGCATAAATGTATATAATATATTTTTTCTAAAATGTTAATAACTAATTAATAATTATTTGCTTTTCGATACAAAAAAAAATTTGATATTCCGATCCGAAACCGTCGATACCGCCGATCCCAATAGTCATAGGAAGGGTCTGATACCAATTCCGATATCGATACTGTGAACCTTACTTCTAAGTCGTCGAAGGATGACGATGAGTCAGTATCAGCCGATAACGATCCGATACGACTGATAACGATAAACTTTGGCATGTTCTGATCTGATATCGACCGATACCGACATCGGGGGCTTCTCGGTCAATTCGGCCAAAACATTTGGACAAAAAAGACTAACCAGCAAGGATGTAAAATCACACTAAGGTTGTAATAGCGTGTAAATGAAAAAAAATAAACAGAAAAAATTAGCTCTGACGAAGAGTATAAACTTGAAAATATTTTATAGTTTAGGGTAACGATCGTTATGATATTAAAATGTACGGTATCGAATTGAAAAAACGTAACAATTTAGGGTATCAAATTGAAATTAAGTCCAAAAAAAATAAACCTTCAAAGCAACATCAAGCACCAGCACAGCTTGATCTCTTTGCAGTCCCCAATCGCGCAAGGCCTCGACCGTCAGCTCGTCGAACGCCTTGACCGTGGTCGAGACGGAGCCGAGCGTGAAGAGGTTGGCAATGCGGCGGCGGACGAGGCGGTGGTGGTCGCTGGAGGCGCAGAGCAGGCTGTGCTCTCCCAGGAGCTCCGCGATCGACCTCACGTACCGCTTCGAATAGTCCGGGGAGTCGCCACCGAGGATCGACTTCGCCGCTTCCACAGAGGAGACGAAGACGTGAGTGTCGCCAAATATGCTCGTCTTGAAACAATTTCCATACCTGCAAATATATTATGATAACATTGTTGTAATCGGAAATCGTTCTTCTACAAGAGAATTTTTGGGTAATAAGAGCACAGAAGAAGCTCAAAATTGCATTTGAGGCCCAAGTTTGTAATAAAAAAAGATAAATTGTAACATGATACCCTCAACTATTCAAGTTTTTCAACTTGATAACCTTAACTTTAATAGATACTAACGTAATACTATCCCTAAACTAATATTTTCAACTTAATACCAAAAAATAAAAAAAGAACAAAATTGTCCCTCCTTCCCTACCCTCACCCTTGACTGTCTACCCCCCACCCCACCCCCGGCCGCCCACACCCCCCCTCCCGAGGTTGCCCCCACCCCCCGGCTGCACACACACCCACCCCACCCGTCCCCCCTCTCTCCGCTCGCAGCGGCGACGGCGACAACGCGCAAAGAGAGGGGGTTGTGCAGCCGAGGGTGGACGGGGACGGAGCAGCCAGTGGAGGTGGGGTGGGGGCATCCGTCGGAGGGAGAGTGAGAGAGGTAGGATAATTTTGTTTTTGTTTTTTTTAGGGTATCAAATTGATACCTATCAAAGTTGAGGGTATCAAGTTGAACAATTTGAATAGTTGAGGGTATCAAGTTGTAATTTAGCCTATAAAACGTAGAATAGGTTGGGGTTGTATAAAAATAGTATAAAAAAGATAAAATAACTTTTGATCCCATGGGACTACAAATTGAGCCTTACTATTCTACAAAATGAACTTCTACATTCTGAATCTAGAATCTAGAAATTGGAATGGGTCTAACTAGCGTTTAGATCCTATATTTTATATCGGTTTAGAGTTACACATATTCAAATGGAAAGACCCTATATTTTTTATTTCTTTTTTTCTTATTATACCTTCATTTCTAGCTTGTATTATTTGTTGTCATTGTATTCATGTTCATGATACAATGGAAAAAAGAAAACAAAAAAACTAGAGTCCAAACTTTCAATTGGATATACTAGGACTTAAACTCTAAGCTGGTATAGGGTCTAAATGCTAATTAGTCCAAAAACATTTGGTTTATTGTATTTTATTTAAGAGCTAATTAGCATTTAGACATGATTTTGTACCAAAGTTTAAGTCCTGACTTGTCAAATTGGAAAGTTTGGACCCTGAATTTTTATTTTTATTTTGAAATTCCTAAACACTGGAAAGAAAAATCGATAAAAAATATAATTTTCCAAAGAAAATATCGAAAAGAGTAAGGAATTGATTTATTTTTCTTTCCTTTCCGCGAAAGCCCCAATGTAACGGACACAGGAAATACCTCGTATATCGCGTTTGGACGAAATCATAAACCCCTCGGTTGCTGTTGTTTGCGCTGATGAACGCCAGCGTCTCGCCTATCAGAGGCCAACCGCAGCTTCCGGGAGGGAAGCTCGCCGCCGTCTTCTCTCCTCGGCTCCTACTCCTCGACAGGAGGATCTTGACAAGCCATACAACAAGAAATGTGACGAGAACCACGTCGAGGAACTGCCGGAAGTGGAGGAGGATGTGAGGAAGTGAAGTAGCCATGTCGGAGCCATACGTGATTACTGGTGTTTCGAAATTTAAAGGCTTCCGGGCCTCTAGTGGGCCGACCAGTAGGCCTCCTAGTTGGGCTGCAGGTGGGACACGTGTCGCGACGGGAGAGGGCTCGTCCGCGTCCGATGGGATCGGCACCTTTGCTATCCTGATTTGTCCACTATGAGTTCCCGGGATCCGCTGTTGGTCTCCGGAACACCAAATTTGCTTTAAGAAGGAGAAGAGGACACCTGTCGGTTTCCTATTTGCTGGGATCGGTGTTGTGTGTTGCGGCCGTCACAGCTTGGGGAGCGATGAGCCATGGTGGAAGAGCTAGTGGGATCGGTAACTGGGAGGCCTGTGGGACGCCACGTCATCGTACCTTTTTTTTTCCTTTTCGGATGGACCGTCCATATTTGGATTTGAAAAATGAAAATGATATGTTGGCCGCGGTCTTGGACCGCCAGTCACTGACCGCGGACGGCGTGGTCGAATCCCATCTGTCCTCCTTCTATTAGCGTTGGGTCTGCTGTTGGCTGATCTGTCAATGAAGAGCTGTCATGTGGACCGCGAGCCAAAGTGGTGGACAAAAATGCGGTCCATGTAGCATTTTGTGTATGTGTGTCTTTTTTTCAAGTCGGGTCGTGGCTACATAAACCATCCAGCCGTCCGAGAGGGATTGTCCTTAGCATTGTCCTTAGGATTTTTAGAATGTACGAGATATTTGAGGTATCTACGGAGATATTAATCACGATAAATTGTAAAATCTCACAGTTATGATTCTTATGAATATCTGCACGAGTGTTCTTATAAATAATTTCTCCGGAAAAAGAAATTAGAATGGAGTGGAATGGACTAGAAAAGCAAAAATAAAAAATATATGATGGGCACAACCCATTTTGATTTTGGTATTGAAAATATGTGAGAAATAAAGAAAGAAAAATAGTTCAAAATGTGATCTAACTCATTTTCTATTATTCCCAAATGTCTCATTCTATACTAGATTAATTTTTATATTATAAATTTATATCCCAAATGCATTTTTTAGCTCCATCTACTGTCAACATAATTCATATTCAGAACCTTATCAGCTGAGTCTATGCAACAAACTGGTCTATAATTTATTTTTATTTTTTTATCATATTCCTGGTTTATTCGTTAGAGTAGTTAATTAAATTAGTTGTCTACACAGTCTGCTCTGGGGGGAGTCAGACTAGGCAGCCACCTAGGGTCTCCTCATTAAAGGGCCTCTATTTTTTTAATTTTTAATTATTAGAAAATAGAAACCTAGGCCCTAATAAGACTGCAGGTCCATGAAATAATCATTATCGCATTGACTACTTCTCCCGCACTGTACTTGATGCTTCGCTTACGATCGACGATGGCAACCCGTCGCTACCTCGACCCATCATCAGACGACGTAGACCTGAAGCAGTGAGAAGCTGCGGACTACTAATCATTGAACCATCTTGGGATCTTTTAGTAGACAATTTTGCACATCAAAAAAATAGGAAGAGTATAAACTTTTTCTTCTTAGATTTAATTTAGTGTTATATTTGTTTCATTTAATGTAATAAATTTAGAAGTTGTAGTTGTTTAATTTATTGGATCTTGGTGATAATTTGTGTATTCAAGAACTAATTATATTGCATGTTAGATTTATTGGATTTGCTGAAAATTTTATTTATAAAAAAAATTAACTAAAGGGATGATGGCCTAATTTTTGAAAAGTCTAGGACTTCCAAAATGCTCGAGCCTGGGTATCTACTTGTAACTGAAATTTGGATTCAGGAAAGGTTCGAAACAAAAAAAAAATTTACTTATTGATGGTCCACCAGACAAAGGGAGCAAAATTTATTGTTGTGGAAAAGAAAAAGAAAATAGGTGGTCGTTCACTGAATAAGGTAAATATAAAAGAAAAAAAAGAGTGAGGAGAGAACCAAAGGGTTGAACCTTCTTCTTTTTTTAATTCTAAAAATAACCCAATTTATCTTCGTATCCTCCTTCATGCAATCCAGTCTCGTATCTCTCTCTGGCTTTAATCCACTATTATAAATAATAATTACACTTGCGAACTTTGATCCAAATGTCCCATCGACTTCTTACACAAGAGTTTTGATTCAAAAGACTCGTCTACTTTTACACAAGCTTTGATCTGAAGACTTGCGGACTTCAACATTTTATAAGAAAGATTTTGATCTTCTTACAACAATTGAAGATCCAATGTATAACTCAATTTCAAACTATATCTCAAACATATTTGGCAAATAAAAATTCTTATATATGAGATGTTTGTATATAGTAGGAAATTTGAGGCCCAAAGAAGTAGTAATGAATGAGATTGACTTTGGTTTATATAGGATAGCAAAAAACGACCCAAAAGAATATAGTTGTTAATGTGTGCTATGCGGATTAACGATTATAAATGTCTAGTTTTCTAGTTGTTGCAACATTAAATGCTGAACAAAAAGTACCAAGACGGTATACGAATGTATCAAGTTTATGGGTTCCCATACTTGCTATAATGAAATATTGTTCCCACATTCTAAATATGGTATACTGCTGCATCAAGTATCTGGGTTCCTGGGCTTTTGTTGAATAAAATTTTGTTCCTACATTCTATCGTCGGTATACTATCTTTATATCATTCAGATAAAAAGCTAAATTTTGGTTTAGCTTTCATTTTGTCATAATCTACTGAGTTACAATCTTTTGAGACATAAATACAAAGAATAATTACACTGAGCTCAACGTCTTGATAAATTGGCTTATTCCTTTCGTGACTTGTAACAATTATCTGAAAATCTGATTCGCACCCCCACTAGGGGTATTGCCCCCTTGACCTTGTCCGCTGATTGGGCAATGAAACCCCCCGAGTTCGTGGACTTGGAGATTTCGTAGGCAATTCAAAGAAATCTTTGGGCTAATAGTGTCTTTGGCCCATTATAACTTCTTTATTATAAAAAATTTCTAATATATTATTGGGCTAACGATTATATATATATATATATATATATATATATATATATATATATATATATATATATATATAACGACAATATACCGGGTACTAGTATGATATTCGAGCAGCTTGTTGGCACAAATTTGTGCACATTTAGCATATTGACACTATGTCAATCATGGGTATTTGAGTGTAGTACGGGATTTCATAAGATTTTGGAACATTGGATCTAGATTTGTATTGTTCGATTTAGTATTAGATAACTTAGGGGCTAAGTTAGGACTTATTGGCTCTATTAAAGTCGCTTAGTGGTATTTTTCTTTCTTGTGCTCATTTGGAGAGATTCAAGGAGAGTTCACCATTTCTACGAGGAGATCCTTTCTCGCTTTCGGGTTCTTTTACTTCAAGATAGAAGGAGGTTTTGTCACGACCCGCACCAAAAAATTGGACATGAGTCGTGGGTACGTCCAGCCTACGTCGCAACATCGACGGTAGAACGTTGTAAAGGTCCTCAACATAATCTAACAAACTCATGCAATGATATATACATAACCTATCATGGTAACTAAACTCCATAAGGAGGACAAGATGAATATATATATATATATATATATATATATATATATATATATATATATATATATATAACATCAATACTCAATCACCAAACTGGAGACAGATAATGGCACGATATCATAAAAAGAATAGAAAATAACAAGTCCCAACACTATCCAAGTCTATAGTCTAGCAATAACCACAAATGGTCTCAAATATAAATAACATGCCATAGTCTAATGCTGGAGACATATACAGTACAATAATAGATACTAGCTAAAGGTCTGTTATAGCTAGGTGTGTCTCCTCGACAACCGGTACCAGATCGTCCTGACCTACAGATGCTACCTCAACTGGCTCTCCGTCCTGTGGACCGTAGAATGCAGGACACCAGTCCTCTAAATAGTCATTTGGAAAAATATATCCAGTCAGGATTGGAGCAAGTACAAAACACTGAAAGCAGTTTAATATATATGGTAGAGAATATATAACAATAATAGAAAAGAATACAAACCGAACTCGAGTGACTCTTGTGGTTACCGAGGAGAGGTATAAGACCCCGACTGGGTGGCAGAAGGTCAGTGGATCGAGCCACGGGGACGTATTATTCTTTCTATTTATAAATGATAGAAGTTGGAGGACAGTGGGCCCAAAGGCATGCAATATAGTGTGTACAAAAGTTTCGAGTGTTACGTCGGACCCCGTGTGTTATGCCGGAAAGTCAAAAAAAGAATACAAGAATGCACAAGTAAGCATAAAATAAAAATACAGCTGAACTAGGCATAAAGTAAGCATAAAATAAAAATACAGCTGAACTAGGCATATAAACACAAGGATAACTAGAAAAGTAGATACAGACATCATGGTATAAACTGTGAATAATATAAGTGTAAAATATGGGAACTGATGATACTACTAAGTGTTTTAGAGTACAAGTTCATTATGTGATCGATTTAGGTTGCACATGAATACACTAAGGTAACTCAATTATATGTATCTTGTATAATTGGCATGCACACGAATACACTAAAGGGTGTGATCACATAATCGACTCCTACTCCCCCTCCCCGATTAATATTTATGGATCCAATCACGACATGTTACGAATACGAATATGTTATGAGCACACAGAGCACACGAATATAGTGTGAGCACACAGGGCCCATGAATAGATACGACCACAAGGAACACGATGTACACAATAAGATACATGTACAAGGAATGTCCGATGTACCCGTCAATAAATAATATCTCCTGATTTGATCCATATAATACCAGTCCGTGTAACCTCGTGTCAGAATCAAGTAATACAGATCTAGAACATGTGATATATACACTATCAAGTACTGAAAACTAACAGAGAAATGTACTCACCTGAGGTCCTGAGCAAATGACACAAAACGGTGTCCGAACCGGTGTCACACAGACCTATATATGAAATATCATTTCATTGGGTGTAATGAAGGGATAAATAAGTTTAAATAAGTTAAAATGGGGTTTCTAGGTCAAATCTAGGCTCCTCTAGTCAAACTAGGTCAATTCTCGATTTCTAGGTCCAAACATATGAAAATAGCTATACTAGACTCTAACACTAGGTATTATTGATATATACTCTTATACTTAGTTAATAACCTAGAGTAACCCATTGTATCCAACTAGTATCTTAATATCCATTACCTTAGTATGTAAGTTATAACTTATACTGCTATATCTATTATCTATATACCTTAGTATATAGTTACTTTAACTACACTTGGTATCTCACATACTAACTACTATTAATACCTTGGTATCAAGCCCTTGACATACCCTCTAACTTGATACCTTAGCTAATATCTCACATATCTTGGCCTAACCCCCAACCCAGTATCTCACTATCCTACACCAATACCTTGCACCTTCACACTGTGACACACACAAACTCAGTACAGAATGTGCACTGCTAGTGCCCTAAACACTACTGATACTACTCCTTGATACCTTCTAGGTAAACACTTACTTGGTTATCATACATAACCCTCAACACACTTCCAACTCATAACACTAACTAACGTACTTCACTAACACCTAAATACCCCTCAATCCCACACCTACAGTCAACTGCACACTGTTGTGTGTATTAATACACAAGATTTGGACACTAAATTCTGTACAAACCTACACCAAAACTAAATCTGCACTGGGCATGGCTGCCAATTGTTGTGCATACCTGAGCCTCACACAACCCAACTGCCTACTGCACACACAGGTGTGACTGCACACTTTGCAACATACTTGCCACACAGTGTATACATACCAGTGCTATTGGAGTTAACTCGAGCTTGGTATCCCAATACTGATACCTGGCTGCTATTTTACCACTGATACATTGGTCTAAGTACACTCAATACCAACTATACACCAATTTAACACTCACTTACACATTGCCACCAAGGCACTACTTGACTGTTGTTCTTGCTCTTCATGTTGCTGCTGCAACTCAAATTAAAGCTACTGCTCTCATCCTCCCTACAGAACCTACAGAACTCGAGTGCCCCTAGCCATGAATTGATACTCTCTTGATATGGAACCTACATTGTTCCAACCCTAATGCAGCAAGTGCACATATGCAAGCTGCAAAAGACTGCAATATGCTCTTGCAGTTTGTTAAATATGGCTTGCTGTTAGCTGTCTCGGGTCATGGATGCAGGTCTGACCTCCTATCTTGTTACCTGGCCAAAAACCAAGCCTATACCATCATAATAACTGCATACTGCAGTGCAACAATCCTAATAAGTCCCCCCTCCTATGTCTGCAGAACCAAGCACTCTTCTCCCATTTCTTACTCCTCTAGTCACAGTCATACACCCAAATATATAACACTCTCACACCAAGCTTGCTCACTACCACACACACACACAACACACTGAAACACAGTGCACTCACACACACTGGAACACACATACACACACACAGCTTTGTATAGTCCTACCCCGACTCCATTGCCACTGCAACCCGACACCTACTGATACTCTCGAATCTGGTATTGATACTTCCCCTCTCATCCACTGTACACCTGACACAAGTGCACATATGCACTACAAATATACACACTTAGCACCATGCATATTTGTGTGCACCACAATGCTCACTGGTGCATAGTTATCAGTCAAGACACCACACTCACAACACATATATATGATACCCTCAAAAGTATACTCTCTAACACCAACCCATACAAGTAATCGCATAATAAAAATATATATACACTAAATACACATCAATATACTATTATCTATACACATAAATATGTACATAGTATATGGACACCTAGCATGGCAATTAAGTAAACATATCAAGTGCATCATCAAGATACCTATGATACACCCTTTAAACTTCCATTCTATGTGATACCACTAATAAAAATGTATGAACCATATCCTAATATACCAAATACAATATAAAACAAAAGAGAATGACCCACTAGTCATTCCATCAAATACTTGGTGTGCCACCTCAGAATTTTTTTAAAATGGACACAAAACTCCATGGAACTTTCTCCATAGGCCTCCTATTGTCACGCCCCGATCTCTCGCAGGCTAATCGGCCGTTCCCGCTAGGCGGGAATCACCCTCGCCAGCGCTCCCGCGGAACGATCGCTTAACCCATCCGGGCGTGATGCCGCACGAGCGTGATCCACGCCCGTGCAAGGCCATGGTTCATTGGCTGGCGGCAAGAGTTCTAAGCCACAGAGTCGCACAGATTGTCCGAGTGCAGCGGAGTCATGAACGCATAGGCGATCGGTAACAGGTTCACTGAGTTGACAAATATAGCGAAAGCATTGAAACACAAGTTTGAAGTAAAGCAACTCTTTTATTGATATAAACATGTGTTACAGGCGGCGTATAGCCGAGATTACAAGTCGCTCAAGCCTCTCTCTCTGAAACAGTAAAAGCGTGCCAAGTGGCTACAACTGTGGAATGAATGTACAGGCGACGTTCAGGCGACGCTCCAACATTATGTCTTGTATATGTGCTTCAGTCCCGGACGCACCGTTGCAAGGCTTCAGAGGGAACTCCTGGCCTTAACACGCACGTTGGAGGCATCCGCACCGAACGAGGTTCTCCCGCACCCTGCACACAAACTGGTGGATTATCAGTACATTGAATGCACTGGTGGGGAAGCCACTCGCCCGCTCGACAAATCCAAACACGTAATATAAGTTTCGTGCACAACTATTAAGTTGTCTTTCTAGTTGCCTTAGGATCAGTTTCATGCAAACATTGAATAGTCTAACGTGTCGGGCAGTGCGCCGTGCGATGTTTGAGGAAACACGGCGAGACTTACCAACTTACCATTTCTCCTTCCCTGTCCAAGGCAAACATGATTAATTCAAGCACGGTAAGTATAAACATTCAGGTGGCATAGCATATGCAAATATGAGGGTCGTTATTTTCAGATCGTTCAGGTGTTCAGTTCATTGATGCTATGCAATGACTCGCACGCGGATAGCCGCTAAGCGAGGATGACTTATCTATATGACGAAAGTCGCTGGCATAGCCATTATGGACGGGTTATGGTCTCGGGACTAAGAGCGATAGCAACGCAGGTGGCGAGCCCCGCTACATAACACTCCGTCCGTGACTAACGACCATACAAACTCTTCCGCCCGGATCGGATCGGTCCCGGTGCCCCGGTGACCGTCCGCGGAAGCCAAAAATCCTTGTGCACAGGTTGTCCGCGACATGCAGGTCAGGGTCTATCCAAATCCAAAGCTTGACATGATAATTATGGAACACACAAACTTATTCTGAACGAGCACATTGCTCCACGAGCTGGGATTCGAACAGTACAAACACAATCCTCGTTCAGATGCACACTTGCCATGATTATCATTCAAGTATAATTCACATTCCACATCCATTCTTGCTTGATGCAATCCCCTGGTTCGGGGATTTGCCTTGGGTGACCTAACGGTCCCGGATACTTGCAGGTTCAAATGCACAGAAGGACTATTTTGATAGTCTCCTGGCTAAACAAGAATGCATGCACAATACAATAATGCTAGACGTTCGGAAGCAGACAAGCATGCGTTTCTAAGGAACATAAGCAGGCACGTTTGCTCGGACCCGAAGGTAAGCCGAGAGATGAAACCGTTAAGGGACTTAGCATGCGAGGGTCTGAATATAAGCAGTATTTCATTTCCATGTTCTAGCAAGCAATACAGTTGGGATTATTCCCTTAGCTAGGTGCGTTGGATTCATTAGCATGCAGGGGGTGATTCACCTAGCGACTAGCATGAATATTCCAGATTTTATGTGTGCTGGCTAAGCAAAGACAAGTTCACCGTAGCCACCCACCTTAGCGATGATTCGTCTCGGTAGAGCGATACGTCTGAGCGAGCCTCTGAAAGCCTAATCCGGATTCCTGTAGGGACAAGTCTGGATATCCTTTGCTTCTCGTTGAGGCAAAGCAGGTCGGGACAGTTGCAATTTTGCCGTTTGAGTCGGCAGTCGGCTTGAGCGGAACGGGGTGTTACATCCTACCAAACTTAGAAAAAGTCTCGTCCTCGAGACTTACTAAGGACAAGCAGTGGTCTAGGGTTGAAGCAATCCTAGACAAGTCGCTGTACTTGTTTATTTGGATATTCACTTGCACAAGCTTCAAAATCAGCATATCGCTTAGACTGGATCGTGCGCACTTTCGAAGGGTCCCTCTAGCGTGAATACGTCAACCAGCTTAGTGATAGGAAAGTCTTAGCACTCGAGTTTTACCTTTTTCCTAAGTCTTGGATGGTGCACTAGTTCAAGGCGTCCCTCGAATAGATGCATTCAACCAAACTTAGAGTTAGTAAAATTCGGACAAGCTACTAGCGATACTCTCAAGGGTTCGCACAGGTTGGCACAAAGGCCACTCGCAGCATACAACCAGACAAGCAAGCATATCATTCAAAACGTATTTTAAAAGTATTTAGACTTATTGTTGGAACATCCCATCGAGGCATTGAGAGAGAGCGTGCATATAACCCACGAACGAGCTTTCGAAACAGAGATATCGAATCAAAGTCCAAAGGCGTAGAAGCCAGGCTCTGATACCAACATGTCACGCCCCGATCTCCCGCAGGCTAATCGGCCGTTCCCGCTAGGCGGGAATCACCCTCGCCAGCGCTCCCGCGGAACGATCGCTTAACCCATCCGGGCGTGATGCCGCACGAGCGTGATCCACGTCCGTGCAAGGCCATGGTTCATTGGCTGGCGGTAAGAGTTCTAAGCCACAGAGTCGCACAGATTGTCCGAGTGCAGCGGAGTCATGAACGCATAGGCGATCGGTAACAGGTTCACTGAGTTGACAAATATAGCGGAAGCATTGAAACACAAGTTTGAAGTAAAGCAACTCTTTTATTGATATAAACATGTGTTACAGACGGCGTATAGCCGAGATTACAAGTCGCTCAAGCCTCTCTCTCTGAAACAGTAAAAGCGTGCCAAGTGGCTACAACTGTGGAATGAATGTACAGGCGACGTTCAGGCGACGCTCCAACATTATGTCTTGTATATGTGCTTCAGTCCCGGATGCACCGTTACAAGGCTTCAGAGGGAACTCCTAGACTTAACACGCATGTTGGAGGCATCCGCACCGAATGAGGTTCTCCTGCACCCTGCACACAAACTGGTGGATTATCAGTACATTGAATGCACTGGTGGGGAAGCCACTCGCCCGCTCGACAAATCCAAACACGTAATATAAGTTCCGTGCACAACTATTAAGTTGTCTTTCTAGTTGTCTTAGGATCAGTTTCATGCAAACATGAATAGCCTAACGTGTCGGGCAGTGCGTCGTACGATGTTTGAGGAAACACGGCGAGACTTACCAACTTACCATTTCTCCTTCCCTGTCCAAGGCAAACATGATTAATTCAAGCACGGTAAGTATAAACATTCAGGTGGCATAGCATATGCAAATATGAGGGTCGTTATTTTCAGATCGTTCAGGTGTTCAGTTCATTGATGCTATGCAATGACTCGCACGCGGATAGCCGCTAAGCGAGGATGACTCATCTATATGACGAAAGTCGCTGGCATAGCCATTATGGACGGGTTATGGTCTCGGGACTAAGAGCGATAGCAACGCAGGTGGCGAGCCCCGCTACATAACACTCCGTCCGTGACTAACGACCATACAAACTCTTCCGCCCAGATCGGATCGGTCCCGGTGCCCCGGTGACCGTCCGCGGAAGCCAAAAATCCTTGTGCACAGGTTGTCCGCGACATGCAGGTCAGGGTCTATCCAAATCCAAAGCTTGACATGATAATTATGGAACACACAAACTTATTCTGAACGAGCACATTGCTCCACGAGCTGGGATTCGAACAGTACAAACACAATCCTCGTTCAGATGCACACTTGCCATGATTATCATTCAAGTATAATTCACATTCCACATCCATTCTTGCTTGATGCAATCCCCTGGTTCGGGGATTTGCCTTGGGTGACCTAACGGTCCCGGATACTTACAGGTTCAAATGCACAGAAGGACTATTTTGATAGTCTCCTGGCTAAACAAGAATGCATGCACAATACAATAATGCTAGACGTTCGGAAGCAGACAAGCATGCGTTTCTAAGGAACATAAGCAGGCACGTTTGCTCGGACCCGAAGGTAAGCCGAGAGATGAAACCGTTAAGGGACTTAGCATGCGAGGGTCTGAATATAAGCAGTATTTCATTTCCATGTTCTAGCAAGCAATACAGTTGGGATTATTCCCTTAGCTAGGTGCGTTGGATTCATTAGCATGCAGGGGGTGATTCACCTAGCGACTAGCATGAATATTCCAGATTTTATGTGTGCTGGCTAAGCAAAAAAAAGTTCACCGTAGCCACCCACCTTAGCGATGATTCGCCTCGGTAGAGCGATACGTCTGAGCGAGCCTCTGAAAGCCTAATCCGAATTTTTGTAGGGACAAGTCTGGATATCCTTTGCTTCTCGTTGAGGCAAAGCAGGTCTAGACAGTTGCACTTTTGCCGTTTGAGTCGGCAGTCGGCTTGAGCGGAACGGGGTGTTACATCCTACCCAACTTAGAAAAAGTCTCGTCCTCGAGACTTACTAAGGACAAGCAGTGGTCTAGGGTTGAGGCAATCCTAGACAAGTCGCTGTACTTGTTCATTTGGATATTCACTTGCACAAGCTTCAAAATCAGCATATCGCTTAGACTGGATCGTGCGCACTTTCGAAGGGCCCCTCTAGCGTGAACACGTCAACCAGCTTAGTGATAGCGAAGTCTTAGCACTCGAGTTTTACCTTTTTCCTAAGTCTTGGATGGTGCACTAGTTCAAGGCGTCCCTCGAATAGATGCATTCAACCAAACTTAGAGTTAGTAAAATTCGGACAAGCTACTAGCGATACTCTCAAGGGTTCGCACAGGTTGGCACAAAGGCCACTCGCAGCATATAACCAGACAAACAAGCATATCATTCAAAACGTATTTTAAAAGTATTTAGACTTATTGTTGGAACATCCCATCGAGGCATTGAGAGAGAGCGTGCACATAACCCACGAACGAGCTTTCGAAACAGAGATATCGAATCGAAGTCCAAAGGCGTAGAAGCCAGGCTCTGATACCAACATGTCACGCCCCGATCTCCCGCAGGCTAATCGGCCATTCCCGCTAGGCGGGAATCACCCTCGCCAGCGCTCCCGCGGAACGATCGCTTAACCCATCCGGGCGTGATGCCGCACGAGCGTGATCCACGCCCGTGCAAGGCCATGGTTCATTGGCTGGCGGCAAGAGTTCTAAGCCACAGAGTCGCACAGATTGTCCGAGTGCAGCGGAGTCATGAACGCATAGGCGATCGGTAACAGGTTCACTGAGTTGACAAATATAGCGGAAGCATTGAAACACAAGTTTGAAGTAAAGCAACTCTTTTATTGATATAAACATGTGTTACAGGCGGCGTATAGCCGAGATTACAAGTCGCTCAAGCCTCTCTCTCTGAAACAGTAAAAACGTGCCAAGTGGCTACAACTGTGGAATGAATGTACAGGCGACGTTCAGGCGACGCTCCAACATTATGTCTTGTATATGTGCTTCAGTCCCGGACGCACCGTTGCAAGGCTTCAGAGGGAACTCCTGGCCTTAACACGCACGTTGGAGGCATCCGCACCGAACGAGGTTCTTCCGCACCCTGCACACAAACTGGTGGATTATCAGTACATTGAATGCACTGGTGGGGAAGCCACTCGCCCGCTCGACAAATCCAAACACGTAATATAAGTTCCGTGCACAACTATTAAGTTGTCTTTCTAGTTGCCTTAGGATCAGTTTCATGCAAACATTGAATAGCCTAACTTGTCGGGCAGTGCGCCGTGCGATGTTTGAGAAAACACGGCGAGACTTACCAACTTACCATTTCTTCTTCCCTGTCCAAGGCAAACATGATTAATTCAAGCACGGTAAGTATAAACATTCAGGTGGCATAGCATATGCAAACATGAGGGTCATTATTTTCAGATCGTTCAGGTGTTCAGTTCATTGATGCTATGCAATGACTCGCACGCGGATAGCCGCTAAGCGAGGATGACTTATCTATATGACGAAAGTCGCTGGCATAGCCATTATGGACGGGTTATGGTCTCGGGACTAAGAGCGATAGCAACGCAGGTGGCGAGCCCCGCTACATAACACTCCGTCCGTGACTAACGACCATACAAACTCTTCCGCCCGGATCGGATCGGTCCCGGTGCCCCGGTGACCGTCCGCGGAAGCCAAAAATCATTGTGCACAGGTTGTCCGCGACATGCAGGTCAGGGTCTATCCAAATCCAAAGCTTGACATGATAATTATGGAACACACAAACTTATTCTGAACGAGCACATTGCTCCACGAGCTGGGATTCGAACAGTACAAACACAATCCTCGTTCAGATGCACACTTGCCATGGTTATCATTCAAGTATAATTCACATTCCACATCCATTCTTGCTTGATGCAATCCCCTGGTTCGGGGATTTGCCTTGGGTGACCTAACGGTCCCGGATACTTGCAGGTTCAAATGCACAGAAGGACTATTTTGATAGTCTCCTGGCTAAACAAGAATGCATGCACAATACAATAATGCTAGACGTTCGGAAGCAGACAAGCATGCGTTTCTAAGGAACATAAGCAGGCACGTTTGCTCGGACCCGAAGGTAAGCCGAGAGATGAAACTGTTAAGGGACTTAGCATACGAGGGTCTGAATATAAGCAGTATTTCATTTCCATGTTCTAGCAAGCAATACAGTTGGGATTATTCCCTTAGCTAGGTGCGTTGGATTCATTAGCATGCAGGGGGTGATTCACCTAGCGACTAGCATGAATATTCCAGATTTTATGTGTGCTGGCTAAGCAAAGACAAGTTCACCGTAGCCACCCACCTTAGCGATGATTCGCCTCGGTAGAGCGATACGTCTGAGCGAGCCTCTGAAAGCCTAAGCCGGATTCCTTTAGGGACAAGTCTGGATATCCTTTGCTTCTCGTTGAGGCAAAGCAGGTCGGGACAGTTGCACTTTTGCCGTTTGAGTCGGCAGTCGGCTTGAGCGGAACGGGGTGTTACATCCTACCCAACTTAGAAAAAGTCTCGTCCTCGAGACTTACTAAGGACAAGCATTGGTCTAGAGTTGAGGCAATCCTAGACAAGTCGCTGTACTTATTCATTTGGATATTCACTTGCACAAGCTTCAAAATCAGCATATCGCTTAGACTGGATCGTGCGCACTTTCGAAGGGCCCCTCTAGCGTGAACACGTCAACCAGCTTAGTGATAGCGAAGTCTTAGCACTCGAGTTTCACCTTTTTTCTAAGTCTTGGATGGTGCACTAGTTCAAGGCGTCCCTAGAATAGATGCATTCAACCAAACTTAGAGTTAGTAAAATTCGGACAAGCTACTAGCGATACTCTCAAGGGTTCGCACAGGTTGGCACAAAGGCCACTCGCAGCATACAACCAGACAAGCAAGCATATCATTCAAAACGTATTTTGAAAGTATTTAGACTTATTGTTGGAACATCCCATCGAGGCATTGAGAGAGAGCGTGCACATAATCCACGAACGAGCTTTCGAAACAGAGATATCGAATCGAAGTCCAAAGGCGTAGAAGCCAGGCTCTGATACCAATATGTCACGCCCCGATCTCCCGCAGGCTAATCGGCCATTCCCGCTAGGCGGGAATCACCCTCGCCAGCGCTCCCGCGGAACGATCGCTTAACCCATCCGGGCGTGATGCCGCACGAGCGTGATCCACGCCCGTGCAAGGCCATGGTTCATTGGCTGGCGGCAAGAGTTCTAAGCCACAGAGTCGCACAGATTGTCCGAGTGCAGCGGAGTCATGAACGCATAGGCGATCGGTAACAGGTTCACTGAGTTGACAAATATAGCGGAAGCATTGAAACACAAGTTTGAAGTAAAGCAACTCTTTTATTGATATAAACATGTGTTACAGGCGACGTATAGCCGAGATTACAAGTCGCTCAAGCCTCTCTCTGAAACAGTAAAAGCGTGCCAAGTGGCTACAACTGTGGAATGAATGTACAGGCGACGTTCAGGCGACGCTCCAATATTATGTCTTGTATATGTGCTTCAGTCCCGGACGCACCGTTGCAAGGCTTCAGAGGAAACTCCTGGCCTTAATACGCACGTTGGAGGCATCCGCACCGAACGAGGTTCTCCCGCACCCTGCACACAAACTGGTGGATTATCAGTACATTGAATGCACTGGTGGGGAAGCCACTCGCCCGCTCGACAAATCCAAACACGTAATATAAGTTCCGTGCACAACTATTAAGTTGTCTTTCTAGTTGCCTTAGGATCAGTTTCATGCAAACATTGAATAGCCTAACGTGTCGGGCAGTGCGCCGTGCGATGTTTGAGGAAACACGGCGAGACTTACCATTTCTCCTTCCCTGTCCAAGGCAAACATGATTAATTCAAGCACGGTAGGTATAAACATTCAGGTGGCATAGCATATGCAAACATGAGGGTCGTTATTTTCAGATCGTTCAGGTGTTCAGTTCATTGATGCTATGCAATGACTCGCACGCGGATAGCCGCTAAGCGAGGATGACTTATCTATATGACGAAAGTCGCTGGCATAGCCATTATGGACGGGTTATGGTCTCGGGACTAAGAGCGATAGCAACGCAGGTGGCGAGCCCCGCTACATAACACTCCGTCCGTGACTAACGACCATACAAACTCTTCCGCCCGGATCGGATCGGTCCCGGTGCCCCGGTGACCATCCGCGGAAGCCAAAAATCCTTGTGCACAGGTTGTCCGCGACATACAGGTCAGGGTCTATCCAAATCCAAAGCTTGACATGATAATTATGGAACACACAAACTTATTCTGAACGAGCACATTGCTCCACGAGCTAGGATTCGAACAGTACAAACACAATCCTCGTTCAGATGCACACTTGCCATGATTATCATTCAAGTATAATTCACATTCCACATCCATTCTTGCTTGATGCAATCCCCTGGTTCGGGGATTTGCCTTGAGTGACCTAACGGTCCCGGATACTTGCAGGTTCAAATGCACAGAAGGACTATTTTGATAGTCTCCTGGCTAAACAAGAATGCATGCACAATACAATAATGCTAGACTTTCGGAAGCAGACAAGCATGCATTTCTAAGAAACATAAGCAGGCACGTTTGCTCGGACCCGAAGGTAAGCCGAGAGATGAAACCGTTAAGGGACTTAGCATGCGAGGGTCTGAATATAAGCAGTATTTCATTTCCATGTTCTAGCAAGCAATACAGTTGGGATTATTCCCTTAGCTAGGTGCGTTGGATTCATTAGCATGCAGGGGGTGATTCACCTAGCGACTAGCATGAATATTCCAGATTTTATGTGTGCTGGCTAAGCAAAGACAAGTTCACCGTAGCCACCCACCGTAGCGATGATTCGCCTCGGTAGAGCGATACGTCTGAGCGAGCCTCTGAAAGCCTAAGCCGGATTCCTTTAGGGACAAATCTGGATATCCTTTGCTTCTCGTTGAGGCAAAGCAGGTTGGGACAGTTGCACTTTTGCCGTTTGAGTCGGCAGTCGGCTTGAGCGGAACGGGGTGTTACACCTATGGACCTAGTTCTTCTTTCTATGGATAGTCTTAAACCAAGGGAGAATTTTTATGTGTTTATTACACCATTATAGGGTTTAAATGATAAAGGGAATGGGATTTACCTATTGGCAGATGGATTTCCAATGTGGTTCCTTCAAATGAGCACAAGAGTGAGGAATAAACACCAATCTCTAGCAAAACTCCTCTTCCTCAAGCCTCTTGCAACCTTCAATCTTCTAGCTCTCTTTGGGGATGAGAATGAGAGGGATTGGGATTGATTTGGAGGAATTTAGTGGAGGAATGAATACTTGGGGAAGAACTCAACTTAGGATTTTCTTCATGAACAAATAATGAAGGAGAGGGGGCTCCCTCTACCTATATAGGGCCGGCCACTCTAGGGTTTAGGGTTAGTTGGTTTGAAATGTCCAAAATGTCCCCCCAAGGTTTGTCATGAAGGGTTTAACTGATAAGGGGGTTTAACTAATGAAGGTTCTAATTTATTGAATGAGATATCATATTCATTCTCTCTACTTTAACTGGTTAACCAAGATTAATTAAATAGGTTACACTATGGGTCATGACAAGTCTAGTTGAGTTTATTAGCAACTAGTCTAACTAAGGGGCTAATCATGCACCATCCTCTCTCTCTCTCTCTCTCTCTATATATATATATATATATATATATATATATATATATATATATAACTGTACCAATTATTATTAAATAAGGGTGTATCAATAAATAATAATACCAAATGACACAAATACCCCTATCCTGAAAAGTGATGGTTACAGGTTATGGTCAAAAATTTATCAACTCCATCAGGGAGATCATCACTAGAGTTGTTCCATGGGCAACTCTACTAGGTATAAGTTCTAGTTATGGTTGGAGTCTTGTGGTCTCATTGGATCTTTATTTATTGTGAGACTTGTCTCACTATTTTCGTATTCGTATCTGGTAGACGTGTATTATTACTGTATAATTGCTTCCCGTATATTTTTTGGATTTTCTAGCAGCTTTTGTGTAATTTCTAGATTTTGCATAGTGTAAGTCACCCATCCCTTATATATAGCCCTCTCTTTCTCTCTCTTCCTTATTTCTCATTTTATTCCTCCTTCTTTCATTCTCTTCATTTCTCTTCCCCCTCTCTCCCGGCCAAGAGCATCCCAGCCCGCCCCCCAGATCCGGCCGAGACCTTGCACCCTGTGGTAGTTGGTAGTGGTTTAGGCAAATACATCTTGCCAATGAGGAAGAACTTGTCTATTTTTTGTTTCTTATGGTTTCTTGACTTTTATTTGCTTATAATGTGTTCCATAGCCTTCTCTACTTGTTAGTACTTAGCATTTTTGGTTTTGATGGCTTGAATGAAGTAGATATACATTTATATGTTAAGGTTTTCATGGGTTTCTTGAGTGTTTTTTGGTTTTGATATACTAAGACTAGTTATTTTCAAAAACTAGTAGTTCCATGTGATAGAACATTAAGGTTCGTATGATTTTGACTTTTGAATCGCTAAATTTGGAGTTAAAATAAAGATTTTATGGCCAAAACATGTTTTGGAACTTTGTTCTCGGAACTATCTGGCAGGGACGATGAACAGTGCCGCGCGCATGACGCCGTGTACAGAAATTCGGCTGTGTGTAGTGCGTCGTGGATGGATTTTTGCCGCCGCATGCGCTGCGCGCATCACTCTCTTGCCGCGCGTAATGCACCGTGCATGGAATTCTTGTCGCGCATAGTGTGCAGTGCATGGATTTCTTGCCCCGCATGTGCCACGCGCATCATTTCCTTGTCGCGCGCATCGCTTTATTGCCGCGAGTCATGCGCCGTGCATGAATTTCTGGCCGCGCGCAGTGTGCCGCGCATGAAATTCTTGTCGCGCACAGTGTGCAGCGCGTATGATGACCGAAATAATCTTTTTTTGCCTATTTAACTGATTTTTTTAGCTAGAATCTTGTAAAACTCAAAATATAAAAGTTGTAGATCTTTGTCTTGCCTTTCGAAATTATTTTTGATCGTCTCATTTGGAGTTCGGATGAGAAAGTTATGCCTAGTTTCCTAAAATGTGTCCAAAATCCAGTTTTGTGCAATTTGGCATGTTTGATTATTTTTATCCATTGTTGCTATATTCTTTAATTATTTTGCTTTCTTAACTTTAACTTTGGGATTTAAATAAAATGCAGTTTTTTTAAAATGCTTTAACCTGACTGAGATACAAGAATATGGATACCTGAGCAAGGACTATGATTATATTAAAATCGTGAACTCCCAGAACCTGACATGTACTGATATTCCTGATAGCGGTTCGACGCAGCGCACTCATGACTCAAGATTCTTGTACTGTCCTGACCAAGGCTATTAGTAACACCAATATTGCATGACTTGTCATTCCGTGGTTGATTTTGATTTTACCTGTCAAGCTATTGTCCAGTCTTGCTTCATGTCTAAGGCAAATTTTTGAGCACCACGGCCAGGAATCTTGATTAAACTGATCAGGTTAATGAACTAAATTTGATACCTAGAATCATTTAGAAATTTTTTTTGGCTACATGCAATCCTGACATCCCAGCAATACCATTAGATTTGGAGCTCTCCGTCGTGAGGGGTACACTTCCAGCAGACCGTCGAGTGTTGCGTTATAAGTAAAGTATCCATATATGTTAATTATATTATGTATCTCGTACTTCTGGATGATCCGAATGGACTGCAGGGCATGTGGCTGTATGAAATTTTTAAATTGCATATGACAGTAATTAGGACTGTAATAACCCTAGTTAGCTAATGGTAGCAAGCCGTAGGACATGATTGGCCGTGATTGCTTGATTTTTTAGTCTAGTCCTGTCTTGCTTCATCCAGTTACTGATCTTGAGTAGTAACTTGAGCACTGATTATAGATAGTCTCCAGAACTGTTAAACTGTTAGATTACCTGTTGCATTTATTTACTAATTTCCTTATGCTATGTCTTATTGATTTGTCTGCATGCTGGTTTTAGTTCCTAAGTGGGATCCCTTGTGGTGCTTTACTGTTTTGGGGTCTGACCCCACTGGTTTTGTATGGCCAAATTTTGGAACAGAACCGCAGGATCTTTCGCACCTTCCTCCAGATGGTGAACACCCGGAGCACAAGAGGAATTTAGTGGATTTATTTCTTCATTCACCCATTTATCATTGTAAATTATTCTTTTGAGACGTTTAGCGACCGAGCACGTGTTTAGCTCGTGTTCTTCTGAACTTGTTATCTAGCCTAAAGGCCAGGACATGATTGGCATATTCTAGACTATAGCTAGAGTTGATCATGTATAACTTTACTCTTGCTAGTTCTCCATTTTGTACAACTAGCTTCATGATCATCTATGTATGTATAGTTTGTGACGCCTTGCTATTATATGTCTGGTGATTATACATCTTGTGACTTGTTGCTTGCTTGAGATTGAGACACCTAGGATTTCTTGACCCAAGAATGACTGTTGGATTGTAGAGTAAACCCTCACATGTCTAGATAGTCGTGACCGTATCTCGGGATATAGAGTACTCTGGTATACTTAGATAGCTTTGTCTGCCCCCGCTCTCCTGTATTCTGGTTCTGGGACGTGACATTTATTGAGAAGTCGTAAGGGGTCGAGTCTTCGGGTAAATGATTCCACGATATTTGTATCAATCATTTTATCTCTACTATTATAATGAAGCTTAAAAATGGCTCAAAATTAAGTCGTCTAAGTTGTTTATAAATCTTCCATCATTTATTAAAAAGATTTACAGTAAAATTTCTCTCTCTTTTCTTCCACACAAATATATATTTAAAAACTAAAATTAAAAATTAATTTAAAGGGAAAATAAAAAATATTTAAATTATTTAACAAAGCTTAATTCAAATATATTTAAATATTTAAACTATTTTTTAGTAATATCATAAAAAATAATTTATTTTACGTGCAACACACGTGAATTTACTAGTTTTGTATAAAGGTTTAGGATTAATTTGTCTGGATGGCAAAGCCACTGCATATACGCTTGTGTGATTTATGTTTGGCTCTTATGTAGCAAGTTGTGGTTCATTATTTTCTTTGTTGTGGGAGTTCAAGTTGGTCGACGTTCAAAGTATTCGTTGCATGCGTCACTAAATCTCAACAAAGTGGTATTAGAACTATCAATTTGAGAGGACGAAGGTACAAAATATGGCTAATTCGTGTATCATTATACTCACAGGGGAAACTCGACAATCTGGAAGCCAATGATGGAGGATATGCTTTAGTGCATGGATTTGCTTTGTCCGCTAGAGGATGACAACGACAAGCCAAATTTAGCAAAACTAATGACTATGAGAAGACAAATTGGAAGAACATTGAATTCATCCGCTAATGCTTGAATGATCCAATGTTTCATCATGTACCTCGATGGAGAGTTCTGTAAAGAAATTATGGTAGAAGCTACATTCATTGTACGAATGCAAGACAGATATGAATAAGACGTTCCTTATTTGCTAACTCGTTAACTTTAAGTATAAGAAAAGTACATCGATGGCGCAATATATGAACGAACTTTTACGTCGAAGATAAACGGAGCTCAACGACATGTAAAATTATGAACCAAAAAATACATGGGTCCAAGAGATAGCCTTCTTTTATATATTTTTAATTATAATTGTTTAATTATAAGAGTTAATAAATCATGTAGAAATGTCAAGCATGTTTAAAATAATGTGAACTTATTTTTAATATTCATCGACTTCTCAAATCTCACACGTCGATACAAAAACATGTGAGATTTGAAAAAAAATAAGTCAATTTTTTTTTTCTTTCAAAAAACATGCTTACCTACGTTTATTTATTAAAATTATTCATTAAATTTAGCATATGTAGCTTGGTAATAAATAAAATTATAAAAAATATTATATACACATATATACTAGTTTGACTAATAATAAAGTTGGATGGGTTTGTTTGAATATTAATTTTATTTCCACAATATTCCCCTACCATCAAATATATATATATATATATATATATATATATATATATATATATATATATATATATATATATATATATATATATATAGTTTGACTAATAATAAAAGTTGGATGGGTTTGCTTGAATATTAATTTTATTTCCACAATATTCCCCTACCATCAAATTTTAATAATCATTTTGCATGTGCATAATCACTTGGATTAAGAATAAGTATTATGCTTCTAAGAACAATTATGATTGTGCACATAACGTGTAAAGAAGTAATTCTCAATGTCGCCTACTTCAAAAGCAAACAAAGAATAGAATAATTCTTTTTTTTCTTTTTCTTTCAAAGTAGAATAGAATAAAATATTAGGTAGATCGGGTTCAGATTCAAACCCGTTAACCCTAGCTTACTGACTTCAGTTCGGCAAGTAACGGGTCCGGTCGGGTCGAACCCACAGAAAAACCAGATCCAATAAACCCAAGCCGATAAAACCCCCAATTCCTCCTCCTTTCTTCACTGCTCCATCAGTTCCTCGAGCTCCGGCGACTCCTCCACCGTACTCCGGCGACGTCACCGTGAGTTTCTCCGGCGACATTGATTCTCTTGTATATAAAGTTCTTCTTCTTTTTTCTTGATAAAAAATTGCCCATCTCTACAGTATTTTTGTTGTTGTTGTTGGTAATTCATGTTTATTTTCTTGAAATTATTTGCAATTTAGATTCTTGACAAGAACACCAAGCAGCTGAAGTTTAGGGCTTATGATGTTCATTGACAGATTTAAGAACGGAGTTAAAAGGTCTGTTTTGGAGTTTGAGGTTGTCAAGAACGACATTTTGGAGTTTGGGAAAAAGAAATCTTGCTAATTCTGGTGCAAGCTTTAGAGATTCCCGCCCCCCCCCCCCCCCCCCGGGTTTGGAGCGCAAATTTGTTGCTGAAGTCTTTTAATCAGGTTTTTGAGAACTAGGAATAACGAAAACTGTAGAATTGGAGCCGTGTCTGCGTCAGTAGTGTACTGGACATGATACCGTCGCTAAAAAAAACTACACTAAGGCACGCCAAAATCAGTATTGTGCAGTGTCGTATTCTTACCCTACACTAAGGCACGCCAAAATCAGTATTGTGCAGTGTCGTATTCTTACCTGTAACATAGCTTAGGAATGGTTAGAGTTGTGGAAGCTATGTAACATAGCTTAGGAATGGTTAGAGTTGTGGAAGCTATGTTGTTAGTATCTTAAGATACAATATTACTACCATTTTGTTACGATACGTATATGCTGATAGGTAGTATCAGACTTTTTAACTTATGTAATGTAAACTTAAAGAGTCTGGATTTTGTAACTAGATAGACTTGTAAAGATGAAACAAATAAGAATGTTTATGAGAAAACAATATAAGATCATGTTCCTATATGGATTTAGAGGTATAGACCTAAACCCATAGAGTTACTGTATATTGTTTTCTCCTATAGCATATGTAGCTTGGTAATAAACAATTTAAAAAAAAAAATATTATATACACATATACACTAGTTTTACTAATAATAAAGTTGGATGGGTTTGTTTGAATATTAATTTTATTTCCACAAGATACACATATACACATATACACTTGAATTGAAAGATTTCATGAAATTGCAATTCTAACCTCATGTTTACCAAAATTCAGTGAATTTGGCATCCAACCATGTCAAATGGTTTAGTTGGCTTGAACTGTGGATACAATCACCTTACATTTCAAGAGGTAATAATGAGGGGATTGACCTATCTGTTGGGTTGGCATAAGGGATACTCATATCTGTTTGGTTAAATATGAACTGGATACAGAATTCGTCTAGGGAATTTTATTTTAAATCTTTTATAAAAAAATCACAAAATTGGATTGATTACGAAGACAGGCATGTGCAGTGGTAACACTACCTCTCAAGTAGTTGTAATCCAATTAAAGTTTGTTTACTCATTATTACCTCTTGAAATGTAAGGTGATTGTATCCACAGTTCAAGCCAACTAAACCATTTGACATGGTTGGATGCCAAATTCACTGAATTTTGGTAAACATGAGGTTAGAATTGCAATTTCATGAAATCTTTCAATTCAAGCCAGCCGAATAGGCCCTAAAAGCTACGTTGCATAGACACAAATACAGTGGGATATGGACAAAAAACACGGGTATGACAGATTTTGCTGTGTACTAGCGTGTTTTGTCATGTCTGTCATGTCTAATGTGTCCGACACAATGTGACACAGAATATGAAGGTTTGCAATCTCCGTGCTTCCTAGCCAAAAATGCATCTGAGTGTTGTGGGGCTCCCTTTGATATATTTATGTGACACAGATACAATAAGGACTTTTGCAGTCTCCAGTCTTCCAAGCCAAAAATGCATCCTATTGTTGTTGGGCTCCCATTGATGTATTTATGTGCATGTAGAGTCTTGGGAATGATGTAAGGTGCCTTATCCATTTTTCACGGGGAAAGCTGTTTACAAGGTTCAAACCCGCATAAAGATGGCCAAATAATTATGCTCACCTTACATAGATATGCTTCTCTTATTTTTCAAATTTTCTCATGTGGCTACTATGACAATATTCTCAATTCATTTGTACATTTTCCAAGACTCAAGAGTGTGGATTTGTTGAAGTTATTACGTATGATGTCACTAGGACATTGTTACTTGTTCTTCATCTTATCCAGTGTTTGACAACGGGTTAGGTTAGCAATTAATAATATTATTTTTGTAATATTGGGCATTTCTTGTGGCTTTGATTGTAAGTTAAGCGTATCTGCAGCCATGTTGGATGACAATCAGTAGCACCTACGTTCATTTGCTTAGGCAGTGACTTGATTCGGCTGTGACAGACTTTGGACCTGAGCCGGTTATCGGTTTTCATAATTGCTTGTGATGGGTGACATGCTTCATGTTGATGATTTCTTATAATATTCTTGTGGCTTTTAACATGGTATAACATATTTTGAAAATGTTGTTTTGGGAAAATGTTGTGTTTGATTTTCTTTTTCAGTCCTTGGCTTACTTTGATGGGAGTTTTATGTTCATCCAATGGCTATTTCCACTCTGTTGCATGGCATTCAAAGTTATTTCATATGCTTCTTTGGCACTTAAGGAGCCAAAGAACCGCTCCTACTATATTCTAATCTCAAACTGTGAGAAGGAAATTTAGGAAGGAGCAGGAACGAAGGGCGAAGAGGGGCAGACATTTTAGACGGTCAATGATTTTCTCCCGCATCTTCTCTATTTTTCTTTATTTCCTCAATAATTTCCTTGTCACCCCTATTTGTTTTATTCTTATATTTCATATATTGTAAGCATGATAATTACTTTTAGCATAATAAACATCCACTTAAAACTGATCACCGTGTTTGTATCATGCATGTCGGACACAACACATGCTCCAAATGCAGTAGGATATGCCAAAAGAAGTATGTGTCAACGTCGCCATGTCTGTAAATGTTATATTGAGTAGTTCTCACAATGCTTTTGGTTAATAGAATAATAGCTGCTTAATCACAATTAAGCAGCCACTTGATTTCTTTTATGAATCAGCCACCTGATTAGTTGGATTAAGTGGTTGATCACTCAGGCTACTAATTGACAATCAACCCTTTTTCAGGAAAAGGTATCTGCATCTTTCTTGTTGTATGTATTTCGGAAGGAACTCTTAACTTCTTTGTGGTTTATGTGTACTTAAAATGGCATATTAGAAATTTAATCATCTTATTGAATGACTCGGGAAAAAGAATTTCAAATAAATTAACCTGAGCTTCTAAATGAAGCAGATGGCAGTGACTTTAAAAGAAGAAGATGCGAAGGAGTGGATTTACAAAGGAGAAGGGGCTGCTAATATTGTCTTGAGTTATCATGGTTCTTCTCGCTCTCTGGTTAGTTTTGTAGTTCTTAGCGTTTCTCTTCATCTATTATGTATAAATCGTTTTGCTAAGTTTGCTTTGTTATATTAAATTCTCTTTATGATCAGTACTTCTGTTAAAATTTTATAGTAATTTTCCTTGAGAGAATTATATTTAATGATATTTCTATGGTCATGCGCTACGCTTGTCATTCTGAAAATTTGATGGGACAAAATTCTAGTGAGATAAATGTTTGTTTCTTCAGGCTTTCAATTTTGAAATTTGACCTTTTCGATTTGATATATTTCTGGTTGTTTCAGTATTATAATGCTTTGAATAAGAAAAAATAAAAATAAAGAAAAACAGTTGCACCAAAAGAGTACTTCACTCAAATATGGATCATAGTAGGCATCAATAAATCGACTAAAAAAAGACAGTTATTTTATTCTAGTTCTGGTACAAATAACATAAAGAGACGTAACCAATGTTTATTTGAAAAGGCAACCCCAAAGATTTGGAACCAAAAGTGGTTAGCAGTGACCATTGATAAGTCTCTTTGGCTTGAGTTGGGTTAAAAGCACGGAGATCTTCCAGTTTAGAGTATGATAAAATCTTCTCTAAATGATGATAACTTTACTGGTACCCTCTCTCTCTAATATGCACATTGCTTTGAAAGTCTGTAAGCATGGGTGATTAATTTCTTCTTTCTTACTTGATAGATATTTCTGATAATATTATATTAATGGCCACAATTGATGATTTATGGAGCAGGTTGGCAAAGTATTACGAATTCAAAAGGTTCTGAAAGACGAAGGCCAATCTGCAATTGGTTGTGTTGCCCTAACTAGACACGAAAAGCTATTATGGGAAGATATTGAAGAACTTGTAGAATCAACATCAAAAGAAGTTGCTGAACAAGTTTTTGTGAAGTGTGTTATGAGTCCCTTGTTAGGCCCCATGCACATAGATTTTGGGGTATGTTTATATGGACAACCGTTTGATTAATGTGTACAATGTATGCTGTTGTTACTTTGTAATTCTATTATACAACTTATACTAGGCAAGCGAGTGATATTTCTTGTCTAATTCAACCATTAAAACTCTATACCTGACTGTCAACGATTCTAGTATTTGACATATCCTCAGGTCTTTTATGGATGAAATGGTAATTTTTTTTTTCTATTTTTAAAGTCGATAGATGTTTCATGGGTTTGATTTTTCAGTTTTATGACCTTCTCCTTCAAATCCAATGAAGAGTTATGAGTAAGAGCATTTTCATTTTTATAGGGGGCTTGCTTTAGACCTTTGAGGGGTTTGAATTTTCTGATTTTATATAAGTGATTTACTACCCTTTACCTAAAATGTTTACCTACTGAAATCTTACATAACAGCAAGCAAGGAAAGTGATCATGTAACTATATATTACATTAATTTCTTCCAACTTATGGTCCAAGTGCTACTGCATCCTAATTGTTTGCCCTGTCTTAGCAGATTCACATTGCTGTTTCTAGGCAATTCCTAGTGTCAGTTGAGAAGAATGTTCATAATCAACGCCCCGCTTGGCGGGTTGAAGTGGCTGGGGTTGACACACTTTGTGATTCTGCGCTACTTATATCCGACCATTCAGTTTTCCCTAGCAGTAAAGGTTAGTTCTCTTAATGCTAATTGGGATATTTGACACACTTCTCTCTTATGTGCACACGATGTTATGTTAACTGTGGCGTGGATATGCTTTTGAATAATGATTCCTGTTGAGAGAAAGTTTTCTTTGTTGAAAAATAAGGATAACCCTCGGGCTGTTGAACCCTGGGACTACCCTTCAATGCCCTTCACTACAAAAATTTAGTAGTCTGTGCACTTTATTATTATCGGTTATTTTGAGAGGAGGAAATATGTGTAGTTGTTCTTTAATGGGCAATACAAACACTTTTTCTTGAACTCAACATGTGCTACTATGGCAAGGGACTAGTTTATTTTCAATTTCACTGTTCCTTTCTTTTAACTGTGGGTCAAACACCATCAGAAGTTAGTTGGCCATCCAGTACTTACTAAACAATGATTGCAGAGTTGTTTCATGGAATTTATGATTGAATAATGTTTAACAACTTGGAAGAGTTTTTACTGGTATTATTTATGTTTGTCCTTATATCCATTAATTGCAACGACTGTAGCACTTGTTATTACCTTAACCTTGAGATATATGGCTAGTTTGGCTTCTTGAATTAGGCTGTATATACTAATGCGCAGATGGGAATATCCTAAATTTTCCAAATTACTCATTAATATGCTTGGTTTTGTCGTTCATGTTCCCTGCTCATTTTCATTTCTAATATACAATCGTAAAATTTATCTTTAAATATCTTCATAAAATTGCAATAACTAAGAACTACTATAACCTTAACTTTGAGAAGTAAGACTAAATGACATTACTTAGGCATTGAAGACCGAGCTATTTTAACCAAGCTAAATTGCAGAAAGTGCCTCCAGTTTCCCCGTGTTTTGCATCTAAATACCCTGTATTAGATTTTGGATCTGAGATGTACTTCCAACTATTTTCTGCAGCTTGCTACCATGGATGGCCTTAGTGGAAGTCAATAAATGTTACTTTTGTCATTCTAAAGAGAATATCTTAAAATTGCATGTAACTCCTTATCCTTTTCAATTTTCTGTGCTATCCCCTTTCTTTCTTACCTGTTCTGGGGAGATCTTAGGCGGCAGGTGATGCCTGGCAAGTGATATGTTGGCTTCGCGGAAGCAGCAGGTCTGGTTGGGGTGGGAGGGTTATGGTGGGTGTGAGGGTGATGTAAAGGAATGGGTTGGAGGTGGGAGACTAGCTGAGGAGATTGCTTTGGTGGAGTTTGAGGTAGACCACAGTTGATGAGGCCAAGGAGGTTAATGGTGTTCTTTTCCATATGTTGGTAATGCTATGCATATCAAATATTTGATGAAAGGCCCCATTGACCTACATTCTTTACCTTTCTACAATGGCAATCACATGTTTGAACAAACTTTGAATAATATGTGCATTGTGATATTATCATATCCCTGTATTTTAGTTTTTTAACATGTTTTTTATTTTTTTATTTTTATGTTTCATGGTTTAGTCAGAGTAACAGATAATAATTTGGGAATTCCATTGCATTTGGGGCCAATTTTTCGGGCTTCATGTCCTTCTTGACGACCCGGGGATGGGGAGTTGGCATGGTGAGAATAGCGGGGGGATTTGATGAAGTTGGAGTAAGAGCGGTGGTTGAGGGTGATGGAGGAGGGATTGTTGGATCGAGGTGAGAGAAGAGGCGGGGAATGCAGCTGAAGAACTCGGGGTCATGGTTGCAGGCATAGTGGAGATGACGTTCAATGAGGAGATTGAGGACAGGATGCGGAGGGCATGGTGGAGCAAGCTGCTGGAAGACATTCTACAAGGCGGAGAAGGGGGGTGGGGGGGTGGGGGGGGGGGGGGGTGCAATTGCCGATTGCTGCCCAGTCCATCTGCTGCTGATGGTGCTGATGGTATAACTAGATGTCAGAGTGACTGGAATAGAATTAGACTGGGATTTTGGGTAGGTAGAAGATAAAACTAGAGGGAAAATTTTGTCCTTGAACAATATAGATTTTGTCATCTGCTTCTTAGATGACCATTAAGTCGACAACTTAGAAGGTATGTAACTGCCAAAGTGTAGGAAGTTGGGGATAGACATTTTACCTAAATCATGTATGGGTTATTTTGGTACGATTGCAAAACAAGTGGAAGATGGAGGTACAATTCATCCTTTCAGTTAGCATCAGATCCGAATATCCTTATATATTTAGTTTACTGTCTGAAATTTCTGATAGCTTGTGTTTGATTCACACGTTTATCTTTGTTATAGCCCAGCTGCATCATCCATTGTAGCATGATTGTTTCTGGGAGCATAATTAATGAGAACAGTCTATTGTATCAACATTGTTTATTGGATTAATACCTGAAAGTAGTTATTGAAGTCTATCACCAATGCAAAGTAATAACCCTGAAATATGATATTGATTAAATGAATAAATTTTCACTCAAACTGTTGTCAACAATAGTTGGAAAAGCTAAAATTGTGAAATACGACACAGGTTATTTCTGATATCAATAGTTACATCATAAATGTGACATAAAATTTACAATATCAAGAACCACCATGATTCCATTGCGGACGTTCATAGCTTCATGACATCTTAATATATTCAAAAAAAGATATGTGAACTTTGTGCTTAGAGCTTATTAAGGATTTGATTGAGCTAGGTTATTCCTAGCCTCTGTACCCAAACAGGAAATTCTCTGCCCTATGTTTTTTATTGTGACCCTACCCGTTTATGTTCCATGCCGGGTTCGGTTTTGGTAGGGGTCTTCCCATACAGATCGTGTATTGGATGTGTTCACCATTGATTTCAGGTTAGTTCCAGAGGGTTTTCTAAAAATGTACGAGTATAAAACTAGAGGTCCATAATTTAAGTATCATATCTCCAATTAAGTGCATCCATTCCAGGTCCAGGTTGGATCAGGTAAGATTGATGCAATTCCTTGTAGCAAATTGTATGATCTTACCTCTTCGTCTGGACTCGTATAGTCTATGAGAACTTGGAGGGTTCTCCTTGGATGCATCAACTTAAACTGCATAACCAAAAGGTAGGTCTACTAATTCGCCAAATAGCCTACTAGGTTTTATGGCATGTCTCTCTCATGATCATAGCTTCCTTGCTAGGAATTTGGCACCAAAATAGAGGTTGACGTCAACTCGACAGCTAGTTGTAAAAACTTGTCAATTATTTGGAGCTTTCTTATGCTATCCATTTTGCTGCTAGGTTTTTTTATTTCACTGTCATTCATATTTTCACATGATGTTTTTCTTTAAATTTGATATACCTTTTTATATATATATATTTTTATGTACGCCACCTATTAATTTTTAATGATTATAATGTTTTCAGCTTAATCTCAGGTACTCTAGCAGCAGACTTGTGTTTCGCCGTAGAAATAAAGGTTTTATTTTCTTTTATCTTTCCATACCATTCTTCCCAATACTAGCTTCGAGGCTAGTGCTTGATCTCATTTCCTAACTTCTTTTGCCATTGCATTGTATTGTTTTTGAGGGGTTCAGCCCAAGTGTGGATTTCTTCCATCTTCAGAATTCATAACCAAGAGAAATGCCATTAAGAAGCGCGTCACTCGATATAGAATGCATCAACTCCTGAAACTTAATAAGGGAGAGGTATTGTATCTGGACCTTCCTTTATGCAATTATTACAAAAGTGTCCAGGGATACTTTATCTAGCCAGAAGCGAGAACAATTTCCAAATTGTCACCTGATGTGGATCATTTTCACTCCATCGTGACGAGTACCACCACAGTCCTGTTCAAACTATTAAAATCCAATATGGGATAAGCTAGCGCTTTTTAAAATGTCAACTATCAGCAGCTGTAACCCAACTACCTATCTTTTTCACGGCAGCCAAACCATCCTATTACTTGTTTTCTCACAGTTCCTTGGAGTGCATACATGATTATCTGGACGATGTCCCTTTCTAGTTATGTGGATACCATGGATACCACTTCTTCTAAAGGATAGTTTTGTTTTATGTCCATAGCGCTTTAGTTGGGTTCCCCTCTTTTATAAATGATTCGAGTAACAGTTTTGAGCCGATAAACATTCAATTCTTCTTTCAGATATCTCATATAAGTAAATATGATCCTTTGGATCTGTTCTCTGGGTCGAAGAACAGAATAAATCAGGCAATTGAAGCACTCTTTGCAACTCCTGAAAACAACTTCAGGATTTTCTTGAATGGTTCTCTCTTGTTCGGGGGCTTGGGTGGTAGCATGGACAATGCCTCTGTTAGTTCCCATGAAACAAAAGAAAAACTTGAAGCTTTGATCCAGATCAGTGGGCTACAGCTGTCAAGTTTCCTTGAGCTTGTCGCAGAGGCTCTTTATAGATCCGCTGTGCTGGATAAGCTCTTGGCTGCTCAAAAGCTGGATCATATTGACATTGAAGGGGCAATTCATTTATATTACAACATAACTTCTCAGCCTTGCATGGTGTGCAAAAATACAAATGATCCTGAACTCTTGCATCTGTATTCTCGTCTGCATTCTCTCTCATTGAAGGAGAGCCTGAAAATTGTTAGGGAGTATCTCATATCTACTACTGCGAAAGATTGTAGTTTGATGGTCAGTTTTAGACCGTCGGAGAATGGAAGCTTGGCGGATAAGTACAGTTCAGTGCTCCTCAAATCATGTAATCAGAGCTTTGACTACAAGGTACGTGATATATATTTGGTTTCTTGTTCACATGGGAATCTCTTTTACTAGACCCCTTTAGTGTCATTTGCTGCCTGTTAGTGAATCTGTGCACCTGTGGCATAACTGAAAAGTTGTCAATTGACTGCCGTATATGTAAAACCACACAACAATAGCCTAATTGATAAACGGTAAGATGTGGGTTGTTTTAATTCAGTTAATATAAGATAAATGACATAGAGATGCCATTCCAAAAACAATCAAGTGGACGAGGCAAATCTGTTATTTAAAATGTGTTTACTGTTCAGTTGCTACTTCAAAAAGTTGTAGACTAAACTTTGTTCAGAAGTCAAGTTATAGGTGGGTGATTACTTTCTATTGGTTTTGTGCAGGCAAATTTCATTGACCTGGATATGAAACCTTTGGAGAAAATGGTCCACTACTACGAGTTAGATATGCAGATAGTGGATTTCTATAAAAAGAATACTCTGCTTGAAGAAATTAAATGTGGTACTATAGGTGGGTGTACTGAGGATAAGCATATCCAGTATCAACACTGAATTATTCTGGATATTATGTTTCATGAAAAGGTCATTTTGGCTCCTTCACAGCCCCTCAATAACTTGAGATTTGCATTGCATGTTGTTGTATTTTATGATTAGATTATACTAGAAATAGAACTTGTATTAGATAAATGAACAACTGTACATGCCCAATGTACTGCTTTGTATTTGGAATAAATTATGTTTGTAACAACTGTACTTTCCCTTTCCTTTACAGTCCTAATGCTACATAATGGGCATTGGCTTGGTCCCTAAGTTAAAGTGAGATATAAAATCGAAGCCTCATTTGTGAATATAGTAAATTAATATTTATGTCTTCAGATACAGTTTAATCATCTGTAGGAAAAAAGGATCAGAAAAGTAGGATGTAGCTTGATATGTATCTCAAACTTAAGACAAGACCTCAAACTGAAACTGGTACCTAGCTCAATAAAATCCCAAATCCTGCAAGAAAATGAGTTGGGAGAGACGACGGTTGGAAGATTAATTGTCTAGTCTAGTAAGAAATTGATTGGAAGATTTCTACATCTGAACAATTGATTGAAAGATAATTATCTGGTCATTTAAGCAGAGTGTGAATTAGGAAAGAGACCCACATGCAGCTCATTTAAAATGGCAGGTGGTGTTGGACTGGGCTCATAAAACTCTGGAGTTGAGCTCATCCAAGGGTGCGTTTGATTGTAAGGTGGATGGAAAATATTTGGAAACGAAATTAATTCCATGGAATTATTTTTCTAGGAATTTTTTTTTAATGGAATTTTGATTTTTTTTTTTTTTATGGAAAACTTAATTTGGTGTTGATTAGGAAAATATCATTTTCCATGAGTGATGGAAATATTTTCCATGGAAAAAAAAGCTTAATCAAACACATCCTAAGTGTTGGTTGTTGGGCCCAATGCAATCCATTCTGTTGCATAAATGAAAATATGATGATACACATTGATTGTTACTTGATGGGCACCTATTTTTCTTGGATTAAAAAGGGGGAGATTTGATTAATGATATGTCTGTAAAAAATGATTATTGAACCCAAAAGGATGCCGAGGTAGGTTTAAGCCTAAACATCCCTTGTTGTTCTTCCATCGACGATGGCATTGATTGGGTTAGTGACACTGATTCAGTGGTGTAACAGTTTATATCCTGGCTATGGCCAATCAGTTATTCCCAAAGTTTAACTTTCCATCTTTGTTACTTCATCATACTGAATGGAATGGCACTGGCTATGACATTTGATAATCCCTCCAAAATCTTACTAAAAGCTGGAGGGATTCAGTTCATGAGAGAGGGGCTATTAGAATCATAACAAAGAAATTTTGTGAATTACACCCCTCATTTAGTCCTCAACTAATCTCCAACCAAGTAACAATAACACAAAGCCTGTAAATAGAGACACAATTGAAGCAAAGTAAAACCCATGGAAGCAGGAAAGGAAGGGATTTCCGTCACAAGAGACTATAAAAATACCAGTACTGCATCCATATCTATATCTTTGTTTTGCTCCGAAGTATATATGTCAAAGGTCAACATTCCTATTCTTCAATTCTATACTTCAATGCTTTCCTAGTTTGGCTTTGGTTCTCATCTTTACTGCATTTCCTCACCAATGTAGTAAAGTGATGCACTTTGTCTACTGCAGAAAACTGTAGTATCAGTTTATCTTCTATGTTCAAAGTGCAAGAAGAAGGTCATGGAGTCGATAGCGGGAATCGAAGGCATAAATTCAATCGTGCTCGATTCGTCAAAGTGTCTGGCGACGGTGATCGGAGATGCTGATCCTGCCACGATCCTCGGGAAGGTGAGGAAGTTCAGAAGATCCGCGGCGTTTGTGAGCATTGGCCCTCCCAAGGAAGAGAAGAAGGATGACAAAAAAGATACTGTTTTTCCCAAAACCTGTCAAAGATGTAAAATTTGGTACGTGGTTGCGGAGGACTATTATAGCCCTTGTTCCATTTTGTAATGTATTTGCTATTCTGGTTCTTCATATTTTACTTGGCATATTTTGCGGCCATGCTTCGGAAAATATCGGAAAGGAAAGACTACATTTTATATGTAATAAAGCTTGTCATGAATGAATGGATGACACAGCTATTTACAATGTGTATGTACATTACAAGACTTTTAAAAGCTTGTTCTGTTGCTGTGGCTTTGAGCCAAGCTTTTCAACCGAGTGAGATGCTTTCGTCAAAGAAAATATAATGAATAATTTGTTTGAATGCGAACTATCTGGATTAGCATAGATTTAATTTGTTTGAAGTTTTTCAGAATGTGCACTTCTGGAAAATTGAACCGCAGTTACAGATTAGCGCCACTTACTATATTTGCACGAAAACTTTGAAAATTTGCGTGTTTTGACTTTGGAACTCGTAATAGATTTACTTGTCTGTATATCGTTTCCTTTCATTCGATTTTTTTAGGTCCCTATTTACCTCGATGGTTATGTCATGATGCTAGTCGGTGTGAGAAGCAGCGGTAAGCCTGCTAGCTCTCACTATTACTCGTTCTTAAAATCAGCATTCTTATGACCAAAGAGTCAGACAGAAAAAGGGGAAGAGTTCTCTGTTCCTGGTTCTCCTGTAGCTGGATTCTCCGGAACCACAAGAATCTTTAGAATGATATTCCAGCTCAGCACATTTTTTTAGATTTTGAGAAGAGTTGCTCTTTGGAGAGCCCAGTACGATAAAAGTTGTAGGCTGTGTTCGGGAGGAAGTTATTGTCTATCGTTGGCCTCTATGGTAGAATCAGTCGGGGAGGCCTGAGAGGCGGTGGATAACCCTGTGGCGGATGTCAGCGGTTCGAGTCCGCTTATCTCCAGTCCGTAAACTTAGTTGATACTACGACAACACCCAATTTTTTCAATTCGACAGTTCGATCTATGATTTATCATTCATGGACGTTGACACCGAAGGCTCTGGAAGAGTTTCGTGACAAGAGATCATGGACTAGTTTGAGGCGGGCAGGTGTCGGACAAAATCTTTACTTTGTGCGTCGGTAAAAAAAAAATATTATGTACATTACAATACTTTTAAATTATATATATATTTTTATTTTTATCTGTAGCTTGTAGGGGCGAGCATTATTCCGTTTTGGACCGAAAACCGAACCGAATAAGAGATTCAGTTCGTTTGAAAAAAAAATCGGTCCGGTTTCGATTTTAAAGATACTGATTTTTTTTATTCGGTTTCGGTTTTGGATTTCCGTTTCGGTCCAAAACCAAATAAAACTTACGTAATTATGTAAATATCTTTGATTCTATATATTTGTGATTAAAAATGTGTATATTTTGAAAACAACAATTTTATGTATATATTTCGAAGTCCAACTTTTGACACAAATTTGAAATACAAGTAAAAAAATTTATAATTTTTTTAATATAATTTAATCACGATCTTAACTTTGGATCCGATCCATTAAACAAAAGCAATAGCCCAACAAAACAAACCGAATAAACCAAATAGATTATACAGTTTCGATTTTGGCTAATTTCGATTCGATTTTAGATTTTTAGAATTTCGATTTATTTGGTTTTGACTATTTTGATTCGGATGAAACCGAATAAACCGAATGCTCATCCATAGTTGCTTGGAGTCAAGCTTTTCCACCGAGTGAGATATTTCGTCAAAGAAAATATTATGAATAATTTGTAAATACAAATAATACTAATTTGTATGAATGGGAACTATCTGGATTAGCATAGATTTTGTTCGAAGTATTTCTGAATGTGCACTTCTGGAAAATTGAACTGCAGTTACAGATTAGCGCCACTTACTATACTTGTAAGTTGTCTCCCGCTTGTTTACATATGTTCTAGTGTAGTGAGTGAGGGTTTTCAAATTTCACTTTTGTTCCACTAATTTTTTCTTTTTTTTAGCAATTTAGCTAAGTTCGTTCGAAAAAGACTTATACGGACCTTCGATAAGAAAACTTGTGCACATCACGAGTGAAAGTGCTAAATCCAGACATCAAGATCTTTTCTTCTTTGGCCAAGTCAGTGTAGGCCTAACCAGTTTGACTGGCTGTGGTGTTACCAATAATGCAATTTGGACGATGATTCATGTGACCACAGCCTAATAAATCTGTGCAGTCATGCTTCTAGTGGTTGTTGGTGGTGGTTTATCTATTTATTTAGACCATTAATAAAAGCACAACAAAAACTGTTAGGGACATGACTGTCAAAATTATAAGAATTAATTAATTGTAGCAATAATGTACAGTAGCGGATCTAGAATTATAATTCACTGGATGCACAATCACAAGAGGGTTCGGAGGCAACGCTTCCGAATTTTTTTTTGGATATAATAATATAATATAATATTAAAGAGTATTGTTTTCATACAATAAAACTGTTAGGGGATGTGACTGTGTACATATTCAGATATCCATGATTGTCAAAATTTTGACAGTCTTGAATTTTCCAGGAGTGTCAATTTTTTGACAAATTTAAGTAATGTCTGTCAAAATTTTGGCAGTCATATATATGGAAAAAAAAAACTATTATTTTTCGGTTACAATGGATCGTACAAAGTATGTAAAATAGAAGATTACAACAATTCTTGAAAATAGAAATATTACAACAACAACAAGTTGATATAAATGAAAGCTATTAAAAATTTGCAACACAGTTCCTACAACAAGGAACATGATCAGGAACATGAGGGAGAAGATTGTTGTTGGGACGATGAAGATCATCGTTGCTCAAAGCAAGATTCGACCCTTTCCATCGATCTGCTTTCATGAACTAGCAAGTTCGAAGTGATGACCTTCTGGAACGCTCCTTCGTCATCCTTGCACGAACATAACTTCGAGCCTTCGAAATGCTGCTGCTAACTCTCTTCTCGTAGCATAAAATTTCTAAGTCTAATCTCCAAAAGAGAAAGACTTGAGATTATATAGGGGAGCCAACCCTCTAGCAGTCCACTACCCATAATTGACAGTAAATTTAGAGAGTAACTACATATTAAGTGGACAGTTATAGCAGTAACTCCCACTAAGTGATCAGTTACACCCACGAAGCACATGAACAACCGTTATATGGAAGCAACAGTCATGTGGGAACTGAAGTTACGCGGGAGCAGCCTCCCCTCGAAACCGTAGTCTTGCATGACCCGCTGCACGACCCCGCTGCGCTCGCGCTGCCCCAACGACGATTCACGAGGGAACGAGAGCAGAACGACGCAATGACGCACAAAAGCATCCGATGCGTAGGTGCGAAGTGTGTCATCAATGTGTCACTTTGCACCATTCGCCCACGTTCTCGTCCGAGTCGTTAGTTCCAAAGAAAATTTTTCAAGAAATGGATGACAAAACACAAATATTTCTTGGAGATCTTGAACATTGCCCTCTAGTAAAACACTCCACCTTACCAACCACATGGACTACCACTCTCAATGTGTTCAAAACAATAAAAGAAAAATCTTATATTGAAATACACACTTGGTATTTTTGATTGAAACTACATACAATTAGGTTTATAGCTAAAATGAAGAACTGCAAATCTAGCAACAAACCATGATTTTTTTTTTTCCTAATATTAATATGATCAAATAGGTTGCCATCAACCTAAGATATATATTATGATTAGAAAGGGATGGCATCTGAGATTATATGTCTAATTTAACGATTAATCAATTATGGTTGTTTAGATTCAGGAAGTCGACTAAATTAAGTAATGGTTCTACATCTAATTAGTCCTTGTTTGATTACTTGAGTCATTTCCAAAATATTAGTTAGGTGCATTAGATCACCATAACTTGGTACCTTCTACTACATGCTTACCTGCTCAAAAGGAAGATGGGGAAAGAAAAAGAAATGATGATGTAGATTGTAGAATCATATATTGGACTTTCTACAATATTGGCTTCCTAACACCTTGAAGTTAATGCTAGAGAAGGTTCAAAACTCAACTAAAGCCCCATATTTCCAATGATTTCAATATTAAAGCATGTTGAGATACTATTGATCTTTGCAAATTTAGAAAAAGGAGAACTAGTGTAGAACATAAATGGCCCAGTCATTACTTATATACTTACTTCCAGCTTACCTGCCCTCAAAAAGAAGATAGATAAACCTACCACCCATAGACCATGAAGAAGTACTAATACCTTGAAATTAAAGATAGAGAGATGGTCAAGGTTCAACCAGTATAAACACCACCCCATCCCCCATATTTCCAATTCTTCAATACTGTGGATGTCGAAAAACCATTGATCCTCTCAACTTAGGCGAACCTGCATTTGCGCAGATTGAAACAAATCTGGTTCAATGACAAGAGAAATGTTGTTTGGAGGGTACTATTACTAGAGCCAGGTGGTGTGCAACGCATAGGTTAATTACCTAAGAGTGTTGATCATAGGCACTCCCTAAGGTATTTTCAGAGAGATTTGACAGAAATAGATAAACCATGGTGAAGAGGACTGTTATGAAAGTGGATATCCGCTGCGGAAAGTGCAAGCAGAAGCTCATGCTAGCTGTCTCAAGGTTCCAAGGTTACATTTTACCTTCTCCTAATTTCAACACATAAATGTTCTTTAGTACTTGCTGCTAGTTATGATTATCCCTCTTCTAGTTACTTGTCAAGTTAGTTTTCTATGTTTTTTTCTTGATTGCTTTTTTTTTTGTGTTTTCTTGAATCCTTTTCTTTAGTCCTGATCATGATATATTTTGTCGACTCTCAAGTCATTTTAGTGTAAACTGCAGGTGAATATTCACAATTTGCTTATGTAACTGAATTTCTTGACAGAATATGAAGTAGTTTATGTAGGTGCATTTAACTGAATCGAACTTTGCAAATCACACATCTCTGCTTATAGTAGTATACATCTCATCAGCAATTTCGATAACGTTAGCATCCAAGAATTTATATCTATTATGTGAACAAGTTTTATTTCAAGAACTATCTTTATCCTTCCATAAAATTTTGATAGGTGTTGATAATCTTATATTTCGAGGCCAATGGTTCTCGAGTCATTTTAGTGTAATTTGCAGGTGAATATTTCACGATTTGAGAATGCAAAAAAAAAAATTGTTGATATTAAGCTAAGCTAGTTTTATGTAGCTAGATACATTCTGCTTAAATTCATCTTTGGAGATTGCATGCTTGATATCGACCGTTGTCATCACATTAGTATCTACGAGTTCAAATATTATACAAATATTTCAAGAACTATATATGTTTTCTAAAACATTTGATTTTTTTCTTCCCTTTTTCTTTCAACTGAAAAAAATTGACAGGTATCGATAAGATCGAGATCGATGATGCAAATAGCACCCTGACGGTCACTGGCAGTGTCGATCCAGTAGACGTGATCGCTCGTACGAGGAAGGTTGTGAGGTGCGTCGAGGTGGTGAGCATCGGTCCGCCTCCAAAGCCTCAGGAGCCGAAGAAGCCAGAGGAGGAGAAGAAGAAGGCTCAGGCTCAGGCTCAGGAGAAGAACCAGGAGGCACCAATGGCTCTGATACATGTGCCCGCAGTGTATCATGTGTGCCAGCATAATATGGGAATGGGAGTACCAGTATCAGAACCAGAACCATGCTCCATAATGTGACACATGATCATAAATATGTGATAATTGCAAGAGGTTTATATAGATCATATATGTACCTTATATATTTGTCACAGGAAACTTTATAGTTTGTAGGTATTCTATCTATACATTAATAGTGCAGAAACTATATATAAGATAAGATACGATAAGATACTATTTTGATTTTATATTGCTTATCATTTAAAGGTTAAAAACAATGGATTCATATTAATATCCAGTCTTATTACAGACTGTTGAAATTAGTTGATTATTTTATTGATTGTCTCATTGGCATTATATAGCCTTACAGTCATTAATACAATGATCTCAATCATTATGACAATAATCTCATAATGGAATATCCTGTGACATATTCTGGCATTCCAAATATGTCCTCAGGATATTCTCATGTGCTTATACTATACTTAAATATGACACCCAACATACCATATCAACACTCCCCCCTCAAGATGGGTGAAAGATATTCACTAAGCCCATCTTGTCACATCCTCTAATCATGCTCACTGAGGCGAGTCCCTTGGTTAGTCCATCTGCTACTTGATCCCTGGTTGGAACATGACCAAGCTCCAGTAATCCACTATCCAACTTCTCTTTGATGAAGAATCTATCAATCTCGATGTGTTTGGTCCTGTCATACTGTACTGGATTGTTGGCGATACTAATAGCTGACTGATTGTCACACCACAGCTTCATCTTGGTTCCTTGATCCAGCTTCAGCTCCACCAGCATATTCTTCAACCATAGCAGCTCTGCAACTCCCAAGGCCATAGCTCTGTACTCTGCTTCAGCTGTCGATCTGGCCACCACAAACTGCTTCTTACTCCTCCAGGAGACCAAGTTACCTCCTACAAATATGCAATATCCCGAGGTAGACCTCCTGTCATCAGCACAACTAGCCCAGTCAGAATCACAGTAGCCCTCGATGCTCACGTGATTATTCTTCCTGAATATTAGTCCCTTCCCGGGAGCACCTTTCAAGTACCTCAGAATCTAGTACACTGCATCCATATGACCCTTCCGTGGGTCATGCATGTAGCGGCTCACCACACTTACTGCAAAGCAGATATCAGGACGTGTGTGGCTCAAATAGATCAACTTGCCAACCAGTCTCTGGTATCTGTCCCGATCAACTGGTTCTCCAGCCTCAGCATCAATCTTGAACATCTGATCTATTGGTGTCGCTGCAGGTTTACACCCCAACATCCCAGTTTCTGTGAGAAGGTCCAGTGCATACTTCCTTTGAGAGAGAACAATCCCCTCTGCTTCTCGAGCAATCTCAATCCCAAGGAAGTGCCGAAGAAGGCCGAGATCCTTCACCTCGAATTCCTTGCCAAGCTTTCCTTTGAGTTGGGCGATCTCCTGCTCATCATCTCCTGTGATAATCATATCATCCACATACACCGCAAGCATGGTGATGTGGCCTCCACTCCGACGGAAGAACACAGTATGATCAGCATTGATATGCTGATATCCCATCCCTATCATCGCCCTTCTGAATCTGTCAAACCACGCTCGAGGAGACTGCTTCAGTCCATAGAGGGACTTCTTCAACCTGCAGACCTTGCCTACTGTCTGATTGGTGCCAAATTCTGGTGGTATCTCCATGTACACCTCCTCCACTAGATCTCCATGAAGAAATGCATTCTTCACATCCAGTTGGTGTAGCTTCCATCCACCATTCGCTGCCAGAGAAATCAGAGTCCTGACAATGCTCATCTTTGCAACTGGTGCAAATGTCTCGTCATAGTCGATGCCGTACGTCTGACTGTATCCTTTGGCTACTAGTCGAGCTTTGTAGCGCTCAACCTGTCCATCTGGGTTCTGCTTCACGGTAAAGACCCACTTGCATCCAACTGCTCTCTTCCCCTCTGGCAGTCTCACAAGCTCCCAAGTGTGGTTCTTCTCCAGAGCTTCCAACTCCTCGTGCATTGTCGCTTTCCACTTTGGATCATTCGTGGCAACCTGCCAATTGTTAGGTATAGTAATACTATCCAAAGATGCTATAAATGCTCCATGAGAAGAAGGGATATGGTCATAAGAAACAAACTGAGCAATATCCCAACCATATATGTTTGGAGGATTTTCTGCATTGCTGCGAGTGGTCCTCCGTACAGATAGTGGTGTGGTAGGAGTAGAAGTAGGAGGAATGATATCTTGTGAAGGAGGGGGTATCACCTGAAGGGGGGTTGGTGTCGGTGCCTCAGGAGTTGGGACGAACGCAGGCAAGAGACTTGGCACGGGCACTGTCGGTACTGGTCCTGCAGTTTGCTTCTCTCTCCTGCTGTAGGTAAGTAACTCTCCCTGAGCCGTAGGCCTAACACCTTCACCTTCTTGTCCCTTCTCCGTGCCTCCATGCCAAACTTCTAAATCGGTTACCACCAAGTTCTCCATCTCCCCCTCTCGCCTAATACTGGCAGTATTAGGCGTGTTGTGTGAAGTTCCGTCCTGGTGGTAGTATGGCTCATGCTCCCGAAAGTGGACATCCATACTGACAAACTTCTTCTTCTCTACTGGACTCCAGCACACATACCCCTTCTGGGTCGTCGAGTAGCCTACGAAGATGCATTTGACCGCTCTAGGGTCAAGTTTCCCAACTGATGGCCTGTTGTCCTTCATAAAACACACACATCCAAACACCTTCAGTGGGAGTATCCCACTATTATTGCCTTATAATACCTCACATGGGGACTTCCATCCGAGGACCTTCGAGGGCATCCTGTTGATGAGTTGAGCTGCTGTCAACACTGTATGCCCCCACAGACTCTGTGGGACATTCATGTCGATCATCATACTTCTTGCGACCTCCAGAAGGTGTCTGTTTTTTCTTTCTGCAACTCCATTTTGTGCTGGTGTGTATGCACAGGTGGTCTGATGCTGTATTCCGTGTGCTGACAAGTATTCTGCAAGCGTCATATTGGTATACTCCGTTCCATTGTCAGACCTCAGTACCTTCACAACTGCTTTGTACTGAGTCTGGACATGCTTATGAAAATCCCGAAAACAAGCAGGTACATCATTATTATTTGTCATCAAATATAACCAGGTAACACGAGAGGCACACTCAATGAAAGAAACAAAGTACTTATAACCATTCATAGTGTTAGTAGCACATGGACCCTAGACATCAGAATGTACTACCTCAAAAGCAAAAGTGCTCCTATGACCCGTGCCAACATATGAGCTCCTAGTAAGTTTTCCTAACTCGCACGCATCACATACTAATTTCTCTTTATTTGTTTTTGCATAAATCTCTGGATACAACTTACTTAGAGTATCAAAGAAAGAATGTCCTATCCTCCGATGATGGAGTATCAAGGTATCCTCAGTCCTCTGCTGTAGTCCTTCTATGCCAGCCTTCTCTGCCATAGATACTAATGCTGAGTCCAGTCCTTCTCGATCTAGGTACCACAGTCCCTCATGCCAAGTGCCAGTCCCAAGTCTTCGTCCTGTCCCTTTCTCCTGGAAGGTCATCTTAGGAATATCAAAAGAAACAATGCATTTAAGTTGGAGGATTATAGAACTAATGGACAAGAGACTGACTGGAAAGGATGGAGCATGTAAAACATTGGATAATCTTACTGAACCTGTACAATTAACAGTACCCTTACCGACCACTGGCTGGAAAGTGCCATTAGCTGTCTAAATGCTGTCTACTGATGCTAGGTGAGTGTAGGAAAAAAACTCACTAGCATTCCCCGTCACATGCCGAGATGCTCCTGAGTCGATAATCTAGTCTGATAATTTAAGGAAAGAGATAGACGCAAGGGCAAGTGATTCGTCAGTACCTTCTGATGGATGGGCATACATGGCAGCGTTGCCCCTAACAAAGAATGAGGTGGACGCCTCCTCTGTTCTACTCCTCATGTCTCCCAGTGCCTGGTCCTCCACAGTAAAGGTGCCATCAGCTTCTCCATTCCCTTCTGATATCAGGAGGTTTGCCCGATAACCTCCTCGGCCGCCTCGTCTACCCCCTCGACCACGACCACGTCCTCCATTATATCCTCGTCCGCCGAACGATCCTCGTCCACCACCTGAATCTCCCTCCCTAGGTGGTTTGGTACAAGCATACCGATGATGACCCATCTTCCCACAGTTGTAGCACTGCCGGTTATGCTGCCAGGGCTCTCCCTTAGATCCTGTATTACCTGAGCTGGTGATCGCTAGTGCTGACTTTGCTTCGGGGGGACCACCTGTCCCGGCTTGCAGCCTGATGCGTGTCTCCTCCTGGATCATGGCTGAGATAGCCTCCTCAAGGCTAGGGATCTTTGGTTGGGCTAGAAGTAGGGCCGTCCTCTGTGCGAAAGCTGCAGTCAGCCCTTTGAGGAACTTTATCGTCCTCTCCTGCAGACACACCTGTCTCTTCTTACACTTAGGGTCCCCGCAGCTCGCCCGATCTGAGGAGTGATCATAATCCAACCACAGACGCTCCAACTCCGTGGCATACTCCTGTACCGTCTTCTCTCCCTGTACGGTATCATCAATCTCCCCCTTTATCTGGAAGACCCGTAAGTTGTTCCCCACACCATCATAGGTCCTTCTCAACTTCTCCCACACATCTTTCACCATCTCAATACCGTCTACTGTGGCGGTAATATACTGGACTAAGGAGTTGAGAAGCCAGATGTAGATCACCATATGAGTGGACTTCCACTCATCGCGTCCTGTCGAGCCCTCGTCCGGCTCTGTCGTCTCGCCCGTCAGGAACCCCTCCATATTTTTTCCTGCGAGGGTTTTTCTCACCCGCCGTGACCAACTCAGATAGGTGGCTGGTCCATCTAATTTTAGATCGATGGAGGGAAGCTTCAACTCTGACGATGTTCGTGTCGTGTTCTCACCAGCCGACATCATCAACAACTTTATCAACGTCGCCACCTCTGCAAAATCTAGCTTCTTGATGATCTCCTCCATCGACGCATCGTCTATCCAATCATGTCACGTCCGCTCCATGACTCACGCTCGTCCTCGTCGTCTGCTCCTAGATCCGAACATGTCCTCTCTTTTTTCAGATCTAAGCATCCCTATTAGGCGCTGTCTCGTGCTGGTGCGGAGGAGGCGGCAGCACGCATGTCACAGCCGCCGTCGCAGCAGCAGCAGCAGTCGCAGCAGCGGTAGTAGCCGTAGCAGTAGCGGGACGGGGCAGCAACAGCGAAGGGCGGCCTGCGAAGGGCGGAAAAGGGAATAAGGGGGGGGGGGGCGTAGAAGAGTTCGGTGGAGGAGATCTAGGAAATCCTCCTGTGGGTTTGTGGAAGCTTGGTGACGGCTAGGGTTTGTGGAAACTTGGTTCTGATACCATGTTGAAATTAGTTAATTATTTTATTGATTGTCTCATTGGCATTATATAGCCTTACAGTCATTAATACAATGATCTCAATCATTATGACAATAATCTCATAATGGAATATCCTGTGACATATTCTGGCATCCCAAATATGTCCTCAGGATATTCCCATGTGCTTATACTATACTTAAATATGATACCCAACATACCATATCAACACAGACTAAATTTTAATCCTTTTACCTATGTTTATCCATTCTGATTTCGCTTACGGATTCAGTAAATATTATTGGTGCTTTCTACTTTGCTTTGGGAGTTTTAGTTCCACATTGGAAAACCACCAATGTGTATATCTCAATATATAGCTTTGCTTAGTATTGGTATATGTGTAACGCCCTGCTCCAAATGGTTACTTATGGAACACTAAGCTGCTTCGACTCGGTTGAGAATCGAGTCTCGGGGAAACCTTACCGCCAAATCAACACGGACGAAGTACAATGAACTCTTCAAATTGATCGAACGGCTTCTATTGAAATAAGTCCAAGAGTTTTCGTTGGTTGCTTTGCTTCTTGGTTTTGTGTTGCTTTGTGTTTTGAGTTGCTTTCGATGACTTGGTTTTCATGATTTTGCCTTCTCGCTTGCGCGTTCTTTTCGAATCATAAGGGAAAGAGATCGAAGTATGCTAACCAAGTATTGTTGCATTTTCAGGACGCATAACCAAAGAGTGAACGTCGCTTAAGGCTTCCCCATCCTCTCGTTCGATTTATTCGGTGAGTGTCTTAGGCCCTTCGATGAATCCTTTAGTCTGCATGCCTAATAAAAGAATCTCTAGTTCACTTGAAATATGTTGCCTCACTAAAAAGATAAGCTAAAAGAGAAAGAAAGTATTGCATGCTCCAAGTATTGAACTGCTAACTTACTAGTTGCTTATTGAATGCTTATTTGTCCCTTGTATGCTGTGCATTGAGTATTGTGGCTGGAAAACTCTGGACTTGATCTAGTAAATGAGAAGAAGAGATAGACTTGTTTGGGAATTGTTCATCAGTTGCATGATAGCATATTTTTCTGATAGGGCTTGCATTCATGCATTTGGTCAGGACAACTTGTGCACAAGGATTATCTCTCGAGCGGTCCCTGGGGCACTGGGGATCGTTCGGCCTGGGAGAGATCTAGATACCCTGAGGCTTGAATGTCCTTACTTACGGGAGGGTAGACCCGTCCATTAGTGAGATGGGTTTGTATGTCCCAACTGCTAATCCCGTGGAGGGGACCATCATGTAGTTAGGGCGCATGCTAGGTTTACCTTCTTGCATACCTAACACTTGATGCCTATATTGATTCATAAGTTATTCATATGCAAATTGTGGCTAACTTGTGTGTTTGCTGCAGGGATAACCGCTCGGATGTGGGTAAGAATTATCATATGCATATGCTATATATCGTCTATGTTTCCTTGCATGAATTGTTAAAAAGAAACTAGACAACCAGAAAGATCACCTAATAATGCTAGCTTCATCTGCTTACTTAGTGTGGATTTCTAAGGTGAGTTTGGCCACGGTCGCTCACCAATACATGTGGTAGTACTGACCCACGTTTATGGGCAAATATCCAGGTACTGGAAGCGATAGTTTGACAAGCATCTTGAATCTGAATTAGCGTGTGCGCACTCTTCTATAGGACTGTGTTCGTGCTGCTTCCTCCGTTGCTTTTTACTCCAGTGGGCTACTCCTCTTCTGCTAGATATTTTGGTTATGTCGGTCCTACTACAAGGATGTAATACAATGGGCGTTGTGGCTAGTTTTGCGAATGTAAAAAGAGTTGTAAGCCTTCTAAGGCATATTTTGTAACTCAGCCAAGCAAGCACTTTGTAATCCAATCTTCAGTATTCAATAAAATAAAAGTATTTTGTGTGCTATCAAATATGTTCAACTTTGGTTCTCTGCATTTACTTTGTGCCTATATATGTATATTTTCGTCTATCTTGTGTCTTGTGCAGGTATGTTTCCTGGTGCAAGCGCAACTTAGGTTTGCACGGCAACGCGCCCAAGCGAGGATGAATAGTTCCGTAGGGACCAAGCGAGGACGATCGGCCCCTACGGGATCGGGGCGCGACAATATGCACATGGGGTGGTGGTCCATGTGGGTTGACTTTTCTAGAGGGATTAAGCGTGAATCCATTTATGACAATCTTTATTTTGTCACCACCTTTAGGATATTTCCCTTAGGAGCTAAGCCTCGAAGGGGCTTAGCGACTTGGACTCGGATTCGGGCTCAAGGGCGCAAACTGGCGCTTTGTTGGCGCACTTTGCACTTAGCATCATCGCATGGCGCTCGTGCACGGTTGCTGGCTCGGACGTCGCATGGCGCTCATGCGCGAGTTGCATGCACGATTGCTCGCTCGGGCGTATACGGCCAGGGGCTATGCGGCCTGGAGCTATGCGACTAATGAGTTAGCATGAGCAAGTCGAGTGTGGAGGGAATATGATCTGCTGTTGACGGCGCATGTGGCGCATGGTTATTCGTGCCTTCTGGAACATGCGGCATATGCGGCGTGCGGGTGTCTGTGCACAGTGGCAGCTGCTTTCGGCGATTGACGGCATTTGACGGCGCTACTCTGTGCAACGTGACCGGCGACGGCGGCAGCGCATGCGGCTCCGGCTACGCATACGGCTTAGTGTCTGGTCGGATAACGCATATGCGGCATGGGCTTTCTCAGGACGCATAGGTGCCGATTTTCTCTATATATAGAGAAACTTCTCTTTCATTTGAGAGGTGGAAAAAAATGGTCATGTCCTGATTCTGTGGAATCGATAGTCGTCCCTCGGGCGTGACGTCGTGCGTGCCTAGGTTGCACAACGCACAAGGCCAAAGTATTTGATATAACGAGCACATATTCAGAGTACGCATATAATTGAACATAATATTGAAACAAGGAAAAGTTCTCTTTATTTATTTCAACATCATTTACAAACTCATAAACAAGTACAAAAGGTTGTTGCACGGTCTTACAAAAAATGAGATAGACATCCCTTACATTATATCATTTTACTAAAACTTCAAAAGCTATAGACACCTTCGGACGAAGCTATCGCCTTGCCACGGAGCTGCATAGGATATGTGCACGAGCTCCTGGAACTTCAAACACGCTTCAAAAGTCACGGACAGGACGTGCCGGTAAGTGGACTGGATTGGGAAGATGCCTTAACTTCTTGCAGGGTCACCTTGGCGTGGAGAACATGTTACAACAAGGGTCATTACATCGAAATATACTGGTGAAGGCGAGCTAACCCAACTATACCAATCAACACTTTATTTATGTAAAGCATGCAAGTTATTATGTGTTCTTTCTATATTTCCTTAGTTCAAGTTAGAAGCAAACAATAGATAAGAAAATTTACTGAAATAAACATGCCACCGTTCGATAACTTTTACCTGTCCGTATGAACCACCTGCACAATACTTCCTTGACCCTCCCTATCATATAGTTAGCTTGCACAGTTTAAATATACGAGGAGATTACTGGCATGATGCCATAGTGGACGAGTTGTAGTCATTGACGAGGATGGTATGCAACGAAAGTACACGAGGCGCTACTAGCCATCCCGTCCAACACATAAGACTAACATGAAGTTCCGTCCAGATCGGATCAGTGCCAGTGCCCAACGAACGTCCGTAGGAACTAAGACCTTGTGCACAAGTTGTCCGTGATCAAGCGGCGTCTAATACTAAGTTATCAATTGATGTAGTACAAGGAAACACAACACAAGCACGAGATAAGTAACATGACATGATCTGTTTTGCATAGTCTTCCTGATCATTTTATTGCATAGCAAAGTATTCTACACACAACACAGTAATAGAAGAATATTGTTCTAACTAGAATTGATACACGATAAAAGAACATTCTAAATGAACTAGCATGCAACAAGGTAACCGTTCACAAGTTAATTGACAAGAATAAAGTAATCCAAGTCTATTCCTTTTTATCTTAACATCTTTTAGTTATTATGGTATCGTCTGATCAAAAAATCAAGAGGGCAAGACTTTAGATGTAAAGACTTGGAAGAAGGGTCAACTAATCGAAGTATAGCCACTCACAAGTTGGTAGGAAAAGGAAAGGAAAGAGATGCCTCAAGACTTCGCTCGTGCGACGTCTATTGTATGATCACCTGCATTACCACAAATAGACGATCAATACCTCTTCTCCTCTTTCCAAGCTTGAAACGAAAGTGCAGTTCAATGAACGAAAGCAATGAAATCCATCAAAACAGTTCAAAAAAAATGCAAATCCGAAAAGCAACTCGAAAGCACGAAAGCAACAGTGAAAACTAGGCAAAAAAAACTTGCAGCGGAGAGGTCCCTCTTGACTCGGCCGCTTAGTCCGTCATTAAGACTCGGTCCACTGAATATAGGAATCGATTCCGAGGAAGCCAATCCATAACAAGGAAAAAATCTTGATTCAATCTATCCCGATAGAACGATACCGAAAGTATTTCTTAGTCGCGCTCCCCGAAAAGGGGGAACGGGGCACCACATCCTAACTAACTAATATGAAGTTTCGTCCTTGAAACTTAGGAATATAATCCACCACTAGGAAATAATGAAGAAAACTTGTCCTTCATCTCAAACCCAAGCTCCCAAGTTGACTCTTCGACCGAATAATTTCTCCAAAGCACGCGAACGAGAGGAACCGAACGACTTCGAAGCAGCTTCTCCTTACGATCCAAGATCTGTACAGCTTGCTCGACATATGTCAAGTTCGCCTTCAAGTCTAGTTGATCAAGATCCACTACATTACTCGGATCGTACATGTACTTCCTAAGTTGCAAAACATGGAAGATATCGTGCACCTCTGATAATGACAGTGATAGGGCAATCTGATATACGACTGGGGTGACTCGCTTGAGTATTTTGAATGGGCCGACGAATCATGGACTTAGCTTCCCTTTTACTCCAAATCTGGTGACTTTTCGCATGAGAGAGACTTTAAGAAATATATGATCGTCTTTTAAGAACTCAAAAGGTTGACGGTGCGCATCTGAGTAACTCTTCTGACGACTTTGTGTTACCTTCAGCCGCTCGCGGATCAAACGGATCTTTTGGACAGTTTGCTCTACGAGTTTCGGGCCAAAAAATTATCGTTTACCAACTTCGTCCCAACATATAGGGGATCTAGACTTTCGCCCATACAATACCTCATATGACGCCATTGAATGTTGGATTGATAGCTATTATTGTATGTAAATTTGGCTAACGGTAGATGCATGTCCCAACTTGACTTCAAGTCCAAGGCGCAGAGCCGTAGCATGTCTTCGAAGATTTGGTTTACCCGCTATGTCTGGTCGTCGGTCTGAGGATGGTAGGAGGAGCTGAACTTTAACTCTGTCCCCATTGCTGACTGAAGACTCTCCTAAAAGCGTGATAAGAATCGTCCATCTCGGTCGTAGACAATGGATATGGGCACACCGTGGATTCGAACGATCTCATCGAGGTATATCTGCGCTAAATGGTCGACACTCCAAACAACTTTGATAGGAAGAAAGTGGACTGACTTGGCGAGTCAATCGACGATGACCCAGACGACATCATTTTTCATTGCATCTTTGGCAAACCAACGATAAAATTCATGGTTATGTATTTCCATTTTCACTCAGGTATAGCAAGGTTCTGCATCTCCCCGTCCGGCTTCTGGTGCTCGACCTTTACTCACTGACAAGCCATGCATTGTGACACAAATAGCGCCACGTTTCTCTTCATACCGTGCCAATAAAACGTCGTGCGGAGGTCTCGATACATCTTCGTGTTTCCTGGATGTGAAGTGTAACTCGCATAGTGGGCTTCAGTGAGTATCTCTTTCCTGAGGTTTGTATCGTTAGGAACACACAATCTCCCCTTCACCCGTATTATTTTATCCTCGTCCACCGTAAAGTCGGTCGACTTTTTTGCTGAGATAAGCTTGCGTATCTTTTCTAGGAATAAGTCATCCTTCTGAGCAGACTTGACTTTCTCCAATTGTCACGCCCCAGTCCCAAAACACCGAGGGACTGGACACGTGGCAATGGCCAGCAGCACGTACCGATGGACAAACCCAATTTAATGGATCCATCGGGACATACTTAAGCTGTATTATAATAGTCAGGGTTTACTAATCTTATCCACAGAATAAATATAACAATATCAGCAAAAGAATTAAACAACATCCAGTCACAAGTAATTAAAATCGGGGCACAACCTGATATTAAGTCTGTTACAAAAGTTCATTTAAACAGGAATAAAAGAGTTTATTTGACATAAAAACTGAGCATGGAAGTAGCAGATGTTCAGGAGAAATCCTCAGCGATCACCTCGTCCTCAGGTTCTGGTACTTCTCCGAGAAGTGCTCCTGTTCCGTACACCTCAGGATAGATCTCGTCTGCTAATCCTGGGGACATAATCCGGATCAAGGTCCTCAGGGGACATAGCAAGGTACAGATAATACAAGCCAAAGTAAATACAGTGCAGAAATAAAGAAAACAATAGGGTAAATAAATAAACCAGCTAAGTGATATGCAAGTGAGAGTTTCAGTCATACTCAGGCTGAGACTACTACAGGATCAGTGTCGAAGAAACCATAGCAGTATTTTCTCGAAGGGCTAGTAAGGTACCAAAGCTATGTGTCAGAGTCTAAGGCACAATCCATTAAAGTATTATATATATATATTCAGCCTTTTGTATGGTAAATCTCTCCCCACCCAATGTAATCTCACGTCACAGTTTCATAATGTCTCATGTTCATGTCACGCAAGATCAAACTAATGCAATAAATCATATATTAAGATCTAAGAATTAAAGTCCAAGTCATGAAATCTGTATCCTATACAGAACCACCTTGAATATTTCAGGAAGATTTTGTCTCATGATCAGTGTCAGGTGTCTAGGGTATAATGTACTTGATATGGTAAGTACATGAATGTAAATGTCACGATATCCATCTCTAGTTGACCTTACACAACCCCGCGTACGGTGTTGGCACCCGACTATTAATCGGAAGCTAAGTAAGTCACACGGTCCTAGGTTTAAACATGTACAACAGTTAATTAAGTCAAGTAACTAAGTAACAATACTGCAGGATTTTGGCAAGGTACACTTGCCTGGGGTTCCGGCTCCAATCGTAGCTCTGGCAGCAGAAGGATTTGCAGGCAGTACTCCGGTTGCTGAAATAAACATCATCATCAGATCCAGAAAATATCAATCAGCTAGAAACGCCTGTCCTTGAGTCCAATTTGGACACAAGGACAAAAATAACATTTTCAAGTCAAAGCGGGGTCCATATGTGGGCCGCTTTGCACCGAAAAACGTGTCAGGGTCAAAGGTCTCCAAATTTGTCCAATTTAGTGTCAACAAGTCAGGAACGATGATACGAACCCAACAGAACTTCCAGAAATGGATTCCGATGAGCCGATCACAAAATCGCCCGTCAAGTGGAGCTTGTGGGGCCCACGATACGCGATTTTGTCAACGTCCTCTGAATTGAACCAAACTTGGGTCACAGGACCAATGTATTGCTATGAGTCCGATGGCACAAGTTTTGTCTCGATCCGACGTGTGTACACTAAGTTACAGCGAGATCCAGAAAGGACGGATACGGGGCGTTGTCGGCGGATATGCGTTGATTCCGGTGTGCACGCACATCCAAATCAACTTATGCGAAATCCTGCACGTCCGTATCGATGACGCGCACGTATCGGTGAAGACCGCACGCGACCAAGTCATCCCGTTTGGCGGGACGTACTCAGTTCCGGGGTGAAACAGGGCGTTGGTTTTCCTATTTTTGGATCGCGATTCGCGATCACCAGAGGACGCGATGCACCGAGTGGGTTACACGGGCATCGAGGGGGTTATGCAGCCTACGCGTCACAACTAACGGAATTAAAAATAGGACAGCAAGGAGAGAGATATGGGTACCTGAACAGGGTTCCAAAAATCGAGATTTTCTCGCGTCCGACACGACACAAGGGACACTGTGTCCAACCTAGGGTTAGGGTTCTTCTGTGTCCGAGCTCACCGGAGGCTTGTGCTGGACGGGGATGGGTGTCGCCAGAGTCGTCGGCTCACTGGTAGAGGCGGCGCCGGTGTTGCGGGTGCTGGCCGGAGTCGGGGTGAGGGCAGGAGGCGTCGGCGGGTGCTGGCCGCGGGTTCTAGAGGTGGAGGGTTCTGGACGGAGGGCTGAGGAGGGCGGCCGGAGTCGGCTCTGCGGGGCTGGGCGGAGGCTGCACCGGGTTCTCGAAGCTGGAGGGCGGCCGGAGTTGGGAGTTCTAGCCGAAGAAGAAGGGGAAAGGGAGGATTTCGGTGGCCGGCTGCGGGTTTTATAGAGGGAAAGGGGAGGTGGAGAGGTCGGGGGTTGCCGGAATAGGAAGGGGAGGCTGCCGACGTTGGGGGGAGGTGAAGGGGGAAGGTCGCCGGCGGCCACGGCGGTGGAAACAGGCGCCGGTAGGTGAAGAGTCGGGAAGGAGAAGGGTTTGGGGGTTAGGGCTCCAAATGGGTCGGGTCGGGTCTCAAGCGGGTCGGGTCAGACCCGGATCCGACCCGCTAAGGTTGGGTTGGGTCGGTCAGACCGGCCGGTTCGGTTCTATATGGTTTGGTTTAATTCGGTTCAATGAACCGGGTTCAGGTTTAATTAGGCTTAATTTTATAATAGTTTTTAGGGCTTTAAAATTACTTCCGGGGTCCAATAAATTCCCGAAAAATTATCCTATGTCTAGATTTTCATTTTACACTAGAAAATATAATTTCTATAATATTTTAATATTATTTAACATTATTTAAAAATTATTTAAATTCAAAATACCTTAGTTTTAATTAGAGAAAAAATCCAGAAAAATCCAAAAAAATTGTGAAAAATTCTACATTAAAAATTCTTGAAAATCAGAGGGTTTACACCAATAGGTCTGGTTCGAAGCGCAACTAAGCCTACTACGCCCCTTTGTATCTGATTTGGAGTGTAATGTCCAAACTTTTCAGATCCCTTCGTAGTCTGTTGTGATAGCTAAGCTTCCTATAAATACTCGACTTAGTGCATCAGCTACAACGTTGCCCTTGCCCAGTGTATATCTGATCATCAAGTCAAAGTCGCTACGGAGTTCGAGCCAACATCGTTGCCGTAAATTCAGATCCTTTTGAGTATGGAGGTACTTGAGGCTTTTGTGATCCGTAAAATTTTTACACGGTACGCCATAAAGGTAATGCCACCATAACTTCAATGCGAACACTACCGCTGCCAGTTCCAGATCGTGTGTCAGATAGTTCTTTTCATGGGGCTTTAATTGCCTCGACGCAAAGGCTATCATCTTGTCCCTCTGTATAAGGACACATCCTAAACCCTTGTCATGCCCCAATCCCGAAGGTCCCGACAACGCCCCCATCGGGCTTGAATTACCGTGCCGCGGCGCTCCCGCGAGACGTATGTCGTTTGCCATCGAGGCGTAATACCGTGTGAGCCTGGGGTTGCGCTCGCATAAGGCAGCATCGTTAAAGTTGTGGCTATCATCGAACCAATCGAGTACGCAGCGGAGGGACAGTATTGCAAAAAATAATCCATCTGAGTAAACGGGGCAAAGATCAAGGCACGAGGTTCTCTGAATATAATGGTATCGTTCCATACATTATGTCCCTCTATACAAAAGTAACTCAAAACATCTCAATACAGCTCAAGGCATCGACACCAGATTTTCAGGTCCTGGGGATGAGGTACGGCTATCGCTTCCTCGGACGATCCAACACCTGCGAACAAGCAAACTGTTGATGGGTCTGTACTTTGGAGAAAGTACTGGTGAGTATAAAATTAATGAACAGAAGCAATATTCACTAAAATTAACACTAAGTAATTATGTTATAAAATATTACATTAGTAGTGATCTTTCTGGTTTTATCTAGGTTCGTTACATGCAATACAGGAACAGAGTCATATTACTTTTTTTGGAAACATCTTTGAAATCAGAGTTCATGTTCAATATACAAGCAAGCATGCAAGGCAAGCAGTTCATGTATGATAAGCAAGTTCATTTAATAACTCTGGTACGCAGCGTATCACGTGAGCCATATTCATTTTTTTAGACTCTAGCATGCATCTAGTGGACTATCTTCTTATCATCTCTCTCTTTCACGTATCAATAAATCTTATCGTGTGAACAAGATATAAGCATATACGAAAAATAAGACTTCTCTATGAAAGCATTTAATACAAGAGAGCATGATAGATAGCATGAATATCACTTATTCAGTGATTTTTACCCTTTCGTCGAACGGTTATCCCTGAAGCAGACATACAAATTAACAATAATATACATAAGCACATATGTTATATTCCATGTTTGTCTCTGCATTAAACAGTTAGGTAAGCAAGAAGGCTGAATCCTAGCATGCGACCGAGCTATATGATGGCCCATGAGTCTACTTTCTCATGGTTAGAAGCGGTGCTAACACGACCCAGCACTGCACTAATATACTCGCTCATATACTAGCTGCTTTGACATGTGAACCAGCTTTCTAATAGACATGAATACCCCCATGATCGCGATGACTTCTTTGCCTCAGGATATTCTCTATGATCCCCCCTAGGGCGAACGGTCCCCAGTGCTCTGGGAACAGGTCGTGGGATTATCCTTGTGCACAAGTTGTCTAATGACCAATGCATGAATGCAACTATATCAGATAAACTCTATATGGATGCAACAGTTAAATAAACAAGCATATAATCAATCTCTTATTCTTCTCTGTACGGATAAGCCGCCAATTCTATCTCTATGCGGACTGACCGCCATCTCTCTGATACCGTTCAAGCATTTCAAACAGTTTTATCTTTTTTAAGCATCGATGACAAGCAAAATGTGGCACGATTCTTCTTTCTCTTTTAGCTAAGCATGCATTTCTACTCTTGTTTTAGCATACGATAGAAATATATGAATATTCATTTACTCTTGTTTATTAGCATGGTAGCGGTTCGTTCGATAGCGGTGTCCGTGTAACTAAGCATGCAACATTCTATTCTTTAACTTAGCATGACAATGGTTCTATCACTTTTAGACAAGCATACAAGTTCTCTAGTTAAGCATACAGGTTCTCGTTCTATCATTCCCATGCTATCGTTCTCTTATTAAGCAAACAAGCATTGCAAAAATTCAGATTCATTATTAAGGCGTGTCACTACCACATTTCCAGAATAGGAATATTTTTGTTATTTTATTATTATTATTATAAATATTATGAATATTTTATTTATTTATAATGTGCATGTTATATATATTGTTACTGTTATTATTATTGGTTAGTTGATTAGTCTATTTTATTTAGACTTGATATTAGTGGACCTAACTAGACTTGACCCATTGATACAATTAATTATTAGTCATGGGTGACTCATTAGTTTAGGAGGATGAGTTAGTGTTGAGTTTAGACTATTTGACTTGAGTCATTAGTTAGTCATGACTAGATTAATTCTATTAAACCTATTTAGACCCAAGAATAGAATATTTCTCCTATGGTTTAGTAGATCATATTCATGAAAGAATGAGAGGGGCACTTGTGTCAATTCAACCATTCCTCAACCTAACCCTAACCCCTAGAGGGAGCTTATATAAGCCTCTTTATTCATGAATAACCCTCATTTTCTTTTCTCATTATTTCATTCCCAAAGTTAGAGGCAAACATAAATCCCTTTCCTACCAAATTCACCCATTCCTAAATTTTATCCCTCTCATTTTCATTCCATGGAGGCTAAGAAGCTTGGCATTGCTAGAGGAGCACTTGAGGAGGGAAGCATTGGCTTGGGGATTGTGTCCAACTTTTATCTGTGTCCATTTGGTGGAATACATTAGAAATCTATCTTTCAATAGGTAAAACTCTTGTCCCTCTTGTTATTTTAGTTTTTAATGGAGAAATAGACCCCTAGGTACCTTCTCATGGCTAAGGACTACCCATAGGAAGAAGAACTAGGTTCATAGGAGACCTATGGAGGAAGTTACATTGACTTTTATGGCCAAATTGGAGAAAATTCGAATTTAGACCACTAGGTGTTTGTAAAAATATTTCATAGAGGATTTTATATTGTGATTCAAGATTTAAGAGGGTATACGTATCCACAAATGGATACGGGAAGCCCGTATCATGATACACCGTGATATGGTAGTGTAGATGGGTAGTTTTAATGCATTTGTTGTCCTAGTGTGTCTTTCTTTGTAAATTGTATTGTAATTAGTTCTTTTAAATGTTTATATATCATATTTTATAATATATTTTATGATAATTAGGGGTTGTATCATGGTGGTGTGTGGTTTGGAGAGTGTATCATAGAGTGTCCAAGTGCGATACTAGGGTGCATACTAGGTGTTTGTAATATTGATTGTTTAGTGCACTGTTGGGTGCTTTTGTATATTGGTATGTGTCTTGATACGTGGATATTGGATAGGGGTGAGCTTGTGTAGTGGTTTATACTAGTGATTAGGTTGATTATTAGTATTTAGTTGTCTGCGTTGTAGGAAGGTGTTCAGATTTTGAATGTGCTAGGTGTTGGGTGAGTGGCAGCAGGTAGACGTTAAGTTGGAGGAGTTCAAACTCAGGTGTGCAGTCTCGAGCAATGTCAGCTTGTGCAGGTGTGAGAGGGTTGAAGGTGTCGTAGTGTAAGTCAATGCACTGTTGTGGGTGTATCAAGAGAAGGAAAAAATAATAGTGAACTGAGGACTTGTGTATGTACACTTGGTTCTAGTGTCTAGTGTGTAAGTGTGAAGGACATGAATGAACCATGAGCTCTGGGGATTGTGCACTCGAGGGGGAGATTTGGAGCTTCTATTGCTAGCAGTGAGATCGGGTATTGCATGCCATGGATTAGGTAGCACCAGTAGGTGGGGAGACAATAATGAAGGAAGGAGCAAGGAGGGGTTACATTCAGTATCAGTAGTGAGGGGCTAGCTCTTGGAGTACCAATAAGGGACTAGTAGCAGCTGCTATAGGTATTGCAGTGCACCATTGCTTGGTTAGTAGTAGCATGGAGTACTAATGGGGGTGTTCAAAGGAAAATGGATTGTATGGGATCGAGTAAGGGGGATTTAACTTGGTGTATGCTTGCAGGCATGTAAAGGGAGGATTGGACTATTTAGCTATCTACACACATGTGAAAACTAGAGGGGAAGCTTGCACAAACCTGTGCAAGTGGGAGAATTAAGCTTTTGCAATGATATTTAGGAGGTTCAAGAGGATGTGTAGTGTCAGGTTAGCATAGCTCGAGTGTGGGTTTGAATGGAGGGCATATGGGTGTAAGGAAAGATGAGTAGCAGTTGTATTATGAGTATCAGTTAAGGGTGTTACATTGTAATAAACACATATTTTTGGTATCAAATTATGTGTGCAAAGCTGAGGTTCCAGTATGTATTTTTTGCAGTACTTGTGTATAAGCCGACATGGTTCAGGAGCTCCAAGTGTGCAAGTGAGTGTAACCTTATACCAATGTATCTTAGAATATATGAGTGTGGGTTATTTTGTGATACCTGAGAGTCTAGGTTGAGGGGGTGGTAAGGTTGGTTTGTGAGTGAGAATAGATTTAGTATGAGTTGAGGGAAGTTTAGTGTGAATGTTACGTATGGTATTTTATGAGGGGTCGGGTATAGTTCAGTATGAAACTGAGTGTATCAGTGATCTATAGTAGATATTACTATAGTAGTGATGTGCACCTTAGCATGTGTGTGTGTACACTGTGAAAGGACTGATGCTTGTGTGTGTGTGTGATTAGTGAGGTGTCTATTAGTGTTCACTTGACTCTAAGGGGGGTGACATTGTTCAATTGGTACAGGACAGTTGTGGGGATGCAGTGCACCGGAGTTATATGCAGTGTTGGAGGCCTGGGTTTAACATGAGTTTGAGGGGTTAGAGCAGTACTGGGAGCAGGAAGTGGACTGCCAACAGCAGCATGGTTGCAGAGCAACCATGCACTGGCAACAAAGGGCAGCAGACATTCTTTGCACTACAGAATTTTGGATGGTATGTGTGATGTTGTGCAATATGGTGTATATAAAGTGCACCACAGTGCTGCCTGCAGAGCAGTCCTCTATGGGACTAATACATGAAACTAATAACTGCAGCTTGAAGAGAACTGCAGTTGGAAGATGTTATTGGAAGGACTTGGGGCACCACCAATCATGTGAAGCTTGGACATTCAACATAGTTGGCAGCACCAATACCTGGGCAATACAGGTGATGAAGAAGTGTGTAGTCTTCAAATTACCCCAGGATTGAGACAATATAGGGATTGATACTCGATATTATAGGTAATGGTTTTGTTGAAGAGGAATGAAGGATGTGGGGGCAGGTATTGCCTAGTGGGTGTGTCGATGTGGTATTAGTAAGGGAGGGTTAGTAATACCTAGTATCAAGGTATCCCACCATTAGGATACCAAGATATTGGGGTATATTATAGTATATGGTATTATCAAGATATTGGGTAACTAGTTAGATACTAAGGTAATTTTAGATACTAGGTAACACTAGTATATCGTAAGTTATATAAGATACTTAGTGATATTAACTAGTATATATAAGCTATATATATAACACTTAGTAATATTAGCTAGTATAGCTAATACCTTCAAGGTATTGAACCTAGAAACCTAGGTATGACCTAGTATCTACTAGTTTAGACTTGTAATCAACCTAGAAGTTGGGTATGGACTTAAAAATTAAGCTAATGACCTAGTTTGACCAGTATAACCTAGTCTTGACCTAGAGAATTCTATTTTAGTTCATTTAATCTTATTTATCACTCAATTACACCAAATAACATGGAATTTTATATTTAGGTCCTTTAGGCACCGATACGAACATAATTGATATTCATTGCTCAGGACCACAGGCGAGTATATTCTCTGATAGTTTTCATTATTTAATAATTACTATATTTCAAGTATTTAGAAATATTACATCTGATTCTTGACACTATGGTAAACGGATCGGTATATAGCTTGGATCTCCAGTCATAAGATATTACAATGGTTATCGTATTTACATCGTACACGACATTGACATTAGACATCGTACATGTTATTATTATTAGATATTGATCGTGTACCATAACGTGTCATGGTTGGATCCATTGTACTAGTTGGGACGGAAAAAATGCTAGTAAGAAATATGATCATATTTCTATTGTAAATTGTAAGACATTGTTAGTATTAATCATACACATCACGTATGATTAACCAAGCCATTAGCTATCGTACAAGTTTTTAAGCCGATCATATATCGAAACTAGTATTTCAAACACTTAAAATAGTTACAGTTCTTTATTTCAGTTTCATATATTACATTACCATGTATATGATATTGCAGTTCCTTTCCCTTTATTTCATATATACACTAGCTATACCTTATTGCTTACATTGTCTGTTCTTTACTATTTTCTATTGCATCAGTTTATTGTTTTCCCTCAGTATATAGCATCCTTTATTTATTGTTTATAGTCCTTGTCAATTAATTGGAAATGTTATTGGGTTGTACTTCCCTCCAATCATGACTGGATATATTTTTTAGACTGCGACTTAGAGGACTGGAGTTCGATATATTACGGACCACATGGAGAGTAGCTGCAGCCTTGGACCTTGTAGCTCAGGTGTGATTGTCGGGAGGTTTAGTCGGAATCACTAGTTATTTCAGTTAATTTTTTTAGTAGATTTTGGTACCTGATTTGTTTCCGGCATATATTGAGACTTGACATGTTATTGTGTAAAGTTTAGATTTATATCATTATTTAGACTTTGTAGTTGTATTTGGTTTATTCTTTCAATATCTTATCGTGCTTTAGTTTTATGATTGAATATTTTATATTATAGTGTTATATTTGTGTCTCCTTATGGAGTTGGATATTCGTGTGAGCTTGATTAGATACTATTGTGACATAGACAACGTTCTACCACCGATGCTGCGGCGTAGGCTGGACGTACCCGCGTACTCGTGCCCCTATCGGGTGTGGGTCATGACAAGGCGTACAAGAATCAGAGAATCACTACCAGAAAAGTCAAATTAGCGACGTCAAAAAACGTCGCTAAATGACAAAAAAACGTCGCTAATCATGTTTAGCGACATAATTAGCGACGTTTTACAGAAGTCGAAAATCGGCATATCGCTGAAAGGAAAAACGTCGCTAAACGTCGCTATACCGACGTTTTTAGCGACTTAAATGTGTCGCTAAGTTAGCGACGTTTAGCGACGCAGAGTCACTAATTAGCGACGTAAACAAACGTCGCTAAACGTCGCTAATTAGCGACTTATATAGCGACGCGGCAGCGACGTCTTTAATGACCTGGCAGTACTGCCATGTCAGCAATTTGCGACGTACAGCGACGTATTTAGCGACATTTTAGCGACGTATTTAGCGACGTTTATTAACGTCGCTAATTAGCGACGCAGTTAGCGACGTGTATAAACGTTGCTAAACGTCGCTAAACGTCGCTAAAAACGTCGCTAATTTTACAGAAAAAATAAAAAAAATACTAAATTGTTTCCAAACTATTATTCTTGCAATTTATGAAATTTTAATTAAAAATAGACCCGGAGCAACCCTCCGTTGAATTCTCTGGGTTCGCCGACCCCTTCGGTGGAACACTCAACACCGGTAAATTAACATCATTTAATATGAGTAAAAAGTATCACAGTCGTACAATACACACAAATATTATAGACAGACCTAAAGCAACCCTCCATTAAAAATTTTTGGTACGAAATAACACAAAAAATATATAAAATATCACAGTCACACAATACACACAAAATAGAAGTATCACAGTCACACAAAATGCATAATATATAAGTATCACAGTCACATAATGGGCATAATATCTAAGTTGTTTGTATCACACAATAACTACAATAAAAGTATATGAAACATCACAGTATCAATCTCGAGGATATCCAATACGCTGGGGCACATACCAGTCCCTCAGATACTGTGCATAAATAGCGTCTATGTGATCAATCTCCGCTATGGGTGCTGGGTGACTGGAACTCCCCGTCTGAGATACAGCCGCTATAGGTGCTGGGTGACTGGAACTCCCCGTCTGAGATACAGCAGATGGTATCTCTTTCTCCTTAACAGTATGAGGCATCACTTCCTCCTTAACAGTTAGAGGTGTCTCTCTCTTGGGTGCCATCTGATAAGATAGATAAAAACAAAGAATATAATTGATAACATATATTACTTAAGACATACCCTTAATAATGCGGAATGGAAGAAATAGATGACTCACAAAGAATATAATTGATAACAGATATTAATTAAGACATACCCTCAGCAGCCCTGCCTATAAATTGTTTGTTGTAGTATAATAATAATACGAATCATAAAACATGAGAGTATAATAATGATACTAATCATAAAACTATTCAAACACAAATCTCATACATATGATTTGGTTTATCAGTCACAAGTTGCTTCTTATAACTATCTGTATAAAACTTGTTTATAAACTACACTAATATTGATCACAAATTAGTAGGAGAGATCACAGTTTTTATCACTCACTAGGTGCAAAGCCTCTTTGCCATGGAACAAGAGATATGGGGTTCATAGGAGACTCTGGCCTTTGGGATGTCATTGATCTCAAAACAAAGTTTATAAACAAGTTTTTATGTCCTTGCTGCTACAACTTCTGAGTGCAATTTGAATAAAAATATTACATAATTTTAATAGCTGACACCAGTTTATATACTATATTTATACTGTACTCCCGATGAGGTTTTACTTTCATAAATCACCCATCAAATAAGATATTCACACCGAGTTTGAAAAAATATGCCAAATGTAGTTTGGTACACTTGATATGAGGCCTGGCATCTTCTTGAGGTTTTTTTTATTAACTTTTTTATGGGTGCTAAGGAATTTTCCAATCCCCAAAGATATGGTTTTTGAATGATAGAGATTCCCTTCTATTGCTCTTATTTGACTCTTGTTTGCTGCAATCAAGGTTAGATTGGACGAGATGGGAGGTGCCTCAACCTAATATGTTGTTGAACTCTAAATTCATAAGTACCCAGTCCCCAACCTGCTTATCTCTGGACTGATCATCCACATCAAGTATGTCTACAGGAGAACAAATCATTCCAGTTACAACAACAACTTAGTTTTGCAAAGAAAAATAGGAAAGAATGACACAACTTTCCAGACAAATAATGGGCATTCAATTGTCCAGTGCATGTTTTGAAGTAAGGCATTCTTCTGAGCTAGTTTATACTTTTGAATCATGCTGGAATATTAGATAATTTAATTTCTATAACTCATAAATTTTGGGTAACCCATAATAAACCAATAAAGTATACTTTAAATTGAAGTGCCCAATGGATTATAATAAATTGTCATATACCAAACTTGCAAGTATAATTGCTATATGGACATCAATTAGTATCTATTTGATTTGAGTGACATCAAACCAATAGTTAAGACTCTAATAAAAAGCCCACTATACCATCTTAATGATTTGAGTGACATCAATTAGTATCTATGTTATAATTACTTTATTACTATTTTTTTATTTATCTACTACATAATAATTTTATTTATTTACTCGATATTTTATATATTTATATTTATTTTAATATTTGTATTATAAAGCATACATCTATTCACCTCATTTATCTATATACTATTTGTTTCTTAGTTAATTTATATATAAACCATTACATGTTTATAAGCTTTTATACTAACGTATATATATTTATATATACCTTATTTGAGGGAGAAATCCTTTGCTGATGTCGTGTGATCTTCACAACATCAAGGTCCCTCCCCTCAACTTCCTAACAAAGCTCCTTCTTTATTCAGAGGCGAACCTGCATTGGTGATCTCTGATAAGGAGGAAAAGATCATGGCTGCTCCTTTAAAATTGGCTTTGTCGAAAAATTTTCCTATGCAAGGCCACCTATTGATGCCATTCGCAAGGCCTTTGAGGCATTTTGTTTCTTGGGTTCTTGCAGAATAGGTGTTCCTGATTCCAAACATATGCTTATTGAGCCTTCAATGTAGGAAGACTTCCTGCATCTTCGTGTTAGAGATTTTTGAAAGAAGAATGGAGCCTTAATCCTGATCAAAAACCCTAACCCTAACCCTAACCCCAGGTCAAAAAACCTAACCCTAACCCTAACCCTAGGTCCTCATCAGTGTCTGTGTCTGTGTCAGTGTGTGTGTATGTCGTGTCTGTGTCAGTGTCACATATGTGTCCTGTGAGAGGGAGAGAGAGAGAGAGAGAGAGAGAGAGAGAGAGAGAGAGAGAGGGTTAGGGTTTACCTAGAGGAGGAGGAGGAGGAGGAGGGGGGAGGACGCGGCAGGAGGGGGGAGTACGCGGCTGGAGGCGGGTTGCCGGGAGGGAGGAGGGGGCACCGGAGGGAGGAGGGGAGCCGGAGGGGGAGGACGCGGCCGAGGGGGGTCACCGGAGGGAGGAAGGAGGAGCCGGAGGGGAGAGATCGAGAGCGGATTTGAATTTTGGGAGAGGGAGAGGGAGAGATCGAAGGAAATGGGGGGAATCAGCCCTAAGTAAAAACTTTAGCGACGTTTTTAGCGACGCCAATAATGACGTCGCTAAATTCTAAATTAGCGACTATTTAGCGACGCCAATAATGACGTCGCTAATTTAAGTCGCTAATTTAGAATTTAGCGACGTTTAGCGACGCCAATAATGATGTCGCTAAATTAGCGACGTTTAAGACGTCGCTAATGACGTCGCTAAATGTCCAAAATATATACGTCGCTAAAAACGTCGCTAAACGTCGCTAAATAAAACATATTAGCGACGTTTAGCGACCTAAATTGAACTTATAGCGACTAATCTTTTAAAAACTGAATAAAAGTCGCTAAACGTCGCTAAATGTCGCCAATTAGCGACGTCTAGCGACGTTTTTACATGGAGTCACTAAATTAGCGACGTTTTTAAATAGAGTCGCTAAAAAACGTCGCTAATCCCGCTTATTCTAGTAGTGAATGAAGTTCTGCCCACTCACCTAGATCAGTCATCTTCTGGTTCAACAAGGAGCTCTTCAAGAAGGTTTTCTTTTTGAGTTAGCAAACCGATGTCTCTTGTACATAGTATTAACGCGGAGCGGGGCACTACAACCCTTGCCTGAAGCGTCGCTATACATCTTAAAATCATCGGGCCCGTCTGGGAGGGTAAGAATCGGTGCTGAGATGAGTCATCGCTTTAATTCTACAAATAAAGCTTCATGTTCTTCCGACCATGCGAACGTTACTCTTTTTTGAGTGAGATGAATCAGAGGCAAAGCGATCCTTAAAAAATCCTTAACGAATCTTTTATAGTAGCCCACTAGACCAAGAAAGCTTCGAATGTTGCTGACTGACTCATGTCTCTTCCACTCCACGATGGTTTCAACTTTCTTTGGGTCAACTGAGATGCCCTCCACAGAAATAATGTGTCTGAGGATAGATATGATGTACAACCAGAATCCGTACTGCAAAAATGATGTGCCTGAGGATAGATATGATATACAACCAGAATCTGCACTTACTCAGCTTCGCGAACAACTTTTTGTCTCGAAGAGTTTGAAGCACCATCCGCATGTGTCATGCGTGTTCTTCCTTATTCTTTGAGTATACTAAGATATCGTCTATAAATACCACAACGAATTTAACAAGGAATGGTCGGAACACATGGTTCATCAAATCCATGAATGCGGCAGAAGAATTCATCAGTCCGAACAACATAACAGAAAACTCACAGTGGCCATAACGGGTACGAAATGCTGACTTTGGTATGTCCTCTGGCTTGATCTTCAATTGGTGGTAGCCAGAGCGAATGTCTATCTTCGAAAACACTGACGCCCATTGTAGCTAATCAAAGAGGTCGTCGATCCTGGGCAGGGGATACTTGTTTCGGATGGTGACCTTATTTAGTTCCTGGTAGTCAATGGACAACCGCAATATCCTATCTCTCTTCTTCACAAACAACAAAGGTGCTCCCCACGGTCAAGCAGTTCTTGTAGTTGGAATTTTAACTCCTTTAGTTCTGCAGGGGCCATTCGGTACGGGACTTTGGAAATCGGTCGGGTATTTGGGAAGGTAGCGATGGTGAGCTCGATTTCTCGGTCGGGTGGCATGCCATGTAGTTCATTCGAAAACACATCAGAGAATTCTGCCACAACGGAAGAAGACTGTAAACCCCCAGATTTTGCAAGAATTTCAAATTGGGATTTTTCGCAATTTTCTGGAATTTTCTGTGAATTTTTCTGTAATTAAAATCAGGGTTTTTAATTACTAAATGATTTTTAATTGTTAATAAATAACATTAAAATATTATGGAAATAATATTTTTGGGTGTAAAATGGAAAATTGGACTTAGGGTAATTTTTCTGGATTTTTCTGGACCTCAGAACTATTTTTAAATACCTAAAAACAATTTTCTAATTAATTAATTAAATTAACTGTTTTATTATTAATATTATATTTATTATTTATATTATTTTTAATTTTAATTTTATTTCTTCTGGGCCGGCCCGGCCCAGTGGGCCGAAGCCCAGCCCAGCCCATCCGCCCGTTCTTGCCGGGTCGGGTCGGGTCAGACCCGACCCGCGAGCCACCCGCCCGACCCGCTGCGACCCTCTCCCCCTGCGACCGGGTTCTCCGGCGGAGCCGCCGCGACCGGCTCCGCTCCGCCCGCCACGTCCTCCGGCGACCTCGCCCACGACGCCACGACCACCCACCTCCTCCGCCTTCCACGCCGCTCCACCGGCCGCCCCACCCTATTTAAACCCTAACCCGAGCTCCTCCGCCACCCTCTTCTCCGACGTCCCTCCACCGCCTCCCGCCTCGCAGACGCCGCCACGACCACCGCCGCCACCGTACGGCCCTCCTCCGCCGGCCAATCCCCCGCCTCCAGCCCCCGACCGCAGCTCAGCCGCCGGAGACCCGTGCTCGAGCCGACGACCCCGCAGCTCAACGCCGACGCCGCTCCGCGCCGTGCTGCCCTCGCCGGCGCCGCCCAGCCCCCGGCCGGCCTCCCCCCGCAGCGGCGCCGCCCTCCTCCGGCCGGACCGCCGCCCCTCCGCCGTCCAGAGTCCCTGAACCCTAACCCTAATTCCTAATTCTCCCCCCCCCCCGTGTCCGACACAGGACACGTGTCCTGTGTCGTGTCGGACACGGTTTTCCCCGGTTTTTCGGGTCCCCTTCAGGTACGCGTAACTTTCGCCTCGTAGCTCCTTTTTCGATTCCGCAAATTGCGTTGTGAAGCCTGTATGACCCTCTCGGTGTCCGGATAAACCGTTCGGGGCATCGCGTCCTGTGGTGATCGCACACCGCGATCCAAAAACAGGAAAAAAACCAGACCCTGTTTCACCCCGGAACTGAGTACGCCCCGCCAAACGGGACGACTTGGTCGCGTGCGGTCTTCACAGATACGTGCGCCTCGTCGATACGGACGTGTGGGATTTCGTGGCAGCTGATTCGGGTGTGCGTACACACCGGAATCAACGCGTATCCGCGGACACCGCCCCGTATCCGCCTTTTCGGCAATTCACCCTAACTTCGTGCACACACGTCAGATCGAGACGAAACTTGCGCCATCGGACTCGTAGCAATACGCTGGTCCTGTGGGTCAAGTTTGGTTCGATTCTGAGAACGTTGACGAAATCGCGTGTCGTGGGCCCCACAGGCCCCGCTCGACGGGCGATTTTGTGTTCGGCTCATCGGAATCCAAATCTGGAAGTTCCGTTGGGTTCGTACCAGCGTTCCTGACCTGTTGACACTAAGTTTGGTGAATTTGGAGACTTTTGACCCGGACGCGCTTTTCGGTGCAAAGCGGGCCCAACGGCGGACCCCGTTTTGACCCGAAACTGCCGTTTTTGCCCTTGTCTCCAAATTGGACCCAAGGACAGGCGTTTCTAGCTATTTGACATCTTCTGAGCGTGATGGTGATGTTTATTTCAGCTTTTGGACTCATCTCTGGATATTTCCCCGAAGACCTATTAATCGGATCCAAACAAAGGCAAGTACCTGCACCTCAAGTTAATCTTTATATTGTGATAATTAATTCCCTGCTCTACTAGTACCCTTGCTGATTACACGTAATGTCAGAATAATGTATCTCATGTCTTGAATATTGGTAGTTCATGTCTTGTTTTTCGTGTCGGGAGGGAGAATACTGAAAGGCATGTAGTTTACCCTGACCCGTGTCGTGAATAATAGCTGTTGGTACACGACTGTCCATCAGCCGGATCTCGATTTTTCGTGAATAATAGCCGTCCATGGCGGCCGGTTTAACTTTATAGACCCCTGCATGCCAACTAGGTATTCTAAATACACAAGTTCACACACATAGCTTCTTGTCTAGTTATGGCTCTTGTTGACTGTTATAGTTTTCATTTCCTGTCACATTTATTCCTGCTTTCTCATATTCCTGTGTGTAGCATTAACTCTGAGATATTGATGCTTCTTTTATGCAATTTTCTCAATATGATGCTCAATCTAATTGTCATAAATATTTAGTTTAATCTTGATGTGCATTGTGTACTCTGCTCCTTTCCTGACTGGATCCGTTGATTTAGGCGATGATGAGAACCTTGCCCCCACCTATTATGATCCCTATGAGTTAGCAGGTAACACACATGAGGAGCCAGTTTCCCCCAGGAGGCTACTTCTGTGGATCAGTTAGCTGTAGCTGCTTATTCTTTCCTTTTCAGCATATACTCGGGTTTGTCCCCGATTTATCTTCTGGCTTGTATTAACTGTGGATTGGTTGTCACAGATTAAACATTATGAAATCTCAGCATTCTTTTTCCTGTTATTTTCCTTGTCTATTTACTTTTGTGGATGAGATAGACTTTATATTACCTGTGATTATGCCCTAGACAGCGTACTACCGCCGACACTGCGGCGTAGGCTGGACGTGCCCACGCACTCGTGCCCGAATACCCGGGTGCGGGTCGTGACACGTTTTTGTGGTGGCCCATGCAGGTCAACGACTAAATTATTTGGTTTCAACTCAGGGACCGAACAGGCCTGCAATAAAGCTAGGATAAGTTTATAGGATCTCATCCACTGCTTGAATCATTTTTGATATCTGTATCGTATTCGAACTAATATGAACTTGCATCTTGCCTTGATTCCTGTGTGTCTCTTATTGGTTATTTTGGATACAGGGAGATGGACCCACAAGCCAGCAACGAGACTCATACAGAAACACCACAAACCGTTGTGATTACCCAAGGAAACGATGTGATACCAGTCGGTGAAGGCCAATCATCACAAGGCAGTCAAGCAAGTCAGCCTGCCTTAATAATCCATCAAGATAGCGTTCCACCCTCGACACAGCCTATTCCACCGATGCCTTCCTTCCCTCCGGGACTGCCTATGGACGAACAGCAGATGTTCCGCATGTTCTACATAATGATGCAAGCCTATCAGAAGGTTCAACAAGAAACTCAGCAAAACCAAGCGGAGAACTTCATCAACAGAATTAGCTCGGAGTCACGGAAGCTAAGCAGTTCAAATGCAATTACCTTCGACGAGGACGTTCTTACTGCAGCGCGACCTGTGGAGTGTACCACAAGGATCGAGTCTAGCCGGAAGCGGCCGTATGCGCCAGCACCAGACCAAGCACAGCAGAAAAGAGCTGCAAAGCGACCACAGATGAATCCAACTCAAGGGCAGAACCGACGAGTTCCCATTTGTAGTTTTTGTCGGAAACAAGGTCATATTTGGAAGGATTGTAGAAAGAGGCTAGGTGTTTGTCTACTTTGTGGATCAGCAGCACATCGAGTGAAGGACTGTCCCGCTGCTCCAAGAACACGGACAAACTTACGCGATGACCGTGGAGAACGTGCAGACTCTTAGAGTCACTAATGCGCGTAAGTGATTTCCTTTAGCTACCCTTCTAGTATTGTTTAGCCCGCGCCTATTGGTTCGTGACCTCAGCCCCAACCTAGTAATTTTAAACTTGCTAATAACCTGGTATGCTTTTATATTTAATAACTGTAGAGATTGTAGAGTTTTCTGTTATTTTGCTTGTTATGTGAATTTAAATTTTGTACCTTCTTTTCATCCTCATCTAGCGCACTTAATTTTGATGTACTCGACTTATGCTGCTATTCTATAGCCTAGTTTTGCAAGCTTACTCTTTATCAAGCTTGTTCATGACAAGTGTATTATTGGGGAGGCCCACAATGATACATTTCAGAATCAGTGTATTACGGTCTGATCAACCATAGTGCACTTGATTCGCCCTTCGCCCTACTTTACGTGGATTGAGATATACAGTTGACTAGTATACCTGCCCTAGACATGTCTGAGCATAACTGTATAAATACAAGCATGTGAATAGGAATTACCAAGATAGGATTCAATCCACAAAACGCTTGACAATTTCCCACCTGAATTCTTTAAAACGCCTTGACCTCGATATTTCTATTCTATCACCCCACCTTTGAACCCTTTATTATTGATCTTCGTCTCCCCTATTTCGAAAAGACGAAATCTCGTGCTTGGTATAAGTTAGTACATAGATAGTACTAGATATGCCACATAGGCCGATCACATACTTGAGGATTAACCTTTCGTAATTAAGGACATAACATATGTGACATGATCGGCATTGAAGTTTCGAGGATTGAATGACATGAGCAACCATATTAAGGAATATTTTCTTAGGGTATATAGTCTTTTGTGATAAATGGGTAAATTCTAAGTTGGGTAGCAGTGCAATTGTCAACTCAAGATAAATTCTTTAAAATTGTGACCGAGAAGATTAGATTGGAAGAGGTTCAAGCCATTCTCATTTTTGAAAATTTAGAGGAGTAACTAAGATGATTAATGAATTGATATCAATAGTTATATCTCAAGTACATGATTTAAATCTTGAAATAATGAGGGTAAAATCGTCAAGGATAATATGATTCAGACTTGAACATTGGTAAACCACATTTAAATTGTTTTTCAATTTGGTGATTGAATTAAAGTTCGATGGTTGGACTACCTAGTTGGAATATCGAGGATGTGAATGGAATTTAAAAATTTAAAGCATACAATTGTGAATGGAAATACTGTTGGACTCGAATCACTTCTAGAGGAAATTTATGATAGTTAGTGAGGCAAGGTCATAAGCATGTGCAATCCTTGAAGATGTTATATGGACTTCAATTAAACTTCACCTGTAAGTAAATTGAGGAAGTAAGAAGTAATAACCCTAGGTTGAATCTTGCTTGGAATAGTAGTCGTCTTAACCTTGAAGTGATTGCAGTGGACATGATCAGGAATTAACCATCGCAAGGAGATTTCGATTGATTTGCCTTATGTACATGAAGGATTATCAGACTATGGTTTAATTTAAATTTCGAGGACAAAATTTCTATAAGTTGGGTAGGTTGTAAACCCCCAGATTTTGCAAGAATTTCAAATTGGGATTTTTCGCAATTTTCTGGAATTTTCTGTGAATTTTTCTGTAATTAAAATCAGGGTTTTTAATTACTAAATGATTTTTAATTGTTAATAAATAACATTAAAATATTATGAAAATAATATTTTTGGGTGTAAAATGGAAAATTGGACTTAGGGTAATTTTTCTGGATTTTTCTGGACCTCAGAACTATTTTTAAATACCTAAAAACAATTTTCTAATTAATTAATTAAATTAACTGTTTTATTATTAATATTATATTTATTATTTATATTATTTTTAATTTTAATTTTATTTCTTCTGGGCCGGCCCGGCCCAGTGGGCCGAAGCCCAGCCCAGCCCATCCGCCCGTTCTTGCCGGGTCGGGTCGGGTCAGACCCGACCCGCGAGCCACCCGCCCGACCCGCTGCGACCCTCTCCCCCTGCGACCGGGTTCTCCGGCGGAGCCGCCGCGTCCGGCTCCGCTCCGCCCGCCACGTCCTCCGGCGACCTCGCCCACGACGCCACGACCACCCACCTCCTCCGCCTTCCACGCCGCTCCACCGGCCGCCCCACCCTATTTAAACCCTAACCCGAGCTCCTCCGCCACCCTCTTCTCCGACGTCCCTCCACCGCCTCCCGCCTCGCAGACGCCGCCACGACCACCGCCGCCACCGTACGGCCCTCCTCCGCCGGCCAATCCCCCGCCTCCAGCCCCCGACCGCAGCTCAGCCGCCGGAGACCCGTGCTCGAGCCGACGACCCCGCAGCTCAACGCCGACGCCGCTCCGCGCCGTGCTGCCCTCGCCGGCGCCGCCCAGCCCCCGGCCGGCCTCCCCCCGCAGCGGCGCCGCCCTCCTCCGGCCGGACCGCCGCCCCTCCGCCGTCCAGAGTCCCTGAACCCTAACCCTAATTCCTAATTCTCCCCCCCCCCCCCCGTGTCCGACACAGGACACGTGTCCTGTGTCGTGTCGGACACGGTTTTCCCCGGTTTTTCGGGTCCCCTTCAGGTACGCGTAACTTTCGCCTCGTAGCTCCTTTTTCGATTCCGCAAATTGCGTTGTGAAGCCTGTATGACCCTCTCGGTGTCCGGATAAACCGTTCGGGGCATCGCGTCCTGTGGTGATCGCACACCGCGATCCAAAAACAGGAAAAAAACCAGACCCTGTTTCACCCCGGAACTGAGTACGCCCCGCCAAACGGGACGACTTGGTCGCGTGCGGTCTTCACAGATACGTGCGCCTCGTCGATACGGACGTGTGGGATTTCGTGGCAGCTGATTCGGGTGTGCGTACACACCGGAATCAACGCGTATCCGCGGACACCGCCCCGTATCCGCCTTTTCGGCAATTCACCCTAACTTTGTGCACACACGTCAGATCGAGACGAAACTTGCGCCATCGGACTCGTAGCAATACGCTGGTCCTGTGGGTCAAGTTTGGTTCGATTCTGAGAACGTTGACAAAATCGCGTGTCGTGGGCCCCACAGGCCCCGCTCGACGGGCGATTTTGTGTTCGGCTCATCGGAATCCAAATCTGGAAGTTCCGTTGGGTTCGTACCAGCGTTCCTGACCTGTTGACACTAAGTTTGGTGAATTTGGAGACTTTTGACCCGGACGCGCTTTTCGGTGCAAAGCGGGCCCAACGGCGGACCCCGTTTTGACCCGAAACTGCCGTTTTTGCCCTTGTCTCCAAATTGGACCCAAGGACAGGCGTTTCTAGCTATTTGACATCTTCTGAGCGTGATGGTGATGTTTATTTCAGCTTTTGGACTCATCTCTGGATATTTCCCCGAAGACCTATTAATCGGATCCAAACAAAGGCAAGTACCTGCACCTCAAGTTAATCTTTATATTGTGATAATTAATTCCCTGCTCTACTAGTACCCTTGCTGATTACACGTAATGTCAGAATAATGTATCTCATGTCTTGAATATTGGTAGTTCATGTCTTGTTTTTCGTGTCGGGAGGGAGAATACTGAAAGGCATGTAGTTTACCCTGACCCGTGTCGTGAATAATAGCTGTTGGTACACGACTGTCCATCAGCCGGATCTCGATTTTTCGTGAATAATAGCCGTCCATGGCGGCCGGTTTAACTTTATAGACCCCTGCATGCCAACTAGGTATTCTAAATACACAAGTTCACACACATAGCTTCTTGTCTAGTTATGGCTCTTGTTGACTGTTATAGTTTTCATTTCCTGTCACATTTATTCCTGCTTTCTCATATTCCTGTGTGTAGCATTAACTCTGAGATATTGATGCTTCTTTTATGCAATTTTCTCAATATGATGCTCAATCTAATTGTCATAAATATTTAGTTTAATCTTGATGTGCATTGTGTACTCTGCTCCTTTCCTGACTGGATCCGTTGATTTAGGCGATGATGAGAACCTTGCCCCCACCTATTATGATCCCTATGAGTTAGCAGGTAACACACATGAGGAGCCAGTTTCCCCCAGGAGGCTACTTCTGTGGATCAGTTAGCTGTAGCTGCTTATTCTTTCCTTTTCAGCATATACTCGGGTTTGTCCCCGATTTATCTTCTGGCTTGTATTAACTGTGGATTGGTTGTCACAGATTAAACATTATGAAATCTCAGCATTCTTTTTCCTGTTATTTTCCTTGTCTATTTACTTTTGTGGATGAGATAGACTTTATATTACCTGTGATTATGCCCTAGACAGCGTACTACCGCCGACACTGCGGCGTAGGCTGGACGTGCCCACGCACTCGTGCCCGAATACCCGGGTGCGGGTCGTGACACGTTTTTGTGGTGGCCCATGCAGGTCAACGACTAAATTATTTGGTTTCAACTCAGGGACCGAACAGGCCTGCAATAAAGCTAGGATAAGTTTATAGGATCTCATCCACTGCTTGAATCATTTTTGATATCTGTATCGTATTCGAACTAATATGAACTTGCATCTTGCCTTGATTCCTGTGTGTCTCTTATTGGTTATTTTGGATACAGGGAGATGGACCCACAAGCCAGCAACGAGACTCATACAGAAACACCACAAACCGTTGTGATTACCCAAGGAAACGATGTGATACCAGTCGGTGAAGGCCAATCATCACAAGGCAGTCAAGCAAGTCAGCCTGCCTTAATAATCCATCAAGATAGCGTTCCACCCTCGACACAGCCTATTCCACCGATGCCTTCCTTCCCTCCGGGACTGCCTATGGACGAACAGCAGATGTTCCGCATGTTCTACATAATGATGCAAGCCTATCAGAAGGTTCAACAAGAAACTCAGCAAAACCAAGCGGAGAACTTCATCAACAGAATTAGCTCGGAGTCACGGAAGCTAAGCAGTTCAAATGCAATTACCTTCGACGAGGACGTTCTTACTGCAGTGCGACCTGTGGAGTGTACCACAAGGATCGAGTCTAGCCGGAAGCGGCCGTATGCGCCAGCACCAGACCAAGCACAGCAGAAAAGAGCTGCAAAGCGACCACAGATGAATCCAACTCAAGGGCAGAACCGACGAGTTCCCATTTGTAGTTTTTGTCGGAAACAAGGTCATATTTGGAAGGATTGTAGAAAGAGGCTAGGTGTTTGTCTACTTTGTGGATCAGCAGCACATCGAGTGAAGGACTGTCCCGCTGCTCCAAGAACACGGACAAACTTACGCGATGACCGTGGAGAACGTGCAGACTCTTAGAGTCACTAATGCGCGTAAGTGATTTCCTTTAGCTACCCTTCTAGTATTGTTTAGCCCGCGCCTATTGGTTCGTGACCTCAGCCCCAACCTAGTAATTTTAAACTTGCTAATAACCTGGTATGCTTTTATATTTAATAACTGTAGAGATTGTAGAGTTTTCTGTTATTTTGCTTGTTATGTGAATTTAAATTTTGTACCTTCTTTTCATCCTCATCTAGCGCACTTAATTTTGATGTACTCGACTTATGCTGCTATTCTATAGCCTAGTTTTGCAAGCTTACTCTTTATCAAGCTTGTTCATGACAAGTGTATTATTGGGGAGGCCCACAATGATACATTTCAGAATCAGTGTATTACGGTCTGATCAACCATAGTGCACTTGATTCGCCCTTCGCCCTACTTTACGTGGATTGAGATATACAGTTGACTAGTATACCTGCCCTAGACATGTCTGAGCATAACTGTATAAATACAAGCATGTGAATAGGAATTACCAAGATAGGATTCAATCCACAAAACGCTTGACAATTTCCCACCTGAATTCTTTAAAACGCCTTGACCTCGATATTTCTATTCTATCACCCCACCTTTGAACCCTTTATTATTGATCTTCGTCTCCCCTATTTCGGAAAGACGAAATCTCGTGCTTGGTATAAGTTAGTACATAGATAGTACTAGATATGCCACATAGGCCGATCACATACTTGAGGATTAACCTTTCGTAATTAAGGACATAACATATGTGACATGATCGGCATTGAAGTTTCGAGGATTGAATGACATGAGCAACCATATTAAGGAATATTTTCTTAGGGTATATAGTCTTTTGTGATAAATGGGTAAATTCTAAGTTGGGTAGCAGTGCAATTGTCAACTCAAGATAAATTCTTTAAAATTGTGACCGAGAAGATTAGATTGGAAGAGGTTCAAGCCATTCTCATTTTTGAAAATTTAGAGGAGTAACTAAGATGATTAATGAATTGATATCAATAGTTATATCTCAAGTACATGATTTAAATCTTGAAATAATGAGGGTAAAATCGTCAAGGATAATATGATTCAGACTTGAACATTGGTAAACCACATTTAAATTATTTTTCAATTTGGTGATTGAATTAAAGTTCGATGGTTGGACTACCTAGTTGGAATATCGAGGATGTGAATGGAATTTAAAAATTTAAAGCATACAATTGTGAATGGAAATACTGTTGGACTCGAATCACTTCTAGAGGAAATTTATGATAGTTAGTGAGGCAAGGTCATAAGCATGTGCAATCCTTGAAGATGTTATATGGACTTCAATTAAACTTCACCTGTAGGTAAATTGAGGAAGTAAGAAGTAATAACCCTAGGTTGAATCTTGCTTGGAATAGTAGTCGTCTTAACCTTGAAGTGATTGCAGTGGACATGATCAGGAATTAACCATCGCAAGGAGATTTCGATTGATTTGCCTTATGTACATGAAGGATTATCAGACTATGGTTTAATTTAAATTTCGAGGACAAAATTTCTATAAGTTGGGTAGGTTGTAAACCCCCAGATTTTGCAAGAATTTCAAATTGGGATTTTTCGCAATTTTCTGGAATTTTCTGTGAATTTTTCTGTAATTAAAATCAGGGTTTTTAATTACTAAATGATTTTTAATTGTTAATAAATAACATTAAAATATTATGAAAATAATATTTTTGGGTGTAAAATGGAAAATTGGACTTAGGGTAATTTTTCTGGATTTTTCTGGACCTCAGAACTATTTTTAAATACCTAAAAACAATTTTCTAATTAATTAATTAAATTAACTGTTTTATTATTAATATTATATTTATTATTTATATTATTTTTAATTTTAATTTTATTTCTTCTGGGCCGGCCCGGCCCAGTGGGCCGAAGCCCAGCCCAGCCCATCCGCCCGTTCTTGCCGGGTCGGGTCGGGTCAGACCCGACCCGCGAGCCACCCGCCCGACCCGCTGCGACCCTCTCCCCCTGCGACCGGGTTCTCCGGCGGAGCCGCCGCGTCCGGCTCCGCTCCGCCCGCCACGTCCTCCGGCGACCTCGCCCACGACGCCACGACCACCCACCTCCTCCGCCTTCCACGCCGCTCCACCGGCCGCCCCACCCTATTTAAACCCTAACCCGAGCTCCTCCGCCACCCTCTTCTCCGACGTCCCTCCACCGCCTCCCGCCTCGCAGACGCCGCCACGACCACCGCCGCCACCGTACGGCCCTCCTCCGCCGGCCAATCCCCCGCCTCCAGCCCCCGACCGCAGCTCAGCCGCCGGAGACCCGTGCTCGAGCCGACGACCCCGCAGCTCAACGCCGACGCCGCTCCGCGCCGTGCTGCCCTCGCCGGCGCCGCCCAGCCCCCGGCCGGCCTCCCCCCGCAGCGGCGCCGCCCTCCTCCGGCCGGACCGCCGCCCCTCCGCCGTCCAGAGTCCCTGAACCCTAACCCTAATTCCTAATTCTCCCCCCCCCCGTGTCCGACACAGGACACGTGTCCTGTGTCGTGTCGGACACGGTTTTCCCCGGTTTTTCGGGTCCCCTTCAGGTACGCGTAACTTTCGCCTCGTAGCTCCTTTTTCGATTCCGCAAATTGCGTTGTGAAGCCTGTATGACCCTCTCGGTGTCCGGATAAACCGTTCGGGGCATCGCGTCCTGTGGTGATCGCACACCGCGATCCAAAAACAGGAAAAAAACCAGACCCTGTTTCACCCCGGAACTGAGTACGCCCCGCCAAACGGGACGACTTGGTCGCGTGCGGTCTTCACAGATACGTGCGCCTCGTCGATACGGACGTGTGGGATTTCGTGGCAGCTGATTCGGGTGTGCGTACACACCGGAATCAACGCGTATCCGCGGACACCGCCCCGTATCCGCCTTTTCGGCAATTCACCCTAACTTCGTGCACACACGTCAGATCGAGACGAAACTTGCGCCATCGGACTCGTAGCAATACGCTGGTCCTGTGGGTCAAGTTTGGTTCGATTCTGAGAACGTTGACGAAATCGCGTGTCGTGGGCCCCACAGGCCCCGCTCGACGGGCGATTTTGTGTTCGGCTCATCGGAATCCAAATCTGGAAGTTCCGTTGGGTTCGTACCAGCGTTCCTGACCTGTTGACACTAAGTTTGGTGAATTTGGAGACTTTTGACCCGGACGCGCTTTTCGGTGCAAAGCGGGCCCAACGGCGGACCCCGTTTTGACCCGAAACTGCCGTTTTTGCCCTTGTCTCCAAATTGGACCCAAGGACAGGCGTTTCTAGCTATTTGACATCTTCTGAGCGTGATGGTGATGTTTATTTCAGCTTTTGGACTCATCTCTGGATATTTCCCCGAAGACCTATTAATCGGATCCAAACAAAGGCAAGTACCTGCACCTCAAGTTAATCTTTATATTGTGATAATTAATTCCCTGCTCTACTAGTACCCTTGCTGATTACACGTAATGTCAGAATAATGTATCTCATGTCTTGAATATTGGTAGTTCATGTCTTGTTTTTCGTGTCGGGAGGGAGAATACTGAAAGGCATGTAGTTTACCCTGACCCGTGTCGTGAATAATAGCTGTTGGTACACGACTGTCCATCAGCCGGATCTCGATTTTTCGTGAATAATAGCCGTCCATGGCGGCCGGTTTAACTTTATAGACCCCTGCATGCCAACTAGGTATTCTAAATACACAAGTTCACACACATAGCTTCTTGTCTAGTTATGGCTCTTGTTGACTGTTATAGTTTTCATTTCCTGTCACATTTATTCCTGCTTTCTCATATTCCTGTGTGTAGCATTAACTCTGAGATATTGATGCTTCTTTTATGCAATTTTCTCAATATGATGCTCAATCTAATTGTCATAAATATTTAGTTTAATCTTGATGTGCATTGTGTACTCTGCTCCTTTCCTGACTGGATCCGTTGATTTAGGCGATGATGAGAACCTTGCCCCCACCTATTATGATCCCTATGAGTTAGCAGGTAACACACATGAGGAGCCAGTTTCCCCCAGGAGGCTACTTCTGTGGATCAGTTAGCTGTAGCTGCTTATTCTTTCCTTTTCAGCATATACTCGGGTTTGTCCCCGATTTATCTTCTGGCTTGTATTAACTGTGGATTGGTTGTCACAGATTAAACATTATGAAATCTCAGCATTCTTTTTCCTGTTATTTTCCTTGTCTATTTACTTTTGTGGATGAGATAGACTTTATATTACCTGTGATTATGCCCTAGACAACGTACTACCGCCGACACTGCGGCGTAGGCTGGACGTGCCCACGCACTCGTGCCCGAATACCCGGGTGCGGGTCGTGACAAAGACTCGACATTTGCATAATTCCGTCGAGTGTCCCGAACCGACACTAAGTATCCCTCGCATCCAGAGTGTAGCATTCGTCGAGCTGATATCGCAGAAATCACCATGCAGGTCTTCGACGCTTCTGTTGCTGAACCACTCGAGTAGTAGAATTCGGCCTCTCTAGGTAGACGAAAGATGACCCGTTTCTTCGCACATTTGATAGTGGCCGAACAAGCGCTGAGCCAATCCATCCCCAAGATGATGTCTTTGTTCTGAACATCTAGGACAAACACATCAAGCGACATTTTCCTTCCTCCAATACAGATATGATCGTCCTGACATACTGAACGAACATGTATTTTTGTGCCCGATGGGGTGCTAACACTAAGGTCTAGATATAACGGTATCATCACTATCTTATTTTCTATGACAAAATCCATGTATATAAAACTATATGTAGCACCAGAATCAAATAGCACGCGAGCATGTATGTTATTAAAAAGTAATATATCTAACAAAACGGTGTCTGAAGCGAGGGCTTATTCCCGTGTCAAAGTGAACACCTGGCCTTGAACTTGACGACAATCTTGTTACGGCACGACTCGGTTGGCTTGAGGTATTGTGGCAGAATTTGGATGCTGAGGACGGCGATCAAAAAGGCGCGAACAATCATAAATTCCATGGTTTGGATCACCACAAGGGAGGCATAATCCATACTTTTTGCGATATTCGTTGATGGTGTGCCCTGGCTTCTTACAGAAGAAACATGGTTGCCCTAGATTTCCTCTCTGTTGACTGCCGTTATGAGGATGCTTTAAAGCATTATTTCCTCTCGCGTTGCTTGGGTGCTTGTGATTGGAAGTATGCACAGCGTCGAAAATAACTGAAGGATACTGCAGTTCGAGGGAAAGGGCATGATTGAGAACTTCCCGCATAGTCAGATATTGGGGAACGACTACATGTGCATGGATGGCAGGTCGCAGGCCACCTTCAAATCATCTTGCATCACTCGCCGCATCAGGTAGGTAGGAGCTTACAAATTTGGCGAACCGATTGAATTCGGCGGAGTAATGCTTCACTGGCATATTGCCTTATCAAAGCTGCACAAACTCGTTCTCCTTTTGCCGACGAACGGGAGGGGGGTATAAACTCATCTTCAAATGCGCTACGGAATGTAGCCCACGCAATCGTCTCGTCATTAATGTCTGCGAAGAGTGATCTATGATGTACGTTCCACCAATCGTGCGCGTTCAAATGGAGCTACAGTTAGGCACACGCAACTCGCTTTTCCTCAGGTACCTCAAGAAGTTTAAAGTGATCCTCAAGCTCTTCCAGCCAATCTAGATCCACGTCCGGATCTTCAGTGTCACACCCCGATCTCCCGCAGGCAAATTGGCCGTTCCCGTTAGGCGAGAATCACCGCGCTAGCGCTCCCGCGGAACGATCGCTTTGACCCATCCGGGCGTGATGCCGCACGAGCGTGAGCCATGCCCGTGCAAGGCCGTGGTTCATTGGCTAGCGGTAAGAGTTCTAAGCCACAGAGTCACACAGATTGTCCGAGTGCAGCGGAGTCATAAACACATAGGCGATTTGGTAAAAAGTTCACTGAGTCGACAATATAGCGGAAGCATTGAATAACACAAGTTGAAGTAAAGCAACTCTTTATTGATATAAACAAGTGTTACAGGCGGCGCATAGCCGAGATTACAAGTCACTCAAGCCTCTCTCTCCGAAACAGTAAAAGCGTGCCAAGTGGCTACAATCGTGGAATGATTGTACAGGTGATGATCAGGCGATGTTCACAACATTATGTCTTGTATATGTGCTTCAGTTCCGGACGCAGCGCTGCTTCTGAGTGATCTCCACGCCTTAGCACACACGAAGGAGCATCTGCACCGAACGAGGTTCTCCCGCACCCTGCATACAAACTGGTGGATTATCAGTACATTGAATGCACTGGTGGGGAGGCTACTCGCCCGCAAGACAAATCCAAATACGTAAATAAAGGTTCCGTGCACCAACTATTTAGTTATCTTTCTAGTTGCCTTAGGATCAGTTTCATGCAAGATTTGAATATCCTAACTCGTGTGGCAGTGCACCGTGCGACATGAGAGAAAATACGGGGAGACTTACCAACTTACCATTTGTCCTTCCCTGTCCAAGGCAAATATTATTAATTCAAGCACGGACAAGTACAAACATTCAGGCGATAGCATATGCAACACGAGTACTGTTATTTCAAGATCGTTCAGGTGTTCAATTGTTACTTGATGTGATGCAATAACTCGCACGCGGATAGCCGCTAAGCGAAGATGACTTATCTATATGAATACGAGTTGATGGCATAGCCATTATGGACATAGTCAAGGACAAGGATAGCATGCTACGAGAGTACACGATGCGCTGCAAGCTATCCTCTCCAGCACACGATGACTACACACGAGTTCCATCCGGATCGGACTGGCCCCAGTGCCCCGGCGACCGTCCGTGGAACTTGTCCGCTACATGCAACTTTGGGTCTTGCAATTATCACGAGATAGACGAGAATACGAGTGCACTAGAACACGAAAACACGAGTGCACTGGAACATGAGTACACGAGATACTTGAATCTTGATTCTGTACAGTTAATAACTTGCCTTGATGCATTCCCCTGGCTCGGGGCTGCCTGGTGACCTAACGGTCCCGGATACTTGCAGGTTCAATCATGCACGGATCGACTACTTAGTAGTCTTGTCACGACCCGCACCCGGTGTAAGGGTACTAGTCGGAAACAACGCCCAGCCTACGCCGCAGAATCGGCGGTAGAACGCTGTCTAGATAAACTATCTAACAATATAATGAACCACCAATAATGATAGTATACTCAATCACAGAACTAAGGTGGAAATGAGCACGAATCAGATAAAGAATAGAATAGTCACAATACAACTCATGAGTCTAAAATAATACATCAATGAGTCTGAAGAAAATTACAGAAATATGCTGGAGACAAATCCAGTACAAAGAATACTACAAAACTATAAAGCTACAACTCCAGGGTCAACTGTCTCAGTTGGGATAAGTCCCTCTTGAGCCAGGGTCTCAGAATCTAAACCCACAACATCCTGGGGTCCATAATAGGTAGGGTACTCCTCAGTGTCATCTGGAAAAATATATCCAGTCAGGAAAGGAGCAGAGTACAACCCTAACAGCAGTTCTCAAATAATGATAAAAACTATGTAACAGTAAATAGTTGTGGATAAACAAGATGCATAAATAGATACAAGAATGTATAGACAATAAGGAAATACTGGAAAGAAATACAATAATGAACAATATGCTGATGGAACAAGAATACTAATGACTAAGTGTGTGAGTACTAGCTTTAACATGTGATCGGCTTGGGAACTTGCACAAGAGTATGATGGCCTGGCTGATTATACGTGCGGTGTATGATCAACACTCACAAGGAACAAGACATGCACAAGGAGGGTATGATCACATATCTACACTAAAATACTCCCCACCCCGACTGGTATAATAGATCCAACCACGGTACGTTATGGCACTAGATTCCCCAAGAAGATAGCTAGTCTCCCCGAGAATCGGTGTCTGTACATGTACAAGATAACCAATGAAATAATACTTGCACCATATACACCATATACCAAGGAATAACATCTCATGACGAGATCCGGATATACCAATCCGTGTAACCATAGTGTCAAGAGAACATGTATATCTACACTAGATATAACGAACATAGAGGATATCATAAATGAGAAACTATCAGAGAATGTACTCGCCTGAAGTCCAATAAACAGTCTCACAAATGTCTGACTCGGTGCCTCGAAGACCTAGACATGGAATACCACATTAATACAAGGTCCCGGAAAGAGAACAAGTCAAACTAGGCAACTTCTAGGTCAATAAGTCAATTCTAAGGTAAAAGTCAACTATGGTCAACTCTAAAGTCCACTAAAGTCAAACATGGTCAAACCCAAAGTCAACCTCACAAGACATCTATAAAATAATATAGAGATAAACTACAATAATTTAGGAATCAAATTAGATTCAAAAAGAACTCACACAAAGTATACTAATAATACAATTAATATATACCCTAAAATAATATATACAACCCAACATTTATATAAATAACATAATATATTATTACAATTATTATTCCTCACAAAACACATATATATATACATATATATATATATACAATTATAATATATAATATATACATTAAATCTGTCAAAGCGTCATTGAAAAACAGTGAATAAAATAGGATTAAATCAAAACAGTTTAAATAGTGACAGTCGGGACTGTCACCGAAGGACTGTCACCGAAACCCAAATAATAAACTGCCACTGCTTTGGTTTTCGCCGACAGTTAAACTGTCGCGGAAAAGCGTCGCAGAAAAGCTGCTGTTTCCCGCTGCTGCAATTAATGACAGGTTTGTCATTAATTGCCCGAAGGCTACAGCGGCTGCTATTAGTCGGCTAATTAATGACAGTTTTTACTGTCATTAATTCACTGTCACTAAAACAAGTTATATATATATAATTATATATATAAAAATAGAATATATAAAACAATATATATATATATATATATATATATATATATATATATATATATATATAAACAGAATATATAAAACAGTATATATATATATATATATATATATATAAACCATTAATACAAAAATGTACATATATATATTAATATACACATAAACTTATACCTTCAAATATTTAACAAAGAACATATAATTTACATGGCTAGAAGCACACCTAAAATATTTACATTAATATCCAAATAATTACATAATAATTATAAATAATATAATTACACAATTAAACATACAAATATATTTATAAAACATTTTATGTATAAATTATATTATTTAACAAGTAGTAACATATATATTTGCATGCAAGAAAGCTACATATTATATTGTACATTATATTAGCACACCCAAAATATAGATCTATGCTACAATAATTACTATAATAAATACACAAAATAAATATTTAATATCCATATATATATACTAATTATAAATGAAGAATTGAACCACAATTAATTAGATCTATACAAAAATACACACAATTGGAGAGTATCTCACCGTATCCCACTAGATCTAGGATACGCATGCGACACGAGTCCAACACACAACTAAATGCACCCCGAAGGACACAAACAGATCACAAATAATATTTATGAACAAATCAAAGCGTCAAAAGTAGATCTATGTGTCCGTGTCAAAATACGACATGTTCAAAGCCCCGTGTCGGAGGAAAACCCCCAAATGACACGTATCACCAAATAGTTGGGATACGAACCACAAGTATCCCAATATGGACACGACACTAGCCTCAAACACAAATCTCATGTCCAATTTGATCTATAGGATCAATTGACACAAAAAAAAAATATAAATTCGGAATTCCAACAAAATTGACACAAAAAGCACCATAACTTTCTCCATGGGTCTCCTATGAACACAAAACAAAGTCCTATGGGTAGTACATACATATAGGTTGATTTTACATGATTAAATCTCAGATTTAGAAGCTATTTAAATGGGAAAATCTGAATTATACCTATTGGGAGATGGATTCCCAATGAAACCTCCAATTGAGATGAACTTGCTTCCAAATTGTAGATCCTTGCTCCTCTTTGTAGATCCTTGCTTCCTTCTTCTAGATCCTTGCTTCCTCCTTCTCTAATGGTGAATTGGAAAGAATTTGGAATGAATTTGGTAGGGAATTGGATTGGAAATGGAGGAAATTTGGTAGTGGGAGAATTCTAGATCTAGATTTGGAATGAGATGAGAGGAGAGAGAAATCCCCCCCCCCCTCTTTAATAGGCCGGCCATAGCCCCTCCCCCAAGCAATTGTAAAATGTCCAATGTACCCCTTGGGGCCTCTCATGAAGAAATAATTAAGGAAGGAAGCTTCTAGTCTAATCATTTAATTAATTTAATCCATCTCCTTAACTATGGGCTTTCTAAATGGGCCAAGTCTAACTAATTAATTCATGTTGGTCCATGGGTCCAAACTAAACTAGTTGGGTCCACTAAAATAAGTCCAAAATAATTAAATAATATCTAACAACAATTAAATAATATAACAAAAATTATTTACCATGCACAATATTTATTTAAATAGGAAATTACTAAAATACCCTTTTTTTCTAAAATGTGGTAGTGACAAGTCTCCCGGAGTTTGGATGAAAATAAGGCAACTTACAAGAGACAAGCATGCATTTGTATAAACATAAGCAATCACGTTGGCTCAGGCCCGAAGGTAAGCCGAGGAGCAAGATCGTAAGGGACTTTCCGAGCGACACGTTCTAGGGTATCATGCGAGGATCTGAACATACATATAAGCAATGTTATATTTCCATGTTCTAGCATAAGCAATACAAGTTGGGATTATTCCCTTAGCTAGGTGCGTTGTATTCTTATTAGCATGCAGGGGATAATTCACCTAGCGATTAGCATGTATCATTCAGATTTTATGTGTGCTGGCTAAGCAAAGACAAGTTCACCGTAGCCACCCACCTTAGCGATGATTCGCCTCGGTAGAGCGATACGCCAAGCGAGCCTCTTAAAGCCTAAGCCGGATTCCTGTAGGGACAAGTCTGGATATCATTTGCCTCAAACGAGTATTCTCGCCTGAGCAAAGCGGGTCGGGACATGCACTTTTGCCGTTTTAAACGGCAGTCCGCTTGAACGGAACGGGGTGTTACATTCAGGCCCCCGGAAAGATGTGTTGAAGACCTTCATGAAGTTGACAAAGTCGAAGGTAGTCACATCGTTTTTCTTTAGAGTTTGAAATATTTTGAATTCAGGGGTAGGTCGCTCCACCGGTGCCGCTGGTGTCATTGCGGAATGGTTGGAGGCTAAGGTCTGAACGATCTGCTGCAGGGCATCTATCTGCTTCTGTTGGACTGCAAATCGGGCTTCAAGATTGCTTTCGAACATTCTCTAACGATCTTCTGCCTGCTTCTCGGCTCGCTCATGACGAGCCTCATCCCTCTGTTGACTCGCTTCAAGCATCTGCATCATTCGCTCAATCGGGTCGACAAGGGGCATAGCTCGTTGGCTTCTGGAATATTTTGAGGTGTCAGAACTACTTTTCTGTGCTTGTACCTCTCCTTGTGCTAGCGCTGATGCTTGCGCTTGAGTCATTCCTTCAAAAGAAAGTAACTTGCATCAGTCTCATAACATATTATGGACTCATTATATAGAACGTATCTCTTTTTGGCCGAACGATTTCAAGAGTTCGCATAGGAAATAGATCGTTAAAGGAACTTGAAGTTGTGCTCTGATACCAATATGTCACATCCCGATTATGTGGAATTGATAGTCGTCCCCCGGACGTAACGCCGTGCGTGCCTAGGTTGTCACGTCCCAGTCCCAAAATACCGAGGGACCGGACACGTGATAATGGCCAGCAGCACACACCGATGGACAAACCCAAATTTAATGGATCCATCGGGGCATGCTTAAGCTGTAATATAAGGATAAGTAGGTTCAATAAAACAAGTCACAGTCTAAGCTAATCTCATCCACAACAGATAATCACAGATCAAATGCCAGAATAAACTAACAAATCTCAATAAAAGTGTCTCGGAGAATAATCCGAGAACAAGTCTGATACATCAATGCAATAGACTGGAAATAAAGGAACTGGAAATAGAAATAAATAAGTATCTCAAGGCAATACCCAAGAGAAGTCCTCTAGCACAATCTCGTCCTCAGGTGTCGGTACAGCTCCTGTATCAGCTCCTGCTAATGCTTCTGTACTGTATAACTCTGGGTGGATCTCCTCTACTAATCCTGGGGACATAATCCGGATCCAGGTCCTCAGGGGACAGCAAGGTACAGAAAATACAAGCCAAAATAAATGCAGTGCAGCAAATAATGAAATAAATAGGGTAAGCTATATAACCATCTATGTGGATTGCAAGAGAGAACATCAATGGTACTCAGGTTGAAACAACTACAAGCTCTGTGTAGGGGAGCCGATAGCAGTGATATCATGAGGTGGTCTAGCTCAGCGGGAGACTGAGTAGCCGGCATAATATAGTCAACCTGTAGTCTGCGGGTCTCTCCAGCAATAGATAGAATAATAAGGGAATACTAAATAACCAGCTAAGTGATATGCAAGCTGAGAGCAGCACTAGAACTCAGGCTGACGCCGCTACAAGCTCTGTGTCGGGGAGCCGGTAGCAGCAGTAATAATGAGTAATGGGCCAAGCTCGGGCTTCAGAGTCTTGTGCCTCACAATAATAGGGGTGTACATATATGGTCAGCCTATACCCTGTGTGTCTCTCCCCACCCAATGTAACCATACGTCTCATGTCCATGATGCCTCATGTCCATATCACGCACGATCGTATCTAATGCACAAGTCATATAATGTCTAGGAATATAATATCAATGTCAAGTCCTGTATCCTATACAGAATCACCATGAATATCTCAGGAAGATCCTGTCTCATGAATAGTGTCAAGTGTCCTGGGTTATAGTGTACTTGATAAGACAAGTACGAAAATGTAAAGGGGTTACGAATGTCCATCTCTAGATGACAATACACAACACCGCGTACGGTGTTGGCACCCGACTAATAATCGGACGCTAAGTACGTCACACGGTCCTAGGTCAAGCATGCACCGCAATATAATGAATCAAGGAAAATGCAACAAGAAATGTAAAGTTGGCAAGGTATACTTGCCCACTGATATATAACTAAGTCAAGGAAGTAAGTAGCAAAGCTGCATGTTTGGTAAGGTACACTTGCCTGGGGTCCTGGCTCCAACTGTAGCTCCAGTCTCAGTGTGATCTGCAGGTACTACTCCGGTTGCTGAAATAAACCTCACCATTAGATTCAGAAAATATCAAATAGTTAAAAATGCCTGTCCTTAAGTCCAATTTGGACACAAGGGCGAAAATAACATTTTTGGCCCAAAGCGGGGTCCACATGTGGGCCACTTTGCACCGAGAAGCGTGTCCGGGTCAAAGGTCTCCAAATCTGTCCAACTTAGTGTCAACAAGTTAGAAACGATGATACGAACCCAACGGAACTTTCAGAATTGGATTCCGATGAGCCGATCACAAAATTGCCCGTCCAGTGGAGCCTGTGGGGCCCACGATACGTGATTTTGTCAACGATCTCAGAATCGAACCAAACTTGGGTCACAAGACCAGCGTATTGCTACGAGTCCGATGGCGCAAGTTTCGTTTCTATCCGACGTGTGTACACAAAGTTACAGCGTGTTCCAGAATCGACGGATACGGGGCGGTGTCGGCGGATACGCGTTGATTCCGGTGTGCACGCACATCCGAATCGACTTCTGCGAAATCTCACACGACCGTATCAACGTCGCGCACATTTCGGTAAAGATCGCGTGCGACCAAGTCATCCCGTTTGGCGGGGCGTACTCAGTTCCGGGGTGGAACATGGCATTATTTTTCCTATTTTTTTGGATCGCGGTGTGCTATCACCACAGGACGCGATGAACCGAGCGGGTTGCACGGTCACCGAGAGGGTTATACAGTCTACGCGACGCAACTGACGGAATTAAAATCGGAGTAACGAGAAGAGAGAAAAGAATACCTGAACAGGGCTCCGTGAAGTCCGATTTCTCGTGTCCGAGTCGTGTCCGAGTCCTGCTTCGTGTCCTGCGCTGCCTGCTGTGTCTGCCCTAGGGTTGCCGTGTCCGGGGCTAGGTCAGCGGGTCGGGGAGCTGTGGAGAGGGCGAGTCCGGCGGAGTCGAGGAGGTTCGATGGTCGACGAGGGCAGCGGCGGAGATGGGAAAGCTGTGGAGGGTGACGACAGGGAGGAGGAGATGACGGAGATGAGGAAGAGGGGAGAGGAGGTCGATGGGGCTGTGCTCGGGGCGTGGTGAGGTGGTGAGGGGATCGTCGTCGGCGGTCGACGGAGAGGGAGAGTTCGGGCCGGAGATGAGGGAGAGTGAGTTGCGGCTCTGGCGGAGGAGAAAGGAGGAGTTGTGGAGGTCGATGGTCGACGGCGAGGTGATGGGGGCTCGTCGGAGAAGTGAGGGGGAAGAAGAGGGAGGTCTACGAGGCAGCGCTATCGGCGGAGACGGCCGAGGGGAGGTCGAGGTCGTGAGGAGGAGGCGCCGGCTTCGGGCTGTTCGGCCGGGGTGAGAGAGGCTGACGACAGCGGCTGGGCGGTGCGTGGCTGAGCGGGCGGCTGCTGGCGAGAGCGAGTCCGGGCGGAGGTGGATCTCGGCGGAGCACAGGGTACGGCGACGGCTGCTTAGGGTTAGGGTTAGGTTAGAATTTGGGGGATTAGTAATTAGGGATTTAGTAATTAGGGATTTCCTTTTCTTTTCTTTTTCTTTGTGGAGAAAACTAGGGAAACCTGTATTTATACATGCAGAAATTGGAATAGGGTTTGACCTAGGATTCGGGCTGGGTCAACGCTCCTTGGGCTGGGCTTCGGCTCTCATGGGGATGTCGGGCGTTGGCACGGATTTAATTCTACATGGGTCTTCAGGGCTTTAAACGGGTTTCCGGAGTCCAATAAATTTCCGGAAAATTACCCTATGTCCGGTTTTCCATTTTACACCATAAAATATTATTTTCATAATATTTTAATATGAATTAACCGCAATTAAAAATCATCAAATTGCCAAAGGCCTAGGTTTAATTCCCGAAAAATCCAAATTAATATTTCTGAAAATCAGGGGGCTTACATAGGTTGTACAAGGCCAAGGCATTTGATATAACGAACACATATTCCAAGTACGCAGATCATAATTGAACACAATATTGAAACAAGAAAAAGTTCTCTTTTTATTTATATTGAACATAATTTACAAACTCTTAAACAAGTACAAAATGTTGCCGCAAGGGCTTACAAAAGGGGACGCAAAATGAGATAGTCGTCCCTTATATTACATTATTTTACTAAAACTTCAAAAGCTATAGACACCTTCGGGCGAAGCTATCGCCTTGCCACGGAGATGCATAGGATATGTGCACGATCTCCTGGAACTTCAAACACGCTTCAAAAGTCACGGACAGGGCGTGCCGGTGTAGCGCCCCGTTCTCCCGGTGCGGAGAGCGCGGCTAAGAAACACAAGACGGTATCATTCGATCGGGATAGATTGAAACAAGAACTCATCCTCGTTATGGATTTGTTTCTTCGGAATCGATTCCCATATTCAGTGGACCGTGCCCCCGGGATCGACTTAGCGGCAGAGTCAGGAGGGACCTCTCCGCTGCTATCTTTTATTGCCTCGGTTTTCGATGTCGCTTGTTGCTTTCGTGCTTTGAGTTGGTTTTGGGATTTGCTTGTTTTTCTTGAACGGTTTCGATGAGTTTCATTGTTTTCGTTCATTGAACTGCACTTCAATTCTGAGATTTGGAAAGAGAGGAAGGAGTATTGTCACGACCCGCATCCGGTATAGGGATGCAAGTCGGAAACAACGCCCAGCCTACGCCGCAGCATCGGCGGTAGAACGCTGTCTTGGTCTACTATACTATCTAAAATCTCACAATAATATAAAGTTTGCCAACAATAGCTCACACAAAAACTCAATCACAATCTAAAGCACGAGAAGATATGAAGGAAGTCTAACTATACAACAACAAAAATATAAATCATCAACAATAGAAACAAAAATCAATAACTCAAATAGAAGCCGGAAACAAATCCGGTACCAAAAATGCCAAAGAGAACTAATTATGCTACCTAGTGAATCCGGCTAAAACTCTCGGTAGTCACTCCAGAACTAGTTGGTCTAAGTCTGCACCATCTATAAGTCAAAGTCCAAAGTATGTCGGACACCAATCTTTCGGATCCTCTGAAAAATATTTTCCAGTCAGGAATGGAGCAAAGTACATACCTCTGAAAGCAATTCCAATAACATAATCGAGCATATAAACAGATATAGAAATGAAATACAAGATCACTAAACATATGAATGATGAACAAGATATATACAGATAATGTACGAGAATATATAGATCAACAATATGAATATCACAATATGATGAAGTAAACTGCAATCTAAACTATCTAATGTGCCTTAGAATATGAGTTCATTATGTGATCGGGTTGGGTGAACATGATCAGGTAAGACGGATTATAAGTGAAGTATGTAATCAGAATGTACAGGATTTGTAACAATAGCTTTGATCACATAATCAACTCCTACTCTCCCACCCCCAACTAATACCGATGGATCTAATCACGACACGCTACGAACACGAAAATATAACCACTGTCATGAGCAGTGGGTGTACACGAATATCATAACCACCGAACACGAGCGGTGGGTGTACACGAATAAGCACACTGAATACGAGCAGTGTGTGAACACGAAGTAACATCAATACCCAGTATACACGATGAGATACAATGTACACGAGTACCCGCTGAACACGGTAGGGGATAACATCTCATGATGGGATCCATATAGTACCAGTCCGTGAAATCACTGTATCGGGATCAATGCATACAATTCTAGAACATGCATATATACAATATTATGAATTGAAAACTATCAAAGAAATGTACTCGCCTGTGGTCCAGAGCAATGAATGTCAAACTGTCCGAACTGGTGTCACACAAACCTATATATGGAATATTGCATTAATACAAGGATCCGGAAGAAAATAAGTTAAACTAGTCAACTTCTAGGTCATAAAGTCATTTCTAAGTCAAAAGTCAAACTAGGTCAACTCTAAGTCAAACCGGTCGAACTATAGTCAAACTATGGTCAACTACCTATTTCTAGGTTGCATGAGTCTAACTCAAAGATATTGGGCTCACACACTATGAATCTAGGCCATACAAGCTACAACTTAGGATACTAAGATACCGTATCTCAGGATATGCAAACAATAGGTAAATATCACATATCTATAATAAAGCAATATTATATATATAAATTATAATTACAAATGCTAAAAGATTATCATGGTTTTGAACTAACTTGGTATCGCAATAGTAAACCTCTATCTTGATACCCAAACCCAATACCTTGGATATCCTTAATACCTTGGCATTTACCTTGGTATCTCAAGGTAATGCCACTCCAGTATATATATATTAACTATCCAACTATAACTATAAACTACCATGTATTTAGTATTTATACCATACTATATACCTTATTTTAGTCACCTTAATACCAACCCATAATTAGTTTATAACTATCATATTACTATGCCAATACCTACTACTCATACCTTGGTATATCTTGATACTTACCTTGGTATCTCAAGGTAATTGCCAAAACTTTATATATGTACTAACTACCCAACAATAATTACATATATCAATCCAATATAACTCTAGTATGTACTAATAGAATAAATACTAACTACCAACTACACACTAACTATTAATACATATATACGTACATGCATACCTAAAATTATATAATATATAAAAGATACTCATAACCATTGATAACTAAAATATACTAACTTACTCAATAATATTATGTGCTACAACTAAATATATACATATATAGTATAATACAAATAGCAATTAGGAACATATTTATATATATATTAATTACCATATATATATTTAAATACATATATATAACCCACCATATATATTTATATAATATATATTTAAATACATATATATAACCCACAATATATATTTATACAATATATATTTAAATACATATAATCCATAATATATATTTATACAATATATATATATATAAAACTATATATATAACTATACATACACTTATACATAGTAAATTGTATAAAATACCACATAGTAAAATACACACACATACATATTAATATGTATATATAACTATACATATATGTATACGTATATAAAATTATACACTATATAAATACATAACAATATATAATATAACTATATATATAACCACATATAAATATATCTACTATATTATATATACATATACTACCACTTATAAATATATATCTACATGTAGAAAAATAGCTACATAATAAATATACACATATAGTATATGCATAGGTACATAGATCTAAGACACAACATTACATAAATATATATACACAATATTATATATATACATATATATAATTATACTTATCCATGAAATAAGAACACAAAAGAATTAGATCTACAATTAAATTGCACATACATAGACTGTATCACCCCGTATCCCACTAGATTTAGGATACGCATGCGACACGAGTCCGCCACACATCCAAACGTACCCCAAAGGACACAAACAAGTCATATATATTATTTATGAACAATACGAAGAATCAAATATAAATCTACGTGTCCGTGTCAAAATGTGACATGCTCAAAGTCCCGTGTAGGAGGAAAAAGCTCCAAATTAACACGTATCACCAAATTGATGGGATACGACCTACATGTACCCAATTGTGGACATGATACTAGCCCCAAACACACAAGCACATGTCAAATTGATCTATAGGACCAATTGACACACACAACAAATGTTAATTTCATAATTCCTCAAAAATTGACACAAAAAGCACCATAACTTTCTCAATAGGCCTCCTATGAACACAAAACCAAAACCTAAGGGTAGTCTATGCATATGGGTTAATTTTTTATGGTTAAATCTCATATTTAGAACTAAATTAAGAAGAAAAACTAAATTATACCTATTGGGAGATGGATTCTCAATGAAACCTCCAAAATTGGTGAAATTGGCCTCCAACTTGTAGATCATTGCTCCTCTTTGTAGATCCATGCTTCTTCCTTATAGATCCTTGCTCTAATAGCCTCCAATGATGATTTAGTAAATAATTGGATGGAAATTTGGTAGGAATTTGGTTGAAATTTTTTTCTAGATCTAGATTTGGAATAAAAAATGAAGAGAGAGAAAGTTTTCATCCCCTTTATATAGGCATCACTTGCCCCCTCCCTCAAGCTACTATATCAAGTCTAAAATACCCCTTGGGGCCTCTCATGAAAAAATTAATTAACGAGGGAAGCTTCTAGTCTAATGGTTTAATTAATTTAATCATCCTCCTAATCAATGGGCTTTCTAGTTGGGCTCAATTCTAATAATTAATACATGTTGGTCCATGAGTCAAAACTAAACTAGTTGGTCCACTAACACAAGTCCAAAAATAAATCTAACATGCTAATAATAAATAAATAATACAATAAATAAAAATTTAACATGCACAATATTTAATTAATTATCAAATGACTAAAATACCCTTTCCTAGAAAATATGGTAGTAACAAGTATTGATCGAGCTGTTCGTGATGCAGGTGAACAAGCAGTAGGAGGCTTGCGAGCGGAGTCGTGAAGCGCCTCTTTCCTTCTCCCTTCCAACCATCTAAGTGAGTGGCTACCAACCCGATTAGCTAGCCCTGCTTTCAAGCTTCACACCCTAAAACTTGCATTCTTTATTGCCCCGATCAAACGATACCAAGTAATAATAAAAGAAACCAAGATAAAAGAGAATAGGCTTGGATTATATTATGCTTGTCAACCAAACATGTGAACTGTTATCTTATGGTATGCTTGTTCGTGCAAATGTTCTATAAACCGTGCTAAGTATAGATCACATCTTGTATATGCATAATTGTTCAGGGAGGCTATGCAAAATGAATTATGCATTACTGCTTGTCGTGTACTCGTGTTCTTGCACTCGTGTTGCCTAAAATACATGACTTGTTAACTTGTTAATCGTGTTCGATCATGGACAACTTGTGCACAAGGTATTGGTTCTGCGGACGGTCGCTGGGGCACTGGCACCGATCCGATCCGGGCGGAACTCGTGTGTAGTCGTCGTGTTTGGGACCGGATAGCTTGTAGCGCAATCGTGTACTCTCGTAGCATGCTATCCTTGTCCTCGACTACGTCTACTATGGCAATCATGCCAGTGATCATCTTGTATATTTAAACCTGTTGCAAACTAACTTGTGTCTTCGTGGCAGGGAAGGCATGGTAAGTATTGTGCAGGTCATTCAGACGGACAGGTAAAATCCATCGAACGGTGGCAAGTTTATTTCAGTATCATATATATTATTGCTTGTAAATAAACTAAGGCAAGATAGAAACCCACAAAACATGCATGCTTCATTAAAACAACGTGTTGATTGGTATAGTTCGGTTAGCTCGCCTTCACCAGTATATTTTGACATACTGACCCTCGTTGAAATAGGTTCTCCGCACCAAGGCGAACCGAGCGAGGAGCCGAAGTCGTCTTCCCGATCCAGTCCAGCTGTAGGCGCATCCTCTGATCGTGCCGCTTTTGAAGTACTTGAAGAAAAAAGGAGCTTGCAACTTTATATACAATGCAGCTTCGTGGCAAAGCCGTCCTCCAGCCCGGAGGTCTTTATCATTTTAAAGTTTATAAAGGGATGTAATGTACATGACTGCTATCTCATTTTGAGTCAACACTTTTGTAAGCCCGTGCGACAAATTAGCTAACTCGTTCAGGAGTTTGTAATAGATGTTCATTATCAATAAAGAGAACTTTTCCATGTTTTCAAATCTGTGTTTCAATTTATCTGTGTACTCTGAATATGTGCTTGCTATGCAAATCATTAAAGCCTTGTGCGGGCGCAACTCCAGGCCCGCACGATGGTCACGATTCGGGGGATGCCTCAACGATTCTACGGAATCGGGTCGTGACATAATAGTATCAGAGCACAGATTCAAGTTCCTTAGACTCTCGCACTGGAAAAGTTCCTTTAACGATCAATCCCTGTGCGAACTCTTGAACTCGCTAGGCCAAAATGAGATACGTTCATGCAATAAGTCCATAATATATTATGATCCTAATGTAATTTACCTTTTTTTAAAGGAATGGCACCAGCGCAATCCACAGCGCAAACACCGGACGAAACACAAGGCCAAGGAAATAGTTCGGGTACTTCGGGAAGTTCAGGAAGCCAGCGAGCCATGCCAAGCATCGATCCCGTCCAGCAAATGTTGCAGATGTTGGAGGCAAACCAACAAAGGGACGATGCTCGCTATGAACGGGACAAGAAGCGGGCGGAGGAGAGTCAGCTCAAGTTTCAAGACAATATAGAAGCACGATTCTTAGTCCAACAGAAGCAGGTGGATCCCTGCAACAGATCGTTCAGACTTTGGCTTCCAACCATTCCGCCGCAACAGCAACGACTCCGGTGGAACAGCCCGCGCTTGAAGTAGAGACGCCGCAAATTCCAAGGACGAGGGACGTGACTGCCTTCAACTTTGGCCACTTCAAGAAAGTCTGCAATACCCCATTCAACGGGACTGAGGACGCAGTCGTAGCTCTAGATTGGTTGGCCGAACTTGAAGATCATTTCGCTCTGCTAGAGGTCCCCGAAGAGAAGCGCGTCGCCTGCGCGCAACTACAGCTCCGCCTCAACGCGCACGATTGGTGGGACGTGCATCGACGATCTCTCCAATTTGATCACGGAGAGGAGGCGATCTCGTGGACGACTTTTTGTGCCGCGTTCGAAGAGGAGTTCATACCCCCTCCAGTACAACGTCAAATAGAGAACGAGTTCGTGCAACTGAGGCAAGGCAGCATGACAGTTAAAGAGTACTCCGCCGAATTCAACCGACTCTCCAAATTCGCTAGGGCCTATTTACCTGATGTAGCGAGTCGAGCTAGAAGGTTTGAAGGTGGACTACGCCCTGCCATCAATGCGCACGTAGTCGTTCATCAGTATCGTACAATGCGTGAAGTCATGAATCACGCCCTATCACTTGAACCCCACTATCCACACGTTCCTGCCGGCGCTGTGCATACCTACAATCACAAACGCCAAAGCAACGAGAGAGGAAACAACGCTGCAAAGCGACGAAACGAAGGTGGTCAGCAAATAAAGCATTGGAGCAATACGTGTCAATTCTGCAAAAAGCTTGGACACGATTAGAAAGACTGCCGCTTGAGACTTGGGTTATGCCTCGCTTGTGGACGATCAGGCCATGCCATTAATTCCTGTCCGAACCTTCCTGATCGTCGTCCCCAACGAAATGCTCCCTAACGGTAGGTCCTATTCCTAAGTTTCGAGGATGAAACTTCCAATTAGTTGGGTAGGATGTAGCGCCCCGTTCTCCCGGTGCGGAGAGCGCGACTAAGAAACACAAGACGGTATCGTTCGATCGGGATAAATTGAAACAAGAACTCATCCTCGTTATGGATTTGTTTCTTCGGAATCGATTCCCATATTCAGTGGACCGTGCCCCCGGGATCGACTTAGCGGCAGAGTCAGGAGGGACCTCTCCGCTGCTATCTTTTATTGTCTCGGTTTTCGATGTCGCTTGTTGCTTTCGTTCTTTGAGTTGGTTTTGGGATTTGCTTGTTTTCCTTGAACGGTTTCGATGAGTTTCATTGTTTTCGTTCATTGAACTGCACTTCAATTCCGAGATTTGGAAAGAGAGGAAGGAGTATTGATCGAGCTGTTCGTGATGCAGGTGAACGAGCAGTAGGCGGCTTGCAAGCGGAGTCGTGAAGCGCCTCTTTCCTTCTCCCTTCCAACCATCTAAGTGAGTGGCTACCAACCCGATTAGCTAGCCCTGCTTCCAAGCTTCACACCCTAAAACTTGCATTCTTCATTGCCCCGATCAAACGATACCAAGTAATAATAAAAGAAACCAAGATAAAAGAGAATAGGCTTGGATTATATTATGCTTGTCAACCAAACATGTGAACTGTTATCTTATGGTATGCTTGTTCGTGCAAATGTTCTATAAACCGTGCTAAGTATAGATCACATCTTGTATATGCATAATTGTTCAGGGAGGCTATGCAAAATGAATTATGCATTACTGCTTGTCGTGTACTCGTGTTCTTGCACTCGTGTTGCCTAAAATGCATGACTTGTTAACTTGTTAATCGTGTTCGATCATGGACAACTTGTGCACAAGGTATTGGTTCTGCGGACGGTCGCTGGGGCACTGGCACCGATCCGATCCGGGCGGAACTCGTGTGTAGTCGTCGTGTTTGGGACCGGATAGCTTGCAGCGCAATCGTGTACTCTCGTAGCATGCTATCCTTGTCCTCGGCTACGTCTACTATGGCAATCATGCCAGTGATCATCGTGTATATTTAAACCTGTTGTAAACTAACTTGTGTCTTCGTGGCAGGGAAGGCATGGTAAGTATTGTGCAGGTCATTCAGACGGACATGTAAAATCCACCAAACGGTGGCAAGTTCATTTCAGTATCATATATACTGTTGCTTTTAAATGAACTAAGGCAAGATAGAAACCCACAAAACATGCATGCTTCATTAAAACAACGTGTTGATTGGTATAGTTCGGTTAGCTCGCCTTCACCAGTATGTTTCGACATACTGACCCTCGTTGAAACAGGTTCTCCGCACCAAGGCGAACCGAGCGAGGAGCCGAAGTCGTCTTCCCGATCCAGTCCAGCTGTAGGCGCATCCTCTGATCGTGCCGCTTTTGAAGTACTTGAAGAAAAAAGGAGCTTGCAACTTTATATACAATGCAGCTTCGTGGCAAAGCCGTCCTCCAGCCCGGAGGTCTTTATCATTTTGAAGTTTATAAAGGGATGTAATGTACAGGACTGCTATCTCATTTTGAGTCAACACTTTTGTAAGCCCGTGCGGCAAATTAGCTAACTCGTTCAGGAGTTTGTAATAGATGTTCATTATCAATAAAGAGAACTTTTTCATGTTTTCAAATCTGTGTTTCAATTTATCTGCGTACTCTGAATATGTGCTTGCTATGCAAATCATTAAAGCCTTGTGCGGGCGCAACTCCAGGCCCGCACGGCGGTCACGATTCGGGGGACGCCTCAACGATTCTACGAAATCGGGTCGTGACAGCCGGTAGGTGGACTGGATTGGGAAGATGCCTTAACTCCTTGCAGGGTCGCCTTGGTGTAGAGAATCTGTTGCAACGAGGGTTAATACATCGAAATGCACTTGTGAATGTGAGCTAACCCAACTATACCAATCAACACATTATTTATGTGAAGCATGCAAGTTATTATGTGGTCTTTCTATCTTGCCTTAGTTCAAGTTACAAGCAAACAATAGATATAAAAATTTACTGAAATTAATATGCCACCGTTCGGTGACTTTTACCTGCCCTTCTGAACCACCTGCACAACACTTACCATGACCTTCCCTGCCACGAAGACATAGTTAGCGTGCACATTTTAAATATACGAGGGGATCACTGGCATGATGCCATAGTGGACGAGTTATAGTCGTTGACGAGGATGGTATGCAACGAAAGTATACGAGGCGCTACAAGCCATTCCGTCCAGCACACGAGACTAACATAAAGTTCTGTCCGGATCGGATCGGTGCTAGTGCTCCAACGATAATCCGCAGGAACTAAGATCTTGTGCACAAGTTATCCGTTATCAATCGGCGTCTAATACTAAGTTATCAATTGATGTAGTACAAGGCAACACAAGCACGTGACAAGTAACATGGCATGATCTGTTTTGCATAGTCTTCCAATTCATTTTATTGCATAGCAAAGTGTTCTACACACAACACAGTAATAGAAAAATATTGTTCTAACTAGAATTGATACACGATGAAAGAATATTCTAAGCGAACTAGCATGCAACAAGGTAGCCGTTCACAAGTTGATTGACAATCATAAAGAAATCCAAGTATATTCCTTTTTATCTTGACATATTTTAGTTATTATGGTATCGTCTGATCGGAACAATCAAGATGGCAAGATTTTAGATTTGAAGACTTGGAAGAAGGGTCAACTAATCGAAGTATAGCCACTCACAAGTTAGTGGGAAGAGGAAAGGAAAGAGGTGCCTCAAGACTCCGCTCGCGCGACGCCTACTACACGATCACTTGCATTGCCACAAACAGACGATCAATACCTCTTCTCCTCTCTCCAAGATCGAAACGAAAGTGCAGTTCAACGAACGAAAGCAATGAAATTCATCGAAACCGTTCAAGAAAACATAAATCCGAAAATCAACTCGAAAGCACGAAAGCAACAATGCGACAGCGAAAACTAGGCAATAAAACTTACAACGGAGAGGTCCCTCTTGACTCTACCGCTTAGTCCGTCCTTGGAACTCGGTCCACTGAATATGAGAATCGATTTCGAAGAAGCCAATCCATAACGAGGAAAAGATCTTGATTCAATCTATCCCGATCGAACGATACCGAAAGTATTTTTTAGCCGCGCTCCCCGAAAAGAAAAAATGGGGTACCACAAAAACCGAGAGCACCAGTTCATTTGCGAGCTCCCCTCCTAAATAGTGATTTTCGAGTGATCCGAAGGTGACTTAGAGCGTTCCAAAAGTTCTCGTGTGGACTTGCTGGATCCTGGGGCAGATCGTCGTGTAAGGCTAATCTTGCCTTGAGCACCGGTAATTTTGATCACCCCAGCAAGAAGTTCCTTTATTTGTATTTCTCTTCTTGTGTCCGTTCTTTATCATTGTAGCGTCTGCGAACGTAAAGAGAATAACGTTTTTTTCTTTGTTGTTGTATTTTTATTTTTTTGTTTAGTCAGTTTGTAACATGTTCCTGGTTTTGTGCTTCTTGTGGGGGTTGCGTGTCACTGTAGAGGAACTGTAAATCTCAGTGCACCGACTACTCTTCTGGAGATAGTAGAGACGAACTATTGTGTGAGTCACTACTTTGTGGACCGTTTCATCTCTGATCATACTTCGGGACTAACAAATATAACCTCCGTTAGAACTGTTCTTCGAGTTGGTATGATCTTCTTTCTATTCATTTTTTTTACACATGGAAATTACTTGGCATGTCGAAAAAGAGAAAATTATGTGACAATGTTGAATGATAAGTGTATAATGACACATGATAATATCAAAAGTCAAAAAAGAAACTAATCAAACCATTGTCAAATATTATTAAGATATGATTACAAAAAAATAGTAAAATATTATCATGTGTCATTATACTATTGGACGGATTCATCATTCATCATTGTCACGTGATGTCTGTCCTACTAAATAAATTTCGTATTCATGAAATATCAAGAAAAGAAAAGAAAAACAGTGGAGGGGTATAATGAAACCGGAATCACATCTCGGCGGAAGCATATAACTGGCAGCTCAAAATCAAGATGAGTGTTTTACTGAACAATAAGGAGACATGATTTCTCTACTCTCGTTTATAACATAAAGTAGCACAATTTAAACGTAGGTAATATATATATATACACACACGTGGGTAAAAAAAATTATTAGAATTTTTAAATATAAAATTATTATAAATAATTTTGTTCCTGTAAATCAAACTCAAGCTACCAAAAAAAATATCTCCCATCTTAACCACTTGAGTTAGAATTATTTAATTGTAAACAAATAATATCAGGTAGTTAAATAATTAATTATTTAAAAAAAATAGTTAGCAAAGTATTTATATACGGCTTAGACGATTCAATTTTGAACCGTTTTCAAATCTCATTATAATTTTTATTATTTAAAAAGGTAATTTTATTTCTACTAAAAAAAGACAACTATTATATTTATGTAGGTGATCTTAGATCCCTACGCACTATCATACACACGTGATATATGTATCTATATTATGAACAATTCCAAATGTGGGAGAACTTCGACCCTCAAAAAATTCATTGTTACGCTCCTTCTAAATGTGTCAAATACCAGCTGCTAGTCGGACTCTTGCGAAACCAACTCTCTTCCCGTGACCGATGTCTGCTAATCGCCTCCATAATCCCTTGGACATCTCTCATGTTGATCCCGTCCAAATTCACCTTCATCCATTGCGCCTGCATGATATACCTAGCAACGTCGCATTCAAACACCAAATGTTTTATCGACTCCGTACATTGTTGCGGACAGTGGTTACTTTTGAGATTCATCAAATAAAAAGACAAAAAAATTGTTGTACATAAAATATTTTTAAATAAATTAACTAAAACGAAAGTAATTTAAAAAAATTTGAAGTTAAGAAAGCTTTCGTCATCCCAGATGGCGAAAATATAAAAACATATTTCTTTCTTTCTTTTTCAACATTTTCGCAGTTGGCGAAAATATGGCTATCGAATTTTTTTTGTTTTGGGGTTTTTTTTGTTTTTGTTTTTGTTGTTGTTTTTAAATAAATTAGAAAAAATTTGAAATTAAACATCAAAAATAAAATATGCAGCATTGAACGTCAAAAAATTTAAAAAATTTCCGTCGTAAGAAAATTACGTCTGGCGTTGAGCAGACATCGAGCAGCCATAACTATTTGTTCGAAAATTATTTTTCGTCAAATAATAGGTCGATTTGTATATTTTCGACGAGATTAACACAATTCGTGTAAAAAGATTTTTCATCCGAAACAAGACGCACATGTTACAGGCAAAAGTATAAAATTTAAAACTTTAAAGTATCATAACTTTTCACTGAGAGATCGAAACGAGGTCCAGCTTGTGCCAAAATGACTGTAACGAAAAGTACTAAGGGATAAACTGTTTCACCGTTTGACGAACTTCAAAAAAAAATTTAAATTGCAAGAAAACGATGTTTCGATCTCCAAATTTTACTTTGGGTTATTTTATTTTTGGATTTTTTCAATATTTCGATGTTAACGAGCAAAATGACCCTCAAACGTTATCATATAATATATCGGTGTGAAGATGATTAAAAATGGGACAAAAATATATATATTTTTATTTTTTTTATGATAAAATTATCAATTTATAAATAATTTACTATCGTAATAAGATCGATTTAACTTTCGATTACGGTAGAAACTTTAAGGGTCTGCTTGGCAATTGTTGGAATATAGCGGTTATGAGGTATTTTTAGAGTACTGGTTATGAGGGTTCGTTACTGTTTCAAAAATAAACAATCGGTTCAAAAATATCCCAAAACCGATAAAAACATCGTTACAAATTTTATTTTTTTTAGAATTTCGCCAACTCAGTTGACGAACTATTTTTTACTGTTTCAAACTATTTTCGGTTTTCCTAATTTATATTTAAAAAATTATAGGTATAACAAATTTTCTGCAAAAAAAAATCAAATGAAAAAAAACACAAATAAACCAAACAAAACTAAAACTAAAACCAAACCTACACAAGAAAACCGAAAAAAAAACCAAACAAAAGAAACAAAATAAAACACATAACCAAAAAAAATAAAATAACGTAGCCTGCTCGACGGCAAACACAATTTTATTACGACATATTTTTTTAAAAATTTTTGATGTTCAATGCTGAATATTTTATTTTAGATGTTAAATTTTATTTTTTTTCTAATTTATTTAAAATACAACAAAAAAAAAAAAAAAATCCAACAGAAAAAAGCCAAAAAAAATTGATAGTCATATTTTTGCCAACTAAGTTGACGAAAATGTTCAAAAAAATAACATATTTTTTCATTTTTTCGCCATCTATAAGGACGAAAGCTTTTGTAAGTTTAAATTTTTCTAAATTACTTTCATTTTAGTTAATTTATTTAAAAATATTTTATGTACATCAAATTTTCTAATAAAAAATGGGTAAACAATTGATATTGTTGGCACTAACCTGAGTCGGACCGGTCCGGTCTGGTCTAGTCCAGGCCGGGTCCTATCGGCTACAAGTGACCTGCCCACACAAGGCCAAGGACGGTTTGATATATATTTTTTTTTCCCAGCACGCCACGGGCTCAGTTTGATAGGAGTCCCCACCCCATCTATGCCGGTCGTCATTGGGGAATCAGACTCGTCGTGTGCGTCGCACACTGGCATTTTCATCATCGCCCGTAACGCACACCTTGTGCACTCCGCACGCTCCAGAGTTCCACGAGACGGCCATGACGCCTTTCGACGCCCGCAACTCAACGTCTCGCTTTGCCTACGACGCCAACGTGACACCCCCGACGTCTGAACGATGCCTACGACAGCCGAGCCGTCCAGCCACCCGAATTTCACACGACGTCCGTACGACATCTTCACGACACCCCAAGGACGGTTTGATAAGTTCGTCCATAAAACCACCATACTATAACATTTTTTTTATAAGCGGATATTTTTTCGATTTCTTTTTTGAAAGCATGGAAGATGTGCTTCCAAAATAATTATTTTGCTTGTACTTCTTGAAACACTTGTCTATATTTTCTACTTTTAAATACTCTTATCTAAAGAAAAGTAAAAGAAGAAAAGAGTTATTAAACTATTTTATCAATAATTAACTAGTATTTTAGTATGAAATCACTATAATTAATAGGTCAACCATCACATCAATGCGGTATGTTATTCCACTCTCTCAATCCTCCTTTTACCGAATCCAAATTTTGAATCCTACTAAAGTTTTTCATTTTGATCCCCAGAACCTAAATACAATTTACACTATTTTTTTTGGTTTACAATGTAAGGAAGGAGATGTATAAAACTAGCAAATGAGGGTTAGCTCTCCTACAACCAAAATGCAACACAAAATTTAAATCCCAAGAAACTATACTACTTTATAAGACTTCACAATGAAAATTTTTTTTTACCCAAAAAAATTAGTATCTATGTATACTAATTAAAATTATTTATTAAATTTAATATAGATACTTAGATAATTATATATTAAATAATAAATAAATGTTATTATTTTCGAGTAGTATGAAATACATGCAACGTACGTGTACATATATACTAGTAGAGAATTGACCAAGGAAGCTTTTGTGATATTTTTAAATTTGCAATGTGAGTCAACAAAATTATCCTCAATTTATTACAATTTATAAATGATACAGTTATTTACACTACTAAAATGTCATCCTGCAATTATATTTAATTTTCTATCATTCAAATTTCAAATCTACTCCTACGTTAAAAGCGCAATATGACATTTTATGAGTGTCAATAACGGTATCCTAGGAAGTTATTATTGACACTCCTAAAATGTCATTCTACACTCATCTCCCTCCATGCATGCACAAATTAATTTAAAATTTGAACGATAAAAAATTAAAGAAGAGTGCAGAATGACATTTTAAGAGTGTCAATAACAACATCCTTTATAAAAATAAAATTTATAGTTTTTCTTGTCAGTAGACATTGTAAAATGTTTCTTATTAATTACGCTAGTATATATGTACGTACGTACGTTGCACATATTTCATAGATTATTATTAGGAAGACTAAAAGACACATGTTGTAATTATTCTAATCTTTATTAAGATTACTTAGAAAGACTAAAAGACAACTTTGTAATTATAACTGTTTTCATTAATTTAATGAACAATATTAATTGATAGACATATGCGAGAATATATTTGAAAAAAAGAAGACAATGCTATGATTACCTCCATACAACCGTCAAGGTGCCATTTGCTAATTGGATCTCCTCTTCCCACTTAGACGGTGGTAAGGAAATAGTTGTATGAAAATTATAAATATAGCATTATTCTTGAAAAAAAAGTTGTAAATCAAAATTGAACTTTTCTCATTGTATACTGTTACAGATTCCCCTGCTCTGCTAAGCTAGTAATGATAAAGATGATATATGGGAGCAGTGGACCCAAATGACATGTAATGCAGCGTGCATAAAGTTCCGTGCGTATCGCCGCCATCTAGAAAAAAAAGAAGAAGATAAAAAGGATCTGATAATATATTTTATGTGAGGGTACAAAATACTCCGCGGGGCATCGTAACGCCAATTCGTATAACTGAAGGAAGAACACATATGCGTGTCTGATACAGATCATCGAGCTGAAGAAGAAGAAAGCCATTAATTCCTTCTCCCAATTCCTAAAATCCTAACCCTAGATTCGGAGAAGAAAATGGCGGGAAAGGAGAAGAGCCCGAAGGTGTTCTGCATCGGAACGGCGGACACTAAGCTGGAGGAGCTCCGATTCCTATCGGGCCGCGTCGGATCCGACATCTCCACATTCTCCAAGGGATTTTCCTCCCTAAAGGTATCGAGATCTACAGAAACATCACTTGAATTTTTTCTAGATTTATCTGAGTTTTAGTAGGAACGTAATCGTGTGTGTGCTCGTGGACGGAGTAGGACACCCGCACGACACTGATTTTGGCGTGTCCTAGTGTATCAGCTGACAGAAACCCCCTAAAATTTAGTTTGTATTTTGGCATCGAGGAACCTTAATAAGTACAAAGTTGAGTCTTTATTTTGTTAAACAAGTGAACAAGTTCGATTGTGTCTACGTAAATGCGGATGGGAAGGATGATGTCACTTCGTGCGAGATGTTCGATTAATACTATGGCAGGGCTGTTGCAGTAGAAGACATCTTTTATTGTGTCAATGGACAAGGGGACGGGAAGGATGATGATGAATTGGTGAGAGACCACATCACCCTAGGATGACAAATTGGTGGAGACCATCCCATGGTGGCGAAGCGAGCGCGCTTGATGAATGGGATGAGCCACGTCAAACATCGTAGCATCGGGTTGGATTCGATAAGGGCTCGTAGTTTGATGGACAAGGATGAGCCACATCAAACACCGAAGCAACGAGCGAGAGATCACTTGGGTGTCTATTGTCTTCTCCTTAGTGACCTTTTATCTCCTATAGTGGATGGGGTTTTGTTGATAATGAAAGATACCTCAAGGCAGTAATGTGCATCCAGTACACGACGTTTATAGGTTCTAGCTGTGGCAAGCTCGTGACTGACTGACATAACTATTTGTTTTAAGTCTTGTTTGAGTATGTATGTATGTATGTATGTATGCTTGCTTCTTCTTCTTTTTTCTCATCATGTTACCGGAGTAACCATCTTTTGTATTTGGAACCTGTTTCATTAGTTAGCTTCAATGAAATGTCGGGGAAATGCCTTCCCACTTTTTTTTTTAAATCTCCAAGGACATTACTTGTGATAAACAGTTTAAACTTCAAGCCTTACAGTGTGAGATGATTAAGTAAACCAGTATTGTTCTATTTACATTCGTTTGCGTAGTTTCATTTAATTTGATGGAGTTCGATCAACAATCAAGGCACTCAATGGTTTTAGTACTCATTATTCCCAATAACATTAATATAATTGTCATGCTTTATCATTTCAATTGAAATAATATACAGAAAATTATTATTTACAAGTCAACAGCCATATACTAACTAAATCAGTTTTAGAAACAATGGTTTACGCTAATTCTCGTTCTAATGACTTGGTTAGTTTTTATTCTTTGTATGTTAGTAAATACATATTCTTATCGATTGTTTGTGTAGTTCTTAATGAGTTTGTTTCTCTGACACCTTGTTTTGGGACTTGGATTGACAGGTTGAAGTTACTATACTCGATGTTTCCACAAGTCAGAATGAAATAGCTACTCCTGAAGACATTTCCTTTGTGAGTAGAGAGGCTCTTCTTTCATGCCTTTTGGGTGTCGATGTCCATTCATCTTACAAACTTCCTGAGGATAGAGGTGAAGCAATTGCGATCATGAGCAAAGCCCTTGGGTGTTTTCTGAAGAAAGCTTATGAAGATGGTGTCCTTGTTGGAGCTGTAGGTATTGGAGGAAGTGGGGGAACTTCTCTTATTGCTCCTGCATTAAGATCTCTTCCTCTTGGAGTACCTAAGTTAATTGTATCTACAGTGGCTAGTGGCCTAACTGAACCATATGTGGGAACATCTGATTTAACATTGTTTCCGTCGGTAGTTGACATATGTGGGATCAATAGTGTTAGCAGGGCTGTATTATCTAATGCTGGAGCTGCTGCTGCCGGGATGGTTGTTGGGAAGTTGGCTAATTTTGATGCTATTGGTGAGATGACTGCAAAACCTACTGTGGGCATAACTATGTTTGGTGTTACAACTCCATGCGTAAATGCTGTGAAAGAAAGACTAACAGTTGAAGGTTATGAGACCCTCGTCTTTCATGCCACAGGAGTTGGAGGCAGAGCTATGGAAGAACTAGTTAGAGGGGGTTTTATACAGGTGTTTGTCATTTTAAATTAACAATGATTGTACATGAAGGTTAGCTAGGAAGCATAGTCTATTGCAATAAAACTAAAAAGAAACAAACTTGTTAATACTTGTCACATCTGCTTTCATGACTTATCAAGTCCGGCAGTATAAAATTTAGATTCTCCTAATGAAAGAACTTATCAGCTCTTTATCTGATTTTTAACTCAACTATATAGTAATATGTTACTTCGTTTTGTGCGGTTATGTGTATGTATGTGTTTGTATACATGCATACATCCTAAGCATGCAAACATTTACTTTTAGTTGTAGCTTCAAGTCATTAGCATGTTTATGTACATACTTAATATATGAAGATACGTACATATATACGCATGTATAAAATTAATTCTGAAGCTTTTCTTAGCATTGGTGTTGTACAGGGCGTTTTGGACATTACAACAACAGAAGTTGCTGATTATATAGTTGGTGGTGTCATGGCTTGTGACAGTTCACGGTTTGATAGCATTATTGAGCAGAAGGTTCCTGTAGTCCTTAGTGTAGGGGCATTAGATATGGTGAATTTCGGGGCTAAAGATACTATACCTTCAATCTTCCAAAACAGAAAGATTCACATACATAACGAGCAGGTTAGATCTCTTGCTTGTTTACAGTTCAATCTTTTTTGCTAAAGTCATCCATTAGTTACCGTAACTATAAAACCAAACATTGTCCACCAGTATTTGAGTCAGCATTTGAATTCATTATGGATTCTTTTAAGCCTGCTCTAGAATATTTAAGCTTACTGCATGGTGGCCACATAAGTTTAAACATAGTCCATTCTACTAAGATTGTTGCTTAAAACTTTAGGGGCTAAAATCCTTAAATTCATTACTGCAATTGAATAGTTCTGGATGATCTATGAATCAGTAAGTTGGATTTCAAGGAAAAATAAATTAAAAACAATTCTGAAAGCTGTCAAGCCTTAAACCCCATAACAAGTTCAGGATTTATTGGTTTTTGTATTTACTTTGGTGATATATGCAAAATTTTCTTCTGAGTCATTCTGTATGGTCTTCCAATAAGGTTGGATCTGCATAGAGTCAATGAGGAAACTATAATAGATGGACAAAAGTAAAACAGCCTTTATCCCAAATTCATGGGATATTAAGTCTACAAAAATAGCAAGCAAGCAAGCAAGCAAGAAAAGTAGAACTTTTATCCCAAAATTTTGGTTCTAGTGGTTGTAGATAATCATTGATCTAGCAATTCAATAGCTCTTTCAATTAATGAAGTATTTTCATTAATTGCAAAAACAAGCACTTAACACCCTGGAACATGTAAACCGAAGAAAGCACTATGGAAAACAGCCAAAATCAGCCTGCCAAAGATGAAGTTAAAACCCATTGTTTCTTGAAGACATTTAACTTTATCCTTCCATTCCAAGCAGTCAGATGACCATACTCATTTTCCTTACCAAATGGAAACATCCATCCGAGAGCCGAAAAACGGGGACATCGCCATTGAGAATTTTAGTATACATAACAAATTTGGTAGTGTTCTTCTACCAAGTTGGTTACATATCATTAGATTAATATATTTTATTTGGGAAAAGAAAAAGGCTATAAAAGAAAGATTCTCAATCTTTTTCGGAGACACAGGCTTGCCAGTCACCCAGATACACTGCTTATCTATTACTGATTATGAAAAAAAGGCATTATTCATTACGATTTCAGTGAAATTTAGGAGAACAAAGAAGAGAGGAGATGAGCAAGAGAAGAAACTGCAAGCGCATAAACTCGTAAGTTGCATTTCATGTGTATTTAATATTAACATATTATGATAAATACACCCACAACTACTTGAATTGTACCCACATAAGAAAATAAGACAAACTTATGACTCTTAACATCAAATAAGACCGACTTATGACATCCCCTCAAGCTGGAGAATAGAGGTCCGACATGTCCAACTTGCTACATAAAAAAAAAAAAAATGGACTACAAGCAAGTGGTTTGGTAAGAATATCACCCAACTGATTCTCAGATCGAACATGTGGAGTACCAATCTATTTTTTCATCTACAAATCACGAATAAAATGATAATTCACCTCGATATGCTTAGTGCGCTCATAAAACACAGAGTTACTCGCGATGAAAATTGATGATGTATTGGCACAATAGATCTCCTTAGGGATAAGAACTATAATCCCTATTTTATGAAGAAAAGACCGTACCCACATCATTTTAGAAGATGTATGAGCCATAGTACGGTATTCGACCTCTGCACCAAAACGAGCCACATGTCTTGCTTCTTATTGCGCCATGTCGCATGATTACCCCCAACAAAGGTATAATATCTAGAAGTAGAACTCTATCACTCCAACTACGTGTCCAATCATCATCACTGAAATCCATCCCCATAAGAGTATGTGATGGTTTGTACAACAAATCCTTTCTAGGTGCACCCTTTAAGTATCGCAAAATTCGAGATATAGTCACCCAATATGGCTATCGAGGAGCCTGTATAAACTAACTACTCCAACTGCATAGGTGATAATAGTCGTGTAACGGTAAGGTAGATAAGCTTTCCAACCAGCCGTCTATACAGTCCAATATCCTCAAATAAGTCCCTCATGGCAACATCAAGTTTGACATGAGAATCCATATGTGTATCAACAAACTGAGAGTCCAACATTCATGTCTCTAAAAGTAAGTCCAAAACATACATGCACTGCGACAGATACATATCCATCTTAGATCGAACAACCTTGATTCCAAGAAGATAACGAACGATACCTAAATCCTTAGTATGAAAGTGACGACTAAGGTACCAAACCCTCGAGTACCTGTAACCGCTGACCTTTTCGAAGGAAATGTATTCTTGTGAATAAGCGTACGATTTGGGCCTTCAAGTCATAAATACCAACATAGTCACCCCTATGTATAATGATATCATCAACATAAACAATCAACACAATAATACCTCATGTAGAAGACTGGCTAACCACTTAATAATCTCACGTGGTTTGCCGAAATCCATACTAAATGAGAACCAAACTGAACTTATCAAACCAAGTTCAAGGATATTGTTTTAGTCCATACAAATGCTTCTTCGATCGACATATCAGATTGTCACTATATACAACATATCCTGGTGGCCGATTTTTATAAATCTCCTCATGTAAGTCCCCGTGCAAGAAAGCATTTTCGATGTAAAACTAATACATAGGACATTAGCGATTAACCACCACAGAGATAAGAATGTGAGCAAAATTCAGCGAACCATATGAGAGAGAGTCTCCGTATAATTCACACCATATGTTTGAATGTACATTTTTACAACCAACTGTGTCTTGAGGCGCTCAACAGAACCATCTGGATGATATCTAATAATGTACATCCATCTACAACCCATTGTTTACTTTCCAACGAGAAGCGAGGTAAGCTCCAATTTTTTATTTTGATACAAAGCAGGCATCTCTTCATCTATTGTACCTTTCTAACAAACTTGCTTGTAAGTGGCAGGAATGGAAATAGAAGACAATGAGACATCAAAAACATGTAAAGGATGAGAAGCATGATGTAAGGAAACATAATTTAAAATGTGATGCTTAGTGGTACAACTATGGCTACCTTTCCTGAGAGTAATAGGAAGGTCATTTGAAATTGTAGTGGAGGGAGCCAAATTCTCAGGCATTGAAGATGATTTGGTAGGAGCTAAATTACGCTAAACAACTTGTATGTTCTTGGATATCTGGTAAACCTGTAAATGAGGAGCAAATATAAAAATGGATTCATGAATGACCGGAAGTGATATAGAAGATACCAAATATGATGTGAATCTCCTGAAAGAAAAAAATGAGTGAACTAAAAAAAGGTAACATCTGCACAGACATAATATTTATGTGACTTAGGACTGTCACATCGATAATCTTTTGAGTTCTAGGATAACCAATGAAGACATATTTGATAGATCGAGAAACCAACTTGACTTAATTAGGTCCCAAGTTGTGAACAAAAACAACACATCCAAACACACGAGAAGAAAAAGAAAAAGAAGAGACATTGATGTAACATGGGGAAGGGGACTTGGTTATTCAACACAGATGATGACATGCAATTAATCAAATGACATGTAAGAACTGCATCTGCCCCATACTATTTGGAGACATGCATATTGAACATGCGAGTCCGAGCCACATCTTAAAGGTGTCGAATATTTCGTTGTACACCATTTTGCTGAGAGGTATTGACGTAACTAGGTTGGCTACTAATGCTACAATCAATATAAAAAGAAGTTGCATACGATTAAGTATACTCCAAAGCATTATCAGAACATAAAAATTTAATGCACTTACCAAATTGAACACTTATCTTATTATAAAAGTTGGATAACACGTGGAAACTCATATCATTCTTTCATTAAATATAACCAAGTCATTCGGGAACAATTATCGACAAAGATAACAAAATATTGAAATTCTTTCGAATTTTTAACTTTGGAAGGATCCCAAATGTCAGTATGAACTAGATCAAAGAACTGCAACTGGCGACTCTCAACACGATGATAAAATAAACTACAATGATGCCTGTCTAAGTGACAAGTCTCACATTGTAAAACAAAAACAGAACTCAAACTATGAACACCTTGACACAAGTACCCAAAGACGGATGTGACGTCCAGTACCAAAATACGGAGACGGACATGGCCAGCTATCCCGTACAAGGTACTATACGTCGTACGACGATCACGGCTGTAACTAGACAAGGGGGTGTATGCTACAATCAAGTCTCCTAGGGTCAAGAACTTCTATCTATCAATCATTCAAACAAGAAGCAATAATATTGACACTTCAGAATAAGCAGTAAAGCATCCCAAACACCACAACAGAATGTTGTTAGAGATCTGGCGATATAGAATGATGTGCCAGATGCAAGATCAAGATATACATGACAGTGAGTCAGCTGCAGTCTGAATATATACAGTCATGTAAGGAACTAGTGTCCAGATTTGCAGACTAACATGTGTCGATTGGCTAAACGTCCAAAAGAATATAGTTTACAAAAGACGAACTGTGAATAAGGGAACATACTCGTTATCCTCGGTAGTCATATTCCTGGTACGCGTTATTAGTTGGAAAAAAGTATGCTGGATCCTCGGGTGCTGGCTCGAAACCTGGCCATGCAAAACCAGTGGGATTAGATCCCAAATAGCAAGTACCACAAAGGAAGCACGAAAAGAGGAACAAAATCCAAAGCAATAAAATATAATATATATAATAGTTCTGCGTCGTAGCGTAGGTCCCTAGCACAAGGTCCAACTCTACAACCAAACAAGGACAATGGTTGAATCCATCACACTATGATAGTCCATTTTCCTAGGCTACTAACAGAATAATACAACCACAACCAAGTCCAATTAATAAAATTGGCTAAACACTTGTACGGCTTGCTATTTGTGGAGTTTGAGGTTATCTCAGAATAATGCATAATAGGTATCCTCAGATCACGTCATTGCCGAACATGAGCTAACCTAGCCAATAGATGAATATACATGTATTTCACGAGTTGCACCGGTTCCCCATAGGGCCACCGCGCTAAAAAAACGGTATTAGCGGTTCCAATGTTCCTATAGTTGAACAGTGGCTCGGCATATTATAATAAGTCAGATACTGCACTTCACTAAGGCAGATGATATACAGTAACAGTGGTGGCCAGCCCACAGCGCACTAGATATGTGAAGGTTCGTTGGCATGATCTCGAGATACCGTTTCCTTCCCATGTTACTACTATTTTTAATTGCTTAATTAACCCTATATTGTGTTCGAAAATCTCTAGGCATGGCCACATGAGAATTTTTTTAAGATGTCGTATAAAGTACGGGCACGCTAGATACGAATTCATGGAAGTTCAATCTGGATTCACCCGAGCGTGTATGCAACATTCAAGAAAATCAATATCCTAGCCACGCTTTGGTATTTGACTCGCATATCATGCCCGTGCTGAAAATAATAATATATTTATAGTATAACACGTTCAGGAATTTGGAGGCATTCTCGATGCACATTCTAAATATAATCACTTTAACACGTAACACGATATGTCGCATCTCAGCGCACATTAGATCAGGAACTTATCAGGCAATCATCGTATAAGCACAAATACATTATTCGAGTCAAATTACCATCATTGGGTCACATGAATTTTGATCACATTTTAACACGAAGCTTATTTCATGCACATAGCTGGTTAGTCACTATTCACTTAGTCTGGTTCCTCGAGAAAATCTCAAGTCCAACACAAATTCATGCCATGTATGAAGCCAAATTTAGCACATGGACGTGTCTAGCATGCGGTCCGGTTTCTAAGTCCATTCTTCCTTAGAATCGTAACACAAACAATACCAGGATCAACCACATGAAGGATGATAAGAAACATTCCAAATATAATAAATGAACACATAATGAAAACATTACGTGTACGCATGGAGTCATTAAGGATAACATGCGCGTGAAATTGTACGCATAAAGGTTAGACACATAAAGTCTCATGAAGTCTGGGATGCATAAAGTGAACGAGCTATAAAAGGGGTGGCGCACAAACACACAAAAGTAAGATTGGGTCACAAACTCACTGAAACAAGGTTGGCGCACAAACTCACTGAAACATGGTTGGCGCACTTTCGCAAGTTTCGCAAGAAAGTGCGTGCAAAAATGGGGGGTGTAGCGCACTTTGTCAAGTTAACCAACACAGCGCACAGCGCACCTGACAAGAGTGCGCGGACAAGAAAATAAGACGTGCTTTCAAAGAAAGTGTGCGAGCAGCTAGCTAAAAGACAAAACACACGATCCGAGGTCAAAGCTCGACAGTCGAGAAACTCGTCAGTCGAGGAGCACACAAATCAATAACACAGAAATTGAGAAACCAACCAAAGCTTCGTCCCTAAGGAAACGAAGAGGGAAGAAAGTGCGAGAGCAGACCAACATAAGAAAAGTGCACCGCTGACGAAACATAGAAAAAATGTCCCAGATTGCCAAATGCAAAGAAAGTGCGCTGACTGACTGTGACGCACTTTCTCTTGGTTTTCCAGGGAGAACTTGATTAAATACGCACAAAGTGCGCCAACCGAGTTTTTCTCTCGAAAGTGCGCCACTGACTCAAGGAGTGTGACTGGCGCACTTTTGCTAGGAGATTGAGTGCAGTATGATTAGTACACACGAAGAATTGAGACAGCACACCAATGCGCCCAAAGTGAAACATACGTATTTTTACGTCAAATGGGTCATCTTGCATACTCTTCACAGAGCACTGTTCTTCTTCGCCAGTCAGCCATTTTGGTATACGTATTTTATCAAGTTTCAACACCAAGGTACTGATGATAAACTACACTGCTTCCCTCTGCGCACTCCTCTCCATCATGGATATGTCTCTGCTGTCTCTTCGGGCCTCTTCCTGGTCTGCCTCCTGCCCAAAACATGATATTAGACAATGACGACCGTGATGTGCACATATCAAATTGATCTGTAGTGTATTGTTTTGGACGGATAGTTGATCTGTAATATAAAAAATGTCAATGACAGCGGTGATGTGCAAATATAGAAGGACTACTTAGCGTTGGTATAGTGGCATTCTATTCATTTACCTTTGTGTTGCCTTAGAGGTTGCACTAACTAAAAAATCCTGGATGGGAAAAAAATATAACATACCCTTTTCAGTTAGTCGAATCATCTGAGTCCGTTATTTTTATTAAGTTCGAGAATGTAATTGTGAATAAACTATAACACCTCATTCAGGGAATTTTCATCTGCTATCCTCTTATTCTTTTGTAGTTGAGTAGAGTACTGCCTTTATAAAGTTTCAGTTAAAAGTTAAATCTTGTCATAATGGAGCTAACATGCCTGATCTCTTCAGGTTTCACTTATGCGAACTACAGTTGACGAAAACAAGAAGTTTGCTAGGTTTATAGCTGAGAAAATGAATAGATCCTCCTCAACAGTTTGCATTTGCCTGCCACAAAAGGGTATCTCTGCTCTGGATGCTCCTGGGAAGCCATTTTATGATCCAGAGGCAACATATGCTCTTATAAATGATTTAGATAAATTTATAGAGAAAACCAATGAACGACAGGTTAGTTGTAAAAGTGTTTCCATATGCTCGACTTATTTGATTCCATCTAAGCAATGTTTGTCTGCTCTCTCCATTCACTTAGCATCTTACAATTTGCTTTTGCTCAATAGGTGAAAACATTTCCTTACCATATCAATGATCCAAAATTTGCTGATGCTTTGGTTGACTCATTCCTGGAAATGAATATAAAGTTCTCTGGAACGAGTAGTGCTACTACTCAACAAAATACTTTTCTTGAATGGAAAGCTATCCTGAACAAGGAAGGATTTAAATCAGAGGGAAATGATTCAGATGACAGAGCTATCTGGCGAACTCCCGTGGAATTTCCTGATGCAAATCCAGGTAAATCATCTTCCTTTTCCATTGTATTATGAGTTTATTTCCCAGTATCATATCATACTTGTTACTATTTGTCAAATAAGAATGAATGCATAATTCTTCATTTTCTGTTGTGTAGTCCTTCATGGACAATTATGCTATATAACGTCATATCGAGTATGCTTAAAAATTCCATCTCGCAACCTCGAATCTTCTACCATTATCAGGAGGCTGGTAATAACCTATTACCCATTGAGAGATGACATTGGTACAACAACGAATTATCCCATATTTGCGGGGTCGGCTATTTGAATCTTCTTCTTCCATTCGGCTCTATTAAGGAGCATGTCCTCTATAACGCTAACAGAATTCATTTCCTTCTTTAACACTTTGAAACATGTTCTTTTAGGCCTACCTCTAGTCCTAGCGGCTCCAGTAAATACTATATTATTGCTCCTTACGAGAACATCATCTCGTAAGTCAATTTTCTCTTACCTTATCCTCAATTGACATCATCTCTAACTTCCCACGGATACATTCATTCCTTCTCCTATTTCCTTTAATGGATCATCACTCATCCATCTTAGCATTCTCATTTCGGCTACACACCGATCTAGATAGAATGATCAAAGGGGTGTATTGTCCGTCCCAAGAACATTCTAAATTTACCATTTAAACTATTAAGCTTTGTCCAAAAAGAACAAGCAAGCATGCAGGAAATTATAAAGTTGTACAGTCATACTGTGTAATGCATGATCAACCAACATAACTTGATGATTGACAGAAAATTTGCTCTAACCACTTGTAGACATTTTCATTAGAAGAATGAAGTGGTCAAAATACTCTTTTTGTCACATCTGGTAAAGAATGTATGCTTTGGCTTTTAAAAATATGAATAGTAGTTACTTGTCAAAATAAAATAAGAACTATTGTATGCCTCTATTAAGTGGCCAGGTAAATACACGTAAAATGCCTATTTGAGTGAAATATCTGTTGACAACATTCTGAAACAAAGTACCATGCATACAAACATGTGGTTATGATAAGGGGAAGTCATGGACTTATCGTGCTTGGCAAACGACATTGCTAGCTTGTTAAAGAGCCATAAAGAGATGTAAACATTGGGGTGCTAACTGCCAAGGGAATACCATTGTTAATTGTTTATAGAGTATTCAAGGTACCTCACTAATAGATCATGGAATATAACTTGGGAGGGGTTATAATGCACGGGAACCCTGTTTGAATCCAGGGTTATAAACTCGGTTTCAATCTCTATAGCAAAGATTCTTTTTTGACATTATCAAAGTTGCAATCTATGACACTTCCAGTTTTACTTCAGCATGTAGAATAATTATAAAGTCAAATAATAATTTGATCATAATGTATCACTTACATTTATTTACTCAGTACTCTCCTTGCTTCCACACTTTCTTAGTGTTGTCATGTACAATGATCATGATACACTGCTCATGCACTCATGGCCTCTATGAGCATTATGCTGCATGCCTGGTTCCTTTCTACCCTCTCCTGAATCTATAGATTGTTGTTGCCAGTTGCATTAACCACAGCATCTCTTTGCCTGAGATTATTTTCTGTAAATGTGGCGTAGATAGATGCACTTAATCGGACATGTTACTTGTATGAATATATGGAGGTGAAGAATTATTCTCATGTAAAGGAGGAATAGGCTTGTAGCTAGCGGAAGTTCATGGTTAACTGTTGCCATATATATTTTTCCGGAGATAGTATTTGCAAGAGAAGACTTTATGTGTTGAGTTACTTTCAAGCTGTTTTATAACTTGCAATTATAGACTAAGGTTTTACTCTGAAGGATTTAAACAGTCATACATGTTACTGAGTGAAGGGCATATTAAGTTGCTATATTTGCAGCATGCCAATCATGAAGTTCAATATGATACAAAATGGAAAATAATTTTTCACTATATTGCAGTGCATTTTAAAGATGTTATATGAATGTTTAATCCTTTCTTTGCACCTTGTCAATATGTTGTGTACTCCATATGCAATCCCATTGTGGAGAAACAGCAATATTGATGGTAAAATGTTGATGACATATTGCTCAATTTCTATTGTAATTTGAATGGCCTTGGTTTTTGTTTATGACTTTCTTAAATAGTTTAAGTGGTTGAAAAGATAATTTTTCTTCCCCTTCATTAGCTTTACGTTTTAGCAACTTTCTCCAAATTGAGAGAATAAGTACCTGTGGAGGTGGCTCGTGTAGAAAATGGAATATATCAAAGAAAAACGAAAATGGAGCCAATTGGAATGAGTATTTAATATGATAAGAACATGCTATTGTATCTCTTCAATACATGCTAGTATCTTATTTGTCATCATCCTGGCAGAAACTCTGCGGAGGACCCAGAGTATACTACACCAGTTGAAGCAACAGATAAGTGAAGGCGTACTTATTATAGGAGCAGGTGCTGGGACAGGCATATCTGCGAAGTTTGAAGAAGTCGGCGGTGTAGATCTGATAGTCCTTTATAACTCTGGTCGGTTTCGGATGGCTGGAAGGGGATCCTTGGCTGGGTTGCTTCCTTTTGCAGATGCAAATGCAGTTGTACTTGACATGGCAAATGAAGTATTGCCAGTGAGTTCTCTGAATTATTATATGGAACTTAAGAGCAGGAAGTAAATTCCACAAACCTATGCTAGTTCACTGGTTATATTGAAAAAAACTGAATGCTCACATTTGGCTCTTAGATTAGACATTATTGTGGTAGTTGTTTTGAATCACTAGACAAGGAGAACATGAAAAACAAGAAACCTAATGGACTTTTTGCAATCAAATTTTCCAATAGCCTAACTATTTGGTATGTACAGGTGGTAAAAAGGGTGCCAGTTCTTGCTGGAGTATGTGCCACAGACCCATTCCGCCGAATGGATTACTTTCTAAAGCAGCTAGAAGCAACTGGATTTTCTGGGGTGCAGAATTTTCCAACAGTTGGACTCTTTGATGGTAACTTCCGCCAAAACTTGGAGGAAACAGGAATGGGCTATGGGTGGGTATCTAGATATATGTTGATTGATTTTTTTTAGCAAATTTCTTTTCATTATTTTCTCAGAGAAAGAAAGTTTTTATTAAATTGATTTCCAGATGTCTTAAATAGACAGCAAAGGCTAATCAATCTTAGTAGAGAAACTTTGGAGACTTCCCTGTTGGCTAAATGATCAATCATGATTGTTTGTGAATGGTATTTGCATATCCAACTCTGAATCTGTGAAATTCACCTTTTTCATATTTATTTTTTGTTCCTTGTTAGATTGGAGGTTGAGATGATCCACAAAGCTCATAAATTAGGCCTCTTAACGACTCCATATGCTTTCAACCAAGATGAAGCCATTGCTATGACTAAGGCTGGTGCTAGTATCATAGTTGCCCATATGGGTCTCACAACATCCGGATCTATTGGTGCAAAAACAGCTGTCACACTGGACGACTGTGTAATTCGTGTTCAAGCCATAGCAGATGCAGCAGTTGGAGTAAATCCCAACATTATTGTCCTCTGCCATGGAGGTATATTTCATAGTTATCGTTTCTATCATTAAATTGATTTCAATAACATTATAAGAATGATCCAACATATGTTATGTTATTATTTCATTTTAGTTTTTCTTTTCTTTCTCTTGCTTCAATCCATGTTTTTAGACACTAGTTTAGCCAGATGTATAAACATGGGTTTCTAAGTCATTGTACTGAAGATGGTTATAGATGGTGTTCCAATCTTAATCTTACACCCTTTCCTATGCCCAATGAGTTATGAGCACCATACTACTTGTGATCCTCCCCACTTTATCTTGTTTGTTTTCTGCAGCAGATATTCTGAATCTTAGCAACTGAGGTCAGATTTTCTTAGACTGTAAAATTGAAATACCAACTTTGCTACTTTTGGGTGATTGGTAGACTTCTATAGATGCCTGCAAGGCCTACTGAATGTGTAATTGACAAATCTTATTCCTGTTTTGCCACTTATTAAGGTGTTCGACTAAAATGCATGTAACTCGTTTGGTGGGGTAATGTTAAGCCTAAACGTAGACTGGTTGAAATCTGGGAAGATAAATCGACTACTGCATAGGTGTTAGAGTGCAAAGAAACACAATAGATTAAGAACTGGACAAATTGGACAAATTCATGAAAAGGAATTTTGCATGACTATTAGTAACTAAAGAACGAAAAATTGGCTGACTGGTAACTCTAATAAACGATAATTATTATTAGAAAACTATTAGACCTGCATGAATATAAAATCAGTTATTAGAGTCTCTCAGGATTTCTTTAGTTTCAAGGCCTCACTGGAGAAGACCGTGTGCTGAAACATTCCTGACCATGTAAGTTACACCTATCAGTTGGTGAACAAAATTATCAAGCTATCTAACACTGTATGAGCTGATTGTGTCTTAGTAAAACAAGGCATTCTCAAACTTTAACATCCATTATAGGAAAAATATAACATCTTTCAGAAGCTTTTTATTGTCATTTATCCGGCAAAGATTTTGCAGTAACTTCATAAGCATAAAAGGAGGAACTTATCATGGATTTTCTTTCATTTGTCTTAAAGGTCCGATATCGGGTCCCCGTGAAGCTGAGTTTATACTAAAGAGTACCAAGGGCGTACACGGGTTTTATGGTGCATCAAGCTTGGAGAGACTACCAGTTGAGCAAGCTATTACAAACACAGTCCAACAGTACAAAAGCATTTCCATCAAGAGAGACTGATTTGGAATTTCTGCAACTAGTTTGAATCTCTTACTATATATGTTTGTGTAGCTTGCAACTTTCAACCAGATAATAAGAGAAGTATTCTTTCATGAATACAAGCTTTGTAGTTGTAGTAATATGCATGTAAAATTATCAAATATGAACTCTGATAGATAACGCTTGAAAGTATGTGCGGGTGTCTGTACAAATCTCATGAGTCATCATGTTTTATATTTTTTAAACTATTGTTAATTGATTCTCCAGGTATAATTTGTGGAAGCTGGAGTATTGTTGAAAGAGACTGCATTTGATTAAAGTTGAACGCACAAAATCTTGTTAGTGCCTCGCGGCAAGGTAGGGACAGCTATTCTAATACTCGCAACTTAAATTATTGTTACTTTTCGAGTCACCTAAACCTTGCCATGTAGTTGATAAAATTTTGCAGAATTAACACAGTGCTATTTTATCTTTCGACTACACTGGCATCTTCTCATCGTTCTTCAAGTTTTTATCTATTGCGTAAAGATCTTTATACATGTTCTTTCATCTATATATTGATATTAATTCCAAAAAGCCTTAATGAGGGATGTTCCCCTGGACAATCTCATTTTGGATGCCCTAGCCTGTTGCATTTTCCTGGTAGGAAATCGATGTGCTCGTCTTGTTGCAAACTGTTCAAGATTGAAGTGTAACTCCACCGGAGTCGGATTTGACAGATATCATGCAAGTTGATCAAGAGATCCCAAATTGTTCTCCTGTTTGATGCTAAAGGGGGAAAACAAATCTTGTGTACATGGCGTGGAAGTGAATTTCATGTACAGGTCCTATGGGGACGACATGGAGTTTGTTGAAACCAAGAAACTAGTTCTCAAAAATGTAGAACTGATGCTGGCTAACAGACCAACATGAGAATCTGGTATCAAATCAAATCCATCTCAAACTTGTCAGAACAAATCCAGAACAGATCTTTCTTGGTTGGTCTAGAGCTTCCAAAGGATTTTCATCCAGGGGATATGACGTAAATGCACCAGCATGCGAAGAATCGCAGGTCCACAAAATGGTGATTCGTCAACGGATTCAGAAATGGACAAAAATTACGTCGTATGGTAAGTTCGATGTTATGCATACGATGATGTAAGTCTCGTCACAATCAGAAGAGCGTATGAAAAATAATTGCAAAATTTTTAAAGTCTACGTATACGAACAAAATGCACAATTAATGAATTCGAATTTCGTCAATTTTTACATGTCGACAATGATCGTACGCATTTTTCGGTGCAATCTATTCGTGTGAGGATGATAGTTAACCCATGATTTTTAATAAAAACAGAAATGTTCAAGTAGCTCACTGGATGACTAATCAAATTCAACATGAAGGAAAAAAAACGTTTTACAAGATCAAAAATAGACATTTGACGAGGAATTGGTTTCACATTATTGGGTCGGGATAGACATGCATGACAATCCAAAACCGTCTTCACCCACAGAGTATAAATACATATAATCTGATAATTTAGTTCACTGCTATTGTACCATTTAAAATCACATCCAAGTAACCAACATTCAATCTACTCTTTATTCCACTAACTTAAAACCTGAGTTTTCAAATTTTTGGGGGGCGCAGGACTAGCTGGCTACGCCCCCTGCTTCCAACTGAAGTAGCTTGGTCGGATAGCATAACCATCATTGTTGCCAATGCCAAATGGGCATGCACCACAATCCAGCTGTTTCGATGATGCTCATGTACAAGTGCACAAAATAATAATGTTAAAAGGCTAAATCATCACCAGGCCACCTAAATTTCCACCATTTCCATTCTCAAAGCAGGTTAAATTATCTTGTCGAAACTAAGAACAGTACAGCAAAGGCACCAAGCCAGCCTGTCTTCGAAGTTGATTTAAGTTGGAAGATCAGGCGAAACCAAATATATATGGAAAAGTCTTGGCAGACCCAAGGCTGGACCCAAAAAACAGACCGAAACGTCACGTGTCAGCTTTCTATTGACCGAAACAAATCTGCTGACGCCAGCCTCCTTGTAGGGAAAAAAAAAATCCGGCCAATAGAAAGCTGACACGTGGCCGCGGTTTCGGTTCAGCCGGCGGTCTGTGTAGAACTTCTCAGTATATATATGGTTCCTTAACCGCTTAGCTAGATCGCTAATGTGAGAATAAGAAAATGTGGAGCAAGAGAGAGAGAGAGAGAGAGAGAGAGAGGAGAGAGAGAGAGATTGGAATACTAACATTTTTATTATACTAGAAAGCGTTTACAACTTTTGGGTAGTGAGGAGCAAATGAATCTCCCCCTTATTTATAGTGACTCTAAGGCTTACAAGAAACTTCTGGAATGAGAATATTTCAGAGATTATTCTAAGAAATATTCTAGAAATTATTTTATATCCTAAGAATATTCCATACATTATTCTTAATGTCAAATAACTAAAACCGAAACCTCTAGAATGGAAAGATGTGGAGATTACTCCGTCATGTGCTGGAGGATCATGTAGGTAAAACGACGAGGTCAGGAAATTTACCTCTAAGTACAATGTTAGTCACCATATATATTAGGTGTCAATCTTCAAGTGAGGATCATAATCAGTAAGCTTGAAGTCGGTAAGCCACAAAAGAATCAATATCCTTCTTCTTGGGATTGATCTTCAAAATCTGTGTTAAGAGAGCATGAGTTGGCAAAGAGAACTTATTCATTAAGATGTTTGACTTAGACCGATTACATAGCGTCTAAGAAGGGGATCACAAATAGATGTTCATACCAATGATATGAAGGGGCTAATGATTATGTTAAAAATGACTAAAGCAATCAAGTTACTTGTTTCACATGGAAGGCACCTTAAAGTGAAATATGTATCATAATGGGATCATCCTACTTTCTGGAGTTGCATGGATTATGAGTGGAGTTAAGTGATTACAAACGTAACTTCTGCAACAAGTACACAATTCATAAGAATTGGACTGATGTGAGATAGGAGCCATCGGAAGCTGGGAAAGTTCTTAGAATCGCCGTCAAAAAGGAAAGTCGAGTCATTTAGTATATTTGATGGACAAGTTGGGCCTGCCCGTGGAGCTTTGTGAACTATGAATCATTATCCTCCATTCATCTATATCTCAAGGGCCATATCCTGGGTTGTCAACTCACAATAGGTGTCGTGTAATTGTATGATACATTAACTTTAGGAGTTGAGATCTTATACGTCTAAATACATATAGAGACATGATTTTGATGTAATTTTCTCAGGTTTTCTATTTGTTTCATCTTTACAGGTCTATCTAGGTCCATAATCCATATTTGTAACTATATATTACATCGCTCAGGTACACAAACTGATATTATCTATCAATCTATATGTATTGTATCAGATCAACCATTACGTAACAAAATGGTAGTATATCTTTACCGTATCTTAAGATACCTATCGAGTATCTTACGATACTAACAACATAAGCCATATCCTCTTTAACATTAGCAAATGTCAAAACCTTTTTCACAGCGTTGGTCCAAGTTCGTTGAATGCTGCCATTAGTTCTAGCAACTCCTCGACTAAAATCATACCCCCTCCTTGTCTAAGTTATATTGTGCACATATGCACGTACCGTACATGAAGAAAAGCTATAAATGGATGAATCAAACTGCAGTTTGGTTCTGTTGTCGGATAGTTTACCCAAAAGTTTCCTCATAATCTACACTATAATCATAAATGACTACAGGACCAGTACCTTACCATGCAGTAGTTTATTAGCCCTTAACCTAAGGGACCAGTGTGTAGACTGCAATTTCGCAATAGATTTGGAACACTGAAATATACAGAGGCCAACTTAAGTAGATCATGAATGGGTAACACATCAGCATCAGCTGTTAAGGTGGAAAGACACCACATGTTAGACCAAAGAAAACTGTATAGCTTGAGATAAACATGTTTTAAGGCAAACATACCACAGACTTGAGCAATCGATGTATGTTAATAGAGAATATGATGCAATGCTAAATGGCACTCCAAGGCCCATATCTGCAGATCTCTGGTACATTTGACATGACAGCTCCCCATTCTCTACATAAAACTGGAAAAGAATATCCATATAATTGAATAAGTACACCATTAAACGAAAAGGAACTAAGAAAAAATTACCATTGACAACAAACATATGGATTGTTTTTATGTACAGATGCAATTCAAGAAAGACATAAGAAAGCCATAAAGGTGGTACATCCAGATGAAGAGAACACTATTGCTAAGATAAACTATTTCTTCCCAACTTATATATTGAGTTGTACATCCAGATGAAGAGAACAATATTGCTAAGATAAACCTGCAGATAAATTTTATTGTATTTACCGCATCACGCGCTGTACCTAACAATGGGGATATCATTTAATGCTCTACAAACAAGACCTTTATGTTCACAAAACATTGTCGTAGCTGCCAAGCTTCTAACCAATGGCAAGCCAACAAGTTTCAGAGGCTATGTGACAGTCTGAAATTAATTGGCATTTCTGCTAAATATTAATGAACACCATCCTCATGACTGATTAAAGAACTGATCAAAGTGTCAAGCATTTAAGTCCCTCCAATATCTCAATTGAGATACACTTGAGGCTATATATTAACCAGAAGAAATACAAAACCTTGCATTTCAATTAATTAGTGAAAAAAAAAAAACACTGCATCTCATGTTTTAGTCTATATCAATAGAACTAACCTCCCATTTCCTCATTAATATTTTAATTTTAGTCAACCACCAAAGTTAAGTTCATCTTCGAGAGTCGTGAGACTTTGTCCCACATCTTGTCTCTTAACCATCGAAGAAACTCATAACTCATCGTTTGAAATTGAAATACATAATGGGAAGGGTCTAACTATCTTCTAGAGGCATGCTTGAACTCTTGCTCTATGTAACTTTGTGCAAATAGAAGTCTCGGGGTAGTATATCCTTTACTAATATCATATTCCATTATTCATAAATAATAAACTACAGTTTGTTTTTATTACTAGAGTTTGTTTTGTTACTAGAGATAATGCTTTATACAAGACAGTTTGATGCGCATTTAACTTGCAAACTATAACTATTTTAGGATTATTGCCAGCAAGTAAGCTATTTTTCGCTATCATTTCCTATATTTTATGATTGATCATATGTTAGAATATATCACATTCACCTTAGTCTTCTAGATACTTGCAGCACAGATTTTCATTACAATGTTGTACTCGCAGATATAGTATGGTGATGACAGAGGCACTAAAGTTCTCTCTTGCAAGACTAACAAAAATATACACTCCTTCAAGAGAATCTAGTATGGTTCTACCAACCCATAAATGACAGATAGTTAAGGATCTTTAGCATGGACTTCTTTCTTCACCGATGGGAGTTACAGAAACTTGCATCATGTTTTTCATTTTATTGTTGTGCTCTTAAGTGTCCCATGGTGGTAAATGTCAGAATTCAGCAATGAACTTCTCCGTAAATAGATGGAGAAAAACTATCCCCTCCTTCAGGAAAATCCATTCTCGTTCTGCCCATCCATTCTCGTTCTGCCCATCCGTTGGTACCGACTTGTCTTACGAGGAGCAACCAGTATCCATTTTGGACCGAAGGGAGAAGGTGCTCAAGAATCAGACTATCCATCTTGTCCGGGTTGCTTGGGGTCATCACCCTGTGGGAGAGTCGACGTGGGAGTGAGAGGACGATATCCTGTCTCGGTATCCGCACATGTTCGACACGGAAGGTATGTTCTTTCTTATGCCTTCGAATCTCGCGATTCATTTACCCATGCTATGTGACACAGTTTTTCTTCATTATATGCTTGAATTTGATTGCATGTATATATGAGCTTGTAGTTAGCGTAGTGCTTGTTCTGATTTCTCTAGCTAGCCTTGGGTTTGAATTTCGAGGACATAATTTTTCTAAGGTGGGTAGAGATGTCACTCCCCATTCCCGATATACGTATTTGGAACATATTAGTTTTCCTGCTTATATTATTTGTTGTTTGTATGTTAATTAGGTTGCATGCATGGAAACTAGACCCATTCTTTGGTTCAATTAGACCCATGGTTTAATTGTTGGGTTGATTCATTCATGAGTTGAACCTATGGTCTAAACCTCAAACCCTAACTATAAAATCCAATATCTATCTCTCTCTCCCCCCTCATTCTCTCCATTTCCTCTTCTTCCTTCATTTAGGCAAGTACACCTTGCACCACATGAAGAAATTCCTTAAATTTTGATTCTTGCTTTTCCTCGCATTTTATTAGTCTATTATGTTCTAATGATGATTCTAAACACTTTTAGCACTTGGAGTTTTTGGTTTTGATGGGTGAATTTGTGTGGATCTACTTTCTAACTTAGGATTTTATGGGTTCATTGTGTTTTTTGTGGTTTTGATCTACTAAAACATAGTATTTTTGAAAAATAGTTTTTGGGATGGATGGAGCACTTCATTTCGAGAATTTTGGCTTTTGGTTCACTCAATTTAGAGTTAAAATAAAGTTTTTATGAAGAAAACAAATTTTCGGTTTTGGAGCTTTCGCCATGGCTGAACCTGCTGTTTGGAATGATGCAAATTTTATGCGGCCAACACCATATGCGGCAGAGATTGCTATGCGGCATGAAGATGCTATACGGCCTGAACTCTTTGCCGTATACCAGCATGTGTCCATCTCTTTTGAGACGCATGACTGACTAATACACATGTGTTCTGAAAGGAATTCTTGTGTTTATTCGCTTAACGAATGAGAAATTGGCTAAGTCCAAGAGAGACCTATGTGGCAGGACAGACCATGCGGTAAGACAGGCTATGCGGCCGAGTCTCTTTTGGACGCATATCTCTGTTTTGTCCTTGCACGAATTATATAATTTTGTCCTTTCCTCTGACACACTTTATGGTTTGTCACATCAGTCACGTCAATCACTTTTCTGACACATATTTTTTATCCGACGTTTCTGTACTTAAACTGAAGAGTGAACTTTGACTTACCTATGCGGTAACTGATCCTATACGGCAATGTCGCTTATACGGCAACTGATCCTATGCAGCCTAGACCTATGCGACAACTGATTCTATGCGGCAGCTGACCCCCATGCGGCCTTGATCATTATACGTGCATGCAGCCCCTTGAACACATTTTATTGGACTGGTTTTGCTTGAATGTTCCTTTGGACTTTATGGTTTGTATGCGTGACTTTGATGACTACAAGGGTATTAGACCCAACTATGCATCATGACCCGACTACTTGTATCCGTGCTGATACACTTAGTACGTGCTATGTGTTCCTACATGCTAAGTGTTCCTACGCGATTATATTACATGTTTATACTACGGTTTGGGACGCCATACTTCCTTGTCATATATGTTCTATGTGTTCCTACGTACTATATATATATATATATATTTATTTCATAACCTGGTTTTATTGCACACTTTACTTTTTTTGCATACCTGGTTTCAGAATATCGTGGCAGGGCGGTTTGGGACGCCTTACTTCCTTGTCATATATGTTCTATGTTTACTATTCTTGCTTGACTGATTGAGATAATAGATGTGTTGTGTGACCCTAAGTGACTTGCTTGTAGTATTCACCCCTTGTCTAATTACAGCCGTGACCGCCGTACGACGTTCTATACCTTGTACAGGGGAGCTGGCAATGTCCGTCTCCGTATTCCGGTACTGAGGCATGACACAGTTCTTGTTCTCAAAGATGTCTGTTATGTCCCTAATATCCGTTTTAACCTGGTATCAGTTGGAAGGTTGGATGACGAGGGTTTCTTCAATCTCTTAGGGAACGGTCAGTGGAAGCTCGGATGTAGAGATTGTAGCATTAGAGAAAAGTGCCCCGTGTACACAGTTAAGTAAGAGCTTGACATCATTCCTGCATCCGATAGGATGTCAAGCACATACTTCCTCTGAGACATTACAATGTTCCGCTTATCACGTGTGACTTCATTGCCCAAGAAGTACTTCAATGATCTCATATCTTTAGTATAGAACTGTTCACCCATAAACTTCTTTAGTCCTGCAATTTTCTGATTGTCGTCTTCCGTTATCACAAGTAAGTGAGTGCACCTACTTGGTGAACATGAAAGTGATTCCAGGGCTCAAGTCTACAAAGTTGGAGAGGTGCACACACTGTTTGGCGGAAAAGCAAAATATGGTGTCTTTCCAAAGTCACCCAAGTTCGAGAAAGTCGACGTTGCTCGAGTTGATTCACTCGGATGTATGCGATCCTATGAAGGTAAAGTCCATTGTTGGTGCTTCTTATTTTGTGACGTTTATTGATGATTATTCCAGGAAGGTTTGGGTCTATGTTTTAAAGACCAAGGATCAGGTGCTGCCCACTTTCAAAGAGTTTCTGACCTCTGTTGAAAGGGAGACAAACAAGAAGCTGTTATGTGTTCGACCCGACAATGGTGGCGAGTACATTGGTCCCTTTGATGCTTATTACAGAGAGTAAGGGATACAACACCAGAAGACTCCGCCAAAGATACCGCAGCTCAACGGTGTAGCGGAACGCATGAACATGACGCTGATGGAGAGGGTATGATATTTGCTGTCAAAGACAAACTTGTCGGGTAACTATTGGGGTGAGGCACTTTACACAACTGCTTATGTTATTAATTTATCTCCTAGTGCTCCTTTTCAGGATGATGTGCCTAAAAAGTATGGTACGACAAAGAGCCGTCATACAATCACCTACGTGTGTTTGGTTGTAAGGCCTTCGTACATGTACCGAATGATGAGAGATCCAAACTTGAGCCAAAGACGAGACGGTGCATCTTTGTCGGCTAAGGTCAGGATATGAGTTTGGCTATAGACTCTACGATCCAGTGGAAAGAAAGCTCTACAGAAGCAGGAATATGGTATTCGTCGAGGATCAGACCATGACCAACACTCATGATTCTGAAATGCCTTATCAGGCTTAGGAATTGTCTGAGTTAGAGTCATTTTGCTTCGAGCAGTTTTCAGAGGATATCGCAGAGGATGCAGTTATGAGGGAGCCAGTACATGGAGTTGCTCTCAACCTTGATCATCATCTTGCTGATGGTGGTCAGGGTAACCCTCAAGAGGATGAGCATGCCAATGAGGCAGTTTCTGAAGGGGAGAAGGCTTTTGATATACAACCAGCACCAATGGTTCCATTGAGGAGGAACGATAGAGAGCGTCGACCATCTACGAGATACTCACTGAATGAGTATATGCTACAAACTGACGGGGGAGAGCTGGAAAGCTTTGTAGAGTCTATGAAAGACGAATACAAGAAGGAGTGAGTGGAGGCTATGCATGAGGAGATGAGTTTCTTACATGCCAATTCTACTTATGAGCTTGTGAGGTTGCCAAATGGCAAGAAGGATTTGAAAAGTTGATGCGTGTTAAGAGTGAAACAGACAGATGATGCTACTCGCCATCGATATAAAGTGAGACTGGTAGTTAAAGGCTACGGTCAGTGGAAAGGCATAAATTATGATGAGATCTTTTCGTCAGTCATCAAGCAGTCGTCTATTTGGGTGGTGCTAGCATTGACAGCCAGTTTTGACTTAGATGTCGAGGATGAGTTATACATAGAGCTGCCAAAGGGATTCTGTGAGAAGGGCAAGTCACACTTGGTATGCCGGTTGAGGAAGATCTTGTATGGTCTGAAGCAGGCTCCGAAGCAGTGGTACAAAAAGTTTGAGTCATTTATGGGGGGATAGTTATGCACGGACGATGTCAGACCACTGTATATTTGTGAGGTACTTTGTCAAGGATAATTTCATCATTTACTGCTTTATGTTGATAATATGCTATTGGTGGGTCGGAATGCCACTAGGATTGCGGAGTTAAAGCGCCAACTGGGCATGACCTTCTCTGTGAAGGATTTGGGCGCAGTGAAGACAATTCTTGGGATGGAGATCAGCCGAGAGAGAGAGAGTCCAACTTGTTACATGTAGCGCCCCGTTCTCCCGATGCGGAGAGCGCGGCTAAGAAACACAAGTCGGTATCGTTCGATCGGGATAGATTGAATTAAGAACTCGTCCTCGTTATGGATTTGTTTCTTCGGAATCGATTCCCATATTCAGTGGACTGCACCCCCGAGATCGGCTTAGCGGCAGAGTCAGGAGGGACCTCTCCGCTGCTATCTTTTATTGCCTCGGTTTTCGATGTCGCTTGTTGCTTTCGTGCTTTGAGTTGGTTTTGGGATTTGCTTGTTTTCCTTGAACGGTTTCGATGGTTTTCATTATTTTCGTTCATTGACTTGCACTTCTATTCCGAGATTGGAAAGAGAGGAAGAAGTATTAATCGAGCTGTTCGTGTGCAGGTGAACGAGCAGTAGGCGGCTTGCGAGCGGAGTCGTGAAGCGCCTCTTTCCTTCTCCTTCCCAAAATCTAAGTGAGTGGCTACCAACCCGATTAGCTAGTCCTGCTTCCAAGCTTCACAGCTAATCAATCCGCACTCTTCTTTGCCCCGATCAAACGATACCAAATAATAATAATAAAAGAAACCAAGATAAAAGACAAATATACTTGGTTATTATGCTTGTCAATCAAACCTGTGAACTGTTGCCTTATCGTATGCTTGTTCGTGCAAATGTTCTATAAAACGTGCTAAGTATAGAACACATCTTGTATATGCATAATTGTTCAGGGAGGCTATGCTAAATAAATCATGCATTACTACTTGTCGTGCACTCGTGTACTTGCACTCGTGTTCTTGAAATCGTGTTGCCTCAACTGCATAATTGTTAACGTGTTAATCGTGTACGATCAGGGATAACTTGTGCACAAGGTATAGTTCTGCGGACGGTCGCTGGGGCACTGGCACCGATCCGATCCGGGCGAAACTCGTGTAATAGTCATCGTGTACGGGACAAGGTGGCTTGCAGCGCCTCGTGTACTATCGTTGCATGCTATCCTTGCCTCGGACTAGTCCACTATGGCAATCATGCCAGTGATCATCGTGTATATTTAAACCTGTTGCATACTAACTTGTGTCTCCGTGGCAGGGAAGGCATGGTAAGTATTGTGCAGGTAATTCAGACGGTCAGGTAAAATCCACCGAACGGTGGCACGTTCATTTCAGTAAATTCAATATGCTGCTTACTTGTAAATGGACTAAGGCAAGATAGAAACCCACAAATACGCATGCTTCACTAAACAACGTGTTGATTGGTATAGTCAGGCTAGTTCGCCTTCACCAGCATGTTTCGATATGCTGACCCTCGTTGAAATAGGTTCTCCGCACCAAGGCGAACCGAGCGAGGAGCCGAAGTCGTCTTTCCGATCCAGTCCAGCTGTTAGCACATCTTCACCGCGCCTCGAAGCCTTTTGAAGCCAGAAGCTGCAACTCTTCATACACAAATGCAGCTCCGTGGCAAAGCGATCCTCCAGCCTGGAGGTCTTTATCGTTTTGAGTTTATAAAAGGATGTAATGTACATGACTGCTATCTCATTTTGAGTCAACCCTTTTGTAAGCCGTTCGACATATTAGCTAACTCGTTCAGGAGTTTGTAATAGATGTTCATTATCAATAAAGAGAACTTTTCTATGTTTCAAATTTGTGTTTTAATTTATCTGCGTACTCTGAATATGTGCTTGCTATGCAAATCATTAAAGCCTTGTGCGGGCGCAACTCCAGGCCCGCACGGCGGTCACGACTCGGGGGACGCCTCGGGGCGTGACATTACACTTGTCCCAAAAAAAGTACATTCACCTGGTACTTCAGCATTTAGGGATAGATGGGTCAAAGAAAGTAAGTAACCCCCTTGCGGCTCACTTTAAGTTGACTGAGGAGCAGTGTTCATCTACAGAGGACGAGAGTGAAGATATAGAGCGGGTTCTATATGCCTCAGCTATGGGAAGTCTCATGTATGCTATGGTAATCACGAGGCCAGACATCGCTCACGCAGTTGGCACAGTTAGTAGGTATATTTTTAATCTTGGAAGGGTACATTGGAGTACAGTCAAGTGGATTCTACGATACCTTTAGCGCACTATCGATTGGAGACTTTCTTTTGGTGGTGATGAGCCAAATTTGGTTGGGTATACCGACGTTGATATGGCTGGAGATGTATTCACGAGGTGATCGACTTTTGGTTATGTAATAATGTTTGTGGGTGGAGCGGTATCGTGGCAGTCACGGTTGCAGAAGTGTATTGCCTTGTCGATGACAAAGGCAGAGTACATTGCGGTGATGGAGGTTTGCAAGGAGTTGGAGCTAAAGCAAGAGAAGTACCCTTTGTTTTGCGATAGCCAGAATGCAATTCACCTTGTGAAGAACCAGACATTTCATAGCCGGTCCAAGCTCATTGATATCCGGTATCATTGGATACGGGATATGGTTGAAAAGAAGCAAGCAGCACTTGAGAAGGTTCATATAGATGGCAACGGAGTAGACATTGTCACAAAGGTTCTACCAAAGAAAAAGTTTGAGTACTGCAAGTGGATCAACGGAATGGCACCCCCCTCTACATAGTATCACGTCCTAGTCCTAAATACATAGTGTCACATCCCAATCTTTCGCAAGTTCGATCATCCCCGCTGAACGTGAATCACCATGTTACCTGCAGGACAATCGTTCTCATCGGAACGTGATACTGTGCAAGCCTGGAGTTGTGCTTGCACAAGGCGATGATGTCAAACATCATGGTTATCATCAAAATAACCAAGTTGCAGCGAAAGTCAAGTATTGTATACCAAGAACACATCAGAGTATACACAACGAAGCTCTCGAAGGGTCCAAATAAAAATGCCACAAAGGCGATACAAAACTCTTGCTCTTTCTCTTGCCCACAAAGGTAACTACCGTTCCATACATCATGTTCCGAATATCCAAGCTGAGACACTACACCTGGGTACCTAGAAATAATGCCCACAAACGTGGGTCAGTACACAGCCATACTGGTGAGCGGGGTAACCCACTTGTCTAAACCGACACTAAATAGATAATGAATGCAAACAGTTATATAGTAATTTTTCTACCTGAATTCAAGATTTATTTCATGGAAGAGGTATGAGATGTTAAGGAAAACTGTAAAGCAGGTTAAGCATGCAAGCATTCAACTCAAGCAAATATACTAGCAGTTATATCCAAATCAAATAAGACTAATCATGTACTCCGTTCTACTCAACCTGAAGCTAAGTGTGAACCTATCGAACCACATCGCACTCCAAGTCTCAAAACTATCAAATCATGCCACAATCCAAGCCTTGTCAATCCAATCATCGATATGCACACTCTTGCCCAAGGCAAGGTGGCACCGCCACCTACACGAATGCACAAACCAAACCAAACCAACTCTTATCTATATGAAGGTCACTAGACGAGCCATAAAAGACTATCCAACTACATTTTGACCCGATCAAGCGCTGAGTAGCTAGCCTGCCTGGTGGTCTCGAACTGCCAGTACCGTACTCAAAGCATGTTACCATTTGTTTCCTCCATGGTCAAACAGTCCCGGTGCCCCGTAGCCTATCCCGTTCGAGGAAACCAAACCCTGCGTGCAACATGTTATCCGTGACCAATGCAATACTCCAACAAGTAGGTACGGTGAGAGAATCGAGTCTTCTCGCCCCACTAAACGATACTCATCTCGATCCTTCCAATTCACCATAACCATTCTCCAACTATAGCCCAAGGCACCATCTCAAGTTATCTCCATTATGAAAAATGTCGCTTCTCGACACAGTGCTCCAATTGGTGCAACACCTTCACTCCGAAAGCTCCGCGACACAATGCCCCAATAGTGGCACAATGTCCTCTCCGATGCAGTTATCCGGTTTTGAACCACAACTACACGCTTTGCTTGACAAAGCATCCAGCTTGATACTCATGCACGGATGCAAGCTCGCTTGCTAAAGTTCCTCGATGTTCCAACCAAGATGACCCACTCAAGCTCCAACTGCTCAAACGTAAGTCCAACTCAAGCCATAATTCTATCCATCCAAACGACACACACTCTATGCATGCCACAGTGCGATAATTCTAATGTTCCAGTTCCAAGTGTCCAAGACATTACGTGTGTTCCATATTTAAGACGTAATTCTAGTGTTCCAGTTCCAAGTGTCCAAGACATTATGCGGCAAGGCGTAGTGCTAGCGGATTTAACTTCAAATTCAACATATCTCTTAGTTTGGATCATACACATATTTAAGACGTCCCTGAAATACATGCATTTCAACCGAGCTTAGCGATAGCGAATTTGGACAAGTTACAAGGATAAATTCATGTCCGAGACATTCATCGCTTTACTATCGACTGAACCGATCCAAAAGTTCATCCACAATCACATTCGCACAAGCGCTATTCTCAAATATGATGATTTTCCATTGACGATCTCTCCACTTGAATCAAGTTTGTGTTCCGACTCAATCCACTCTCTAGCAAGATCCAACACACGCTCTAAGTCCTTACGCATCCCAAGCACAAGACTATTCTGCAAGGCCCTATCATCCATGTAAACCCCCTCACCCAAATTTAGGTATATATAGTTTAGTGTGATATTATAATTTATTTTGGAATAATTAGGGTTAGAAAAATAGAGTTATTATACATACTTCAATTATGATATCTTTGATGCACCTTACTATAGTTTTAATATTTGGAATACTACACTAGCTCTTGCTGACCAACAAATTTCACACTCTTAATCCAGACAAACCAATCTTCAATCCTAACCCTAGTGTCACTCTCAAACTCATACTTTTGTATTCTATTTTTATCTACACAACATTCTCGATACTTATGCGTCATAAAATCTCAACTTTCCACCTAGTGACCGTAGATTAAAATTCTGATGCAGAACACTGACCAGATTTCTATAACCAAATATCTGACACTAACCTACATTGAGACTACCCTAACCTAATCCTTTGGGTCATATCTATTTTTATATATTTTACATGCTAATTTAATAGATGTGATACATTGAACCCTTTGAGCTTAATTTGACTCAACCTTGAGCCAACCCACAAATCCAACCTTAAAAACTTAATTAAGTGGTCAAGTAGAACACCAAACACCCTCTCTAAACTTAATAAACACCAAACACAATAGTTCATACACCAAAAACCTATTTTTAGAAGAATAAATTCAGCATATTACCCCCCTCTCATTTCATCTCTCCACTCATACCAAAGTATGTAACCCCTAAACTCTTTTCCTCCCCACTAGGCTGTCCATAACTCCCCTCTCTTTATCTCCCCCATTCAAACCACCTGAAGAACACTTTTTCCTAACTCTCTTTCTCATATTTTCTCTTCACAAACCATCTCCAAATTTCTTCCCTATCTCCCTCCATACCTCCATCTATCCAACCCAACCTAAGCTGAATCCGAATTCAGCAACACCCTGACCAATCCGGCCCTATCTCCCTCAACAGTAAGTATCTTTCTCTCAAATTTTGTATGCTTCTTTTTCTCCCTGTCCTTATCACTTTCTCTTCATAAATCTTCCATCAAAACTCAATCTAAGTTCCTCAAAATAGTGTCCAGGCTGAATCCGAATTCAGTGTATCCTCTTCTCAGGCTACTCCACCACCTCCATAGCCTCCAAACCACCACCACATACCCAATTATCCTTCTCCTACCTCTCTTTAACAAGTTTTATGTCACGCCCCGAGGCGTCCCCCGAGTCGTGACCGCCGTGCGGGCCTGGGGTTGCGCCCGCACAAGGCTTTAATGATTTGCATAGCAAGCACATATTCAGAGTACGCAGATAAATTGAAACACATATTTGAAAACATAGAAAAGTTCTCTTTATTGATAATGAACATCTATTACAAACTCCTGAACGAGTCAGCTAATATGCCGAACGGCTTACAAAAGGGTTGACTCAAAATGAGATAGCAGTCCTGTACATTACATCCTTTTATAAACTCAAAACGATAAAGACCTCCAGGCTGGAGGATCGCTTTGCCACGGAGCTGCATTTGTGTATGAAGAGTTGCAGCTTCGGACTTCAAAAGGCTTCGAGGCGCGGTGAAGATGCACTAACAGCTGGAATGGATCGGGAAGACGACTTCGGCTCCTCGCTCGGTTCGCCTTGGTGCGGAAAACCTGTTTCAACGAGGGTCAGCATATCGAAACATGCTGGTGAAGGCGAGCTAGCCTGACTATACCAATCAACACGTTGTTTAATGAAGCATGCATATTTGTGGGTTCCTATCTTGCCTTAGTTCATTTACAAGTAAGCAGCATATAGAATTTACTGAAATGAACGTGCCACCGTTCGGTAGATTTTACCTGACCGTCTGAATTACCTGCACAATACTTACCATGCCTTCCCTGCCACGGAGACACAAGTTAGTATGCAACAGGTTTAAATGTACAAGAGATCACTTGGCGTGATGCCACAATGGACAATAGTCACTGGCGGGAATGGTATGCAGCGAATGAACAAGGAGCGCTACATGCCACTCCGTCCAGCACAATGGACTATACAATAGAGATTTCGTCCGGACCGGATCGGTGCCAGTGCCCCAGCGACCGTCCGCAGGAACCAATGACCTTGTGCACAAGTTGTCCGTGATCGAACAATATGTTTACTTAGTTAACAGTTCATGCTTTTGAGGCGACAAGAGTACAAGACAAGCAATGTACAAGACAAGACAAGCAATGTACAAGACAAGCAATGATTTTTCCCAAGCGAACAAGCATGCATTTAAGTATCCGTTCGTGAAGTTTATTGACAAGCATATAACCAAGTCTATTCTCTTTTATCTTGGTTTCTTTTATTATTACTTGGTATCGTTTGATCGGGGCAAAGGAGAATGCAGATTATTAGCTGTGAAGCTTGGAAGCAGGGCTAGCTAATCGGGTTGGTAGCCACTCACTTAGATTTTGGAAAGAAGAAGGAAAGAGGCGCTTCACGACTCCGCTCGCAAGCCGCCTACTGCTCGTTCACCTGCACACGAACAGCTCGATTAATACTTCTTCCTCTCTTTCCAATCTCGGAATAGAAGTGCAAGTCAATGAATAAAAACAATGAAAACCATCAAAACCGTTCAAGAAAAACAAGCAAATCCCAAAACTAACTCAAAGCACGAAAGCAACAAGCGACATCGAAAACCGAGGCAATAAAAGATAGCAGCGGAGAGGTCCCTCCTGACTCTGCCGCTAAGCCGATCCCGGGGGCGCAGTCCACTGAATATGGAAATCGATTCTGAAGAAACAAATCCATAACGAGGACGAGTTCTTAATTCAATCTATCCCGATCGAACGATACCGTCTTGTGTTTCTTAGCCGCGCTCTCCGCTGCGGGAGAACGGGGCGCTACATCCTACCCAACTAATTGGAAGTTTCGTCCCGAAACTTAGGATAGGACCCACCGTTAAGGATTATTCGGTCGGGGACGGCGATCATGACTCAAGGAACAATCACGAACAGAATGGTCTGATCCGCCACAGGCTAGGCATAAACCAAGTTTCAGGCGACAATTATCCTTCGTATGCCCCGACCTATTACAGAAATAACATAACTGCCCTGGTTTTCCTCTTTTGTGCCCTCCGTTGTTAGGGTGCTTTGAAGCAGTATTTCCTCTCTCGTCGCTTTGGCGTTTGTGACTGGATGTATGCACAGCGCCGGCAGGAACGTGAGGATAGTGTGGTTCGAGCGACAGGGCGTGATTCATGACTTCACGCATTGTCCGATACTGAGGAACGGCTACGTGCGAATGGATGACAGGGCGTAGTCCACCTTCAAACCTTCTAGCTCGACTCGCTGCATCAGGTAAATAGGCCCTAGCGAATTTGGAGAGTCGGTTGAACTCGGCAGAGTACTCTTTAACTGTCATGCTGCCTTGCCGCAGCTGCACGAACTCGTTCTCCATCTGACGTTGTACTGGAGGGGGTACAAACTCCTCTTCGAACGCGGCACGAAAAGTCGTCCACGAGATCGCCTCCTCTCCGTGATCAAATTGGAGAGATCGTCGATGCACGTCCCACCAATCGTGTGCGTTGAGGCGGAGCTGTAGTTGCGCGCAGGAGACGCGCTTCTCTTCGGGGACCTCTAGCAGAGCGAAGTGATCTTCAAGTTCGGCCAACCAATCTAGAGCTACGACTGGGTCCTCAGTCCCGTTGAATGGGGTGTTGCAGACTTTCTTGAAGTGGCCAAAGTCGAAGGCAGTCACGTCCCTCGCCCTTGAAACTTGCGGCGTCTCTACTTCAAGCACGGGCTGTTCCACCGGAGTCGCTGGCGTTGCCGTGGACTGGTTGGATGCCAAAGTCTGAACGATCTGCTGCAGGGTATCTACCTGCTTCTGTTGGACTGAGAATCGTGCTTCTATATTGCCTTGAAACTTGAGCTGACTCTCTTCCGCCCGCTTCTCGGCCCGTTCATAGCGAGCCTCGTCCCTTTGTTGGTTTGCCTCCAACATCTGCAACATTCGTTGGACGGGATCGATGCTTGGCATGGCTCGCTGGCTCTCTGAACTTCCCGAAGTATCCGAACTACTTTCTTGGACTTGCGTTTCGTCCGGGGTTTGCGCTGCAGATTGCGCTGGAGCCATTCCTTCAAAAGAAGGTAAATTACATTAGGATCATAATGTATTATGGACTTATTGCATGAACGTATCTCATTTTGGCCTAGCGAGTTCAAGAGTTCGCATAGGAATTTGATCGTTAAAGGAACTTTTCCAGCACGAAGTCTAAGGAACTTTGAATCTGTGCTCTGATACCACTATGTCACGCCCCGAGGCGTCCCCCGAGTCGTGACCGCCGTGCGGGCCTGGGGTTGCGCCCGCACAAGGCTTTAATGATTTTCATAGCAAGCACATATTCAGAGTACGCAGATAAATTGAAACACAGATTTGAAAACATAGAAAAGTTCTCTTTATTGATAATGAACATCTATTACAAACTCCTGAACGAGTCAGCTAATATGCCGAACGGCTTACAAAAGGGTTGACTCAAAATGAGATAGCAGTCCTGTACATTACATCCTTTTATAAACTCAAAACGATAAAGATCTCCAGGCTGGAGGATCGCTTTGCCACGGAGCTGCATTTGTGTATGAAGAGTTGCAGCTTCGGACTTCAAAAGGCTTCGAGGCGCGGTGAAGATGCACTAACAGCTGGAATGGATCGGGAAGACGACTTCGGCTCCTCGCTCGGTTCACCTTGGTGCGGAGAACCTGTTTCAACGAGGGTCAGCATATCGAAACATGCTGGTGAAGGCGAGCTAGCCTGACTATACCAATCAACACGTTGTTTAATGAAGCATGCATATTTGTGGGTTCCTATCTTGCCTTAGTTCATTTACAAGTAAGCAGCATATAGAATTTACTGAAATGAACGTGCCACCGTTCGGTGGATTTTACCTGACCATCTGAATTACCTGCACAATACTTACCATGCCTTCCCTGCCACGGAGACACAAGTTAGTATGCAACAGGTTTAAATGTACAAGAGATCACTTGGCGTGATGCCACAATGGACAATAGTCACTGGCGGGAATGGTATGTAGCGAATGAACAAGGAGCGCTACATGCCACTCCGTCCAGCACAATGGACTATACAATAGAGATTCCGTCCGGACCGGATCGGTGCCAGTGCCCCAGCGACCGTCCGCAGGAACCAATGACCTTGTGCACAAGTTGTCCGTGATCGAACAATATGTTTACTTAGTTAACAGTTCATGCTTTTGAGGCGACAAGAGTACAAGACAAGCAATGTACAAGACAAGACAAGCAATGTACAAGACAAGCAATGATTTTTTCCAAGCGAACAAGCATGCATTTAAGTATCCGTTCGTGAAGTTTATTGACAAACATATAACCAAGTCTATTCTCTTTTATCTTGGTTTCTTTTATTATTACTTGGTATCGTTTGATCGGGGCAAAGGAGAATGCAGATTATTAGCTGTGAAGCTTGGAAGCAGGGCTAGCTAATCGGGTTGGTAGCCACTCACTTAGATTTTGGAAAGAAGAAGGAAAGAGGCACTTCACGACTCCGCTCGCAAGCCGCCTACTGCTCGTTCACCTGCACACGAACAGCTCGATTAATACTTCTTCCTCTCTTTTCAATCTCGGAATAGAAGTGCAAGTCAATGAACGAAAATAATGAAAACCATCGAAACCGTTCAAGGAAAACAAGCAAATCCCAAAACCAACTCAAAGCACGAAAGCAACAAGCGACATCGAAAACCGAGGCAATAAAAGATAGCAGCGGAGAGGTCCCTCCTGACTCTGCTGCTAAGCCGATCCCGGGGGCGCAGTCCACTGAATATGGGAATCGATTCCGAAGAAACAAATCCATAACGAGGACGAGTTCTTAATTCAATCTATCCCGATCGAACGATACCGTCTTGTGTTTCTTAGCCGCGCTCTCCGCTGCGGGAGAACAGGACGCTATATTTTATTTATAACTCAGCACCTAAATCATCCCACAACTCCCCCAAACACCCCCTACAAACCGAAGACACCATGCTGAATCCACCAGCAATAGCACCACTTCAACATCTTGTTGCCACCACTTTTAGCACCAAAACCCCTCAAAAAATCACCCAATCCTTATCCTCTACCTCTTCTCTAATCTCTATAAGCCCTAAAATGTCATGCCCCAATCCCGAAGGTCTCCCGACCACCACCCCCGTCGGGCGCGAATCACAGCGCCTCGGCGCTCCCGCGGGGTGTATAGTCGTTTGCCACCGGGACGTGATGCCGTACGTTGCGTCCGCACAAGGTAACATCATTAAAGTTTGGCTATTATTGTATCTATCGAGTAAGCAGCGGAGGGATATTGTTGCAAGCATTTATCCATCTGAGTATTCGGGGCAAATCGAGGCATCGGGTTCTCTGAATACAATGTGATCGTTTCATACATTATGCCCCTCTATACGAAAGCAGCTTAAGACAACAAAACCAGATTTCCGGATCTTGGGGATGAGGTACGCCTATCGCTTCCTCGGACGATCCAGTATCTGCAAACAAGCAAACTGTTGGTGGGTCAGCACTTTTATAAGTACTGGTGAGTATAAACAACTGAATAGAAGCAACATTCACTAAAACCAACACTAAGTAATCATGTTATAAAATATTACATTACTAGTGATCTTTCTAGTTTTACCTATGTTCGTTACATGCAGCACAAGAACGGAGTCATATTACTTTCTTTTGGAAACATCTTTAAAAACAGAGTTTATATATGATTCATTCAAGCAAGCAGGCAAGACAAGTCGATTGTTCTATTATCAGGGTGTGCGTAGCGTGTCTCGTGAGATATACTCAAAGACTCTAGGGACAATGTACCATCTAGGAACTATCCTCTATCAAGCCAACACAATAAACTATCTATATGCTTTTCGGTCCCCGAAAAACTCAGGATCGGTAGCGGTAATCCATCTAACCAATGACTCCTTTATCTGATGCTTTTACCAGATGTGACTCATGGTTGCTTTCTACTATCTCTGTAGCAGCCGTGACCAAGGTTCATCTCTTCACCAATAGCCATTGTCCGACCGATGCGAATGCATGAAATACTATCAGATAAACTCTAGGATACAGGCGAGATGAACCAGCAGACCATCTATCTCTGTGCGGACTAGCCGCCCTCTCTGAACAAGTTCAAGCATGATATGGTTCTCTCAAAACACAAGCGATAGTGAAACATGTTCAAGCAATCTCTTACTCTTAGACAAGCGCTTGAGGTTCTCTAGTTAAGCAGATAGGTTCGTTTTAAAGACAAGCTATGTGAGTTCTCTTATTAAGCATGCAAGACAAGTTCTATCATTCTTCTTATGAAACTATCTTCTTAAGCAAACAAGCATTCAAAATACTCAGATTTATTATTAAGGCGTACAAGGATCAGAGAATGCAGTTCTGCCCACTCACCTTGATCAATCATCTCCTGCTTCAACAAGGAGCTCTTAAGGAAGATATCCTTTTTGAGTTAGCAAATCGATATCTCTTGTACATAGTGCCGACGCGGAGCGGGGCACTATATACTTATCCACCAACAAAAAAATTTGTCCTCGAAACTTCAAGGAGAAACTTTTTGATATTTCGAGCAGCGATAGTCCTCATCCCTCGTCATCCTCAATCGAAAAATCTAGCAAAACACAAGCACAACTCTCAAGCAACAAATCAAATCCAGAAAACTTTTGCACAACTTTGAGAATATCTATGGACTTATTGTATAGAACTCTCTATTGCAATACAATATTGAGCACATCTCAGAGTTGTAGCAACCAAATAGGCAAATGATCGAATCGCTCTGATACCATTATGTCACGCCCCAATTTCGCTAAATCGATAATCGTCCCCTGAGCGTGAAGCTGTGCACGCGTGCCTTACGCGTGCACGGCATCACGCCTGGGGGACGATTATCGATTTAGCGAAATCGGGGCGTGACACAAAATACTTGAAGAAATATTTTGAAGCCCCAGACAGCAGCTACGAGCCGAAGTATCCAAATCTGGACAGATTTGTGCAAGCAGTGCACAATCCTCTTTTGCCTTCCCATTTACTTTGGTAAGAGTTCAAACTCCACGCACTAAACCCTCTATACATGTAATTCACATCCCTCTTAAATTTCACAAACTTTATATTCATATTTTTTATGATATTGCAGCAAGAATACTTACTACTTCTCATGTCTAGACTTGAATGTTATTTATGCACTTGTTGTCCTATTCACTTTGTCATGATCTAAAATTCAAGCAACCACTTGCAAAACATGATTTTTACTCCAATTTTTACTAAATTTTAGAATATATAAATTTGGTTTAGGGTGTTATATATAAATAAATGCATGATTGAGATATGATTAAATGTTGTGCAACTAGTAGTGCACTTTGCCTAGGTTTTGTGCTAGTTTTATTGTTTATAAACACTATGTTAGAATGTAGAAGATGCCATGCTAGGGTTGTGCACTAGTTGTAGTAGTGTTTGCATACATGTTTCATGACAAATGCAAGTTAGGAATGAGGTATATGCCATGATCTTATTATAAATTCATATTTGACTTGTCATTGCATACTTGATATTATGTAGTACAAAGAGAATTGTATATAGTTGGATGAATGAATATACTTGAGGAATAGAGTATGTGATTGTTTGTGATGACCCTAACTTGACCTATTGTTAATGCTCATGTGTTCATGTTTTAATAGACAAAATGAACCCTAGGTTTGCTGACATAGTATGACACTTAGTGAATAGCAAGGTTGATGATATATTGTATATGGAAACCTAGTGTGAGGACACCTAATACCTACATGAACCTTCGTTATAACCATGTTTATTTTATATGAGAAGTTGTACATTTAGAGGACTTGATGATATTATGTGACTAGTAGGCTTGGTGTTTACACACTTTCTTGGTCCTTGACTAGTGAACCTTAGCCAACCTACTTAGTTAGAACCCCTAATTAATTTAGACTCTAAATAAATGATAGAATTGTGTAAGTTGTATCTTTGATTAATTTAGACCCTAATTGTCTAATGATTAATGACGTAGAGTAGTTGTACTCTTGTGCATGCTTAGTGAACCATGTCATAGTGACTGATGTGATATTACTATATATATATATATATATATATATATATATATATATATATATATATATATATATATATATAGGCTCTTAGGATTGTTCAGACTTGGATGCTGGAACAGGTTCTTTTAATTGCATCTTGGAGTTCCAGGCAAAATACCTTGCCCCCTTATTTTATTGTATAAATTAAATTGTTTGCATTATATGATTCTGCTCTAGATAATATAGTATAAGTATGAGCGTCTGAGTACGACTCGGGTGCAGTCGACGAATGCGTCGATGAGTAGATAATGCATAAACCAAGACATAGTTACATTACCAAACTTTTGGGAGGTATTCTGATATTTCTCCAGGAACCTGACACATCTTACTCACGACACAATCATGATTGGTGCGTGTTATCATATCCGACTAGCTATCGGTGCGTTTGACACGTATATCGGTATTGTACATAGTTTTGGCATTAGAATAATTGATTGGCATGGTAGTTACGTGATGTTCACGTTGTGTATACGACTTGGACATGCATTGGGCAGAGAGGACAACTAGTAGGCATATGGCACACACAACATCGATAGCTGTAGTGTCTGTGGATCTACAAAGATTGATGACTACCCTTTAGCAGATGCCGCTTCCGACGAAAAGTTAGGCTTGTTTATATATATATATATATATATATATATATATATATATATATATATATATATATATATATATATATATATATATATATATATATATATACTACCAGCGTTCTTTGGAGCGTTGGTGTTTATTTAGCAGAAGCTGCGTTCGACGGGACGTTATGGCAGTTATCTATGCGTACGCCTACCCATGCATACCAAAGTTGTCCTCAAATTGCATTCACATAGATGGTTAGGTTACCCTATTTATTTTGCACAATATTTATATCTTGGCATGTATCATTTGTATCTTATTACGTCCCACTGAGGACCTGGTCCCTTGTCAGGTTAGCTGAGATGGACACAGAGATCTTTTGCTGGATGGTTGATGAGTCCTCATTTCCTTACATGCATTATCCTTTCGTATGTGTGTATATATATATATATATATATATATATATATATATATATATATATATATATGCTTCGTCCTGTTATTTGTATCTGCTTAGTTTTTGTTGACTCATGCTATTTACTTTGAGTATATTCGGAAAGTATGATTATTAGGCTGCAGACTAGTAGTCATATTTACCTTTCTTTTTATTCATGTCATATGGATTGAGAGATAGATAGTTGATAGATATAGATAATTAGCTTGATCACTTGACAATGGATAGCGTAAATGCACTTCGTCGGGTCCATTAAATTGGAAAAACCTACAGAGTCGTACCAGCTGGCCATTGTCACATGTCTGGTCCTGCATATTTTGGGACTGGGGCGTAAAAATTTAACTATTTCTGAATTCTCACTAGCACCATCCAAGCTCAACCAACCAAACTCTAGCATGACTCCAATTGCACCATGTTCTGCATGCACCATCTCCAAATATTGTCTCATGCTCCGAACGATCATCACAACTGATACTACCCCAGCTAGGTTACTTATCCAAACATCGTACTATACTCTTAGATCAGCTCAGCCCAACACCTCTGCCTCAATCTTAATACCTCACTGGGTGAACATCAATATTGAGGTTCATGTGATCTACGAAGATTTTGCCGCCACGCTATAGGGATAGTGTCGCCACGATTTTGATGCAGACACATTCGTCATAATTCTTAGGTCGCGCATGAAATAGTTCTTCGCGCTATTTCTAATGCCTCGAAGCATAGGATATCACCTTCGCCTTCTGTATAAGCACTCATCCTGGACTAAGTTTTGATGCATCTTGTAGATCTGAGATACATCTGTCCCTTCCGGTAGTGCAAGAATTTTATCTAAATGAGCCGCAGCTTTAACTTCTCGAATCAAGTTACACATTCCTTAATTCATATGAATGTTATTTTCTTTCGGGGTACGACGAGTCAGAGGCGATGTCATCTTAAAAAAAATTGTGACTCTGAATCTCATCAGTTGACTTAGACCATTTTTTTACCATCGCTTTGATATTCTGAATGCATCTTCAGCTGAAGGCTATTCCAAGGATCTCTCAAATCCAACACTCGGTCGCCTAGGCTATCTTCAACATTCACCACTCATACCCCCCTCGACATATTCCCAAATGATTTGCCGCAAGGGTTGTTCTATGGGTCTACAATATTTATTTTTATTTGGCGGTCAAGTCGCTAGGGTCAGCTGTCCCGAAGCTACGCTCAATAATTATAAGTCATTACGATAGACAGTTACTACAAACTGTGCTATATCTCCTCTGTAAATCTGAGCTATAACCCAACTATTCAATCCGAATGAACTTCTAAATCCGAGCACTTTATGTACTACCTCTGACGTATCTGTTAACCAAACGTTGCTTAACCACCTAGAGTCTTACTATCTATCCAAGCCACTATTCGTTGAACTGTGCTCGTTGAAACCGTCTTCCATCACTCCGCTGTTCTACCCTGAAGCCATTAAAATTTTGACCACCTTGTTCAACTTCTCGCACTATCACTTGCCACGATTTCTGAAATCTTGTTGACTTGCTTAGTTTCTTATCCGTATGCCATGCTTCAACACTACATGTCCAACTCAATACTGCAAGTGTTAACTTTTAATCCGACTCAACATCGACTAGCTTCACATCATGCTCGATCACGTCTTCCGGAGAACCCGTCCACCATCGTTGTACCATTTCGCTAATTTTGCTTACACTAAACTCTGAGTCAAACTTCTCGAGCGCCAATATCCGAAATCGTTCAAGTTCGTACGACTCCATTGCATTTCTCCTCCAAAACCAAATAGTGTTCCACTACTCTACCAACTGCTCCCTTGTGTTGCCAAAATCCGTAGTCCGTGTTTGCTACTCTTCGATACATCCATCGCTCGTACAAGCATGTCCCAACTGTTTGTTCCTTATGCTCAACTCTCTCTTTTGCATCAATGAATGCTCCACCGAACTTCCAAATCGCGCAAGCGAACTTTGATATTCAACTTTCTGTCTGATCGATCTCATCTTGTTTCCAATACTTGGTTCGCATCACTCCTTCGAATTTCAAACACTCGTTCCATTGCTTGTTCCATTCACGTCCAACAAAACTTCTATTTATACGAGTCCCTTACTGATCGCTCAAATCCAACGTATTGAATAATACTTGACTCAAACTCCGTTGCACCAATTTCTGACACAATTCTGCACTAGTCCATCTGTTGCGAGCAAACATATCGCTTATCTTGTTCTGAACATTTCCAACGTGTGCACCACTTCGTAGCACACACATACCACTTAAAAATTGAGTCACTCTCGCGACAGATTTACTTTGCATCGACGAACGTCTATTCTGAACCAACTATTTCGTATTAATCATGTCGATCGTAACTCAACACTCGCTTGCTCCAAGTTTCTGAAACATAACTCAGCCGTTCGCACAAACCAACTTCTATTTCCATTATCCGCGTCCGTTGTGGCAAATTCCATTACTTCCTAACCAAATATTCCAATGCCACGCTCTCTATGTGGTATACCATATACAATTCCTAATCAAGTCACTCCTTGTATTTTACTTCTTTGCACAAATCCAACATCCGTTCTAGCTGTCCATTATGCATGATCCTGCCGTTCCCAACTCAATGTCTGACATAAAACTGAGCCAATGCATGAACCATCTAACTCTTCTATTGATCTCGCTCGATTTAGCTTGCGCCATGTTCCATTCTTGATACTTTCAACTATAAACCGTTTGACACATTTGTTGCACGAGCAACCCGTACAATGATATCTTTCAATGATCTAAGCCAATACTCAATTGTTCCACACATTCGCTGCACGAGCAACTCGTGCAACGCTCTTTCTGATATTCCAAGACACTGCTCAAATATGCTAAGCACATGCGCCACACGAGCAACTCGTGCAATGCTCTCTCTGATATTCCCAACCAAAACTCAAACTCCATCCAATACATTCGCTATACGAGCAACTCGTGCAATGTTCCATTCTCATCTGTTGTTTCTACTCACAACATGCCACATAACCAACTGCTCCACTGATGCAACCAAAATCTCCCTGAACGACAAGTCAAACCAACGCAATGACACCTTTCAACTTGCTGCACGGATACAACAATGCCACACAACTTGCTGTACGAATGTAACAACGTCAAACGATGCTATACGATTCTATCAAAAACCAACAAAACCAACGCAACGAAGAACAACATGCACACACAACCAACAAATATATAGACGTATTACATGAAACATGCAATGCGGCTCCGAGTAGAGCCAAGAGTCATACGACATGCGAAAGCTATTTAGTGTTTGTGATGAACCAAAGGAAAAGTCCGAGGAAATGAACCGAGCACTTTGATACCAATTTGTCATAATTTCCAATCTCCTGCAAGTTCGATCGTCCCCGCTGAACGTGAATTACTACGTTGCAGCGCTTCCGCAGGACAATCATTCTCATCGGAACATGATATCGTGAGAGTCTGGAGTTGCGCTCGCACAAGACGATGATGTCAAACGTCATGGTTATCATAAAAATGACAAAGTTACAGCGAAAGTCAAGTATTGTGTACCAAGCACACATCAGATTATACGCAGCGAAGCTCTCAAAGGGTCCAAATAAAAATACCACAAAGGTGATGCAACACTCTTGCTCTTTCTTTTGCCTACAAAGGTACTTATCGTTCCATACATCATGTTCTGCATATCCAAACTGAGCCACTACACCTACGTACCTGGAAATAATGCCAACAAACATGGGTCAGTACACATCCGTACAGATGAGTGGGGTAACACACTCGTCTAAATCGACACTAAATAGATAGTGAATACAAACAGTTATATGGTGATCTTTCTACTTGAATCCTAGATTTATTTCATGGAAGATGTATGACTTGTTAAGAAAAACTGTAAAGCAGATTAAGCATGCAAGCATTCAACTCAAGCAAATATACTAGCAGTTATATCCAACTCAAATAAGACTAATCATGTACTCCGTTTGAGGGCCTTATGTTTCATTTCAAAGAATTATCAATAAAGAGTTATTTCTATTTTAATGTGTGTTCAATTTTTTTGTGAATGCTGCAAACTCTATCTTCAAATATCTGTTTATAAAATGAGCACAAGCACGCCTTGTACAAGCGCAATCCCAGTGTCACTCCATGTTCCCTTTATACGTACTTGGAACGTATTATTTCTTGCTTGTATGATAATTATGTTGCATGTCATGGAGACTAGACCAATTCTTTGGTTTAATTTGGTGCATAGTTTATTTTGTGGGTTGGTTTGGCTAGGAATTGAACCCCTGGTCTAAACCTCAACCCTCATTATATATAAACCAAACTCTCTCTCTCTCTCTCTCTCTCTCTCTCATTCTTTTATTTCCTTTCTCTCTCTTAGGTTTCTCTCTCCCTCCATAGGCAAGTACACATTGCATGAGAAATGGAGAAACCCTCTATATTATTATTTCATTATGCTTTTGGTGTGATTCTTAGCATGTTTAATACTTGGAGCTTTCGGTTTTGATGGATGGATTAGTGTAGATCAACATTTCTAACTTCGATTTTTCATGGGTTCCTGGAGTTATTCTTGGTTTTAATCTATTAAAACTTCTTGTTTCCGAAAACTAGTAGTTCCATGAGTTAGAGCACTAAATTTTGTATGATTTTGCTTTTTGAATCACCTCATTTGGGGTTAAAAATAAAGATGTTACGAAGGAAACAAAATTTGGAGCTTTATTCTCGGACCTGTCCTGACGGGGACGATGAGTAGTGCCGCATGCAGTGTCTCGTGCACAAAAATCTGGCTGCGCAGTGCGATGCGTATGGAAGTGCATCTCGCGCACCATCTTGCGGGGTGCATCGATGCGCCGCGCATGATTTTCTGGCCGCGACAATGCGCCGCGCATGGAATTCTTGCCGCGCGCAATACGCCGCGCATGAATTTCTGGCCGCGTGAATGCGCCGCGCCTGGAATCATTGCCGCGTAGCAGTGCACCGTGCATGAATTTTTGCCCGTGCGCAGTGCGCAGGGCATGAAAATTTTGTCGCGCGCAGTGCGCGTCGCGCATGATGACCATGATAGCTAATTTTGCCTATTCAACTGATTTTGTAGCTATAATCTTGTAAAACTCAAAACATGAAAGTTGTAGATCTCTGTCTTGCCTTTCCATTTTTTTTTGAATCACCTCATTTCTTATATATTTATAAAAATTATCCTACTTGAAAGAAATCCTAGAGGATCATGTTGTGAGCGTGTACGAAGAATCAACTCGTGAAAAGGACGAGAGATGGAGAAAATACATTACCGCGAAGAGAGGGGGTTCGAGGTCGCTGCTATTGTCGTGTGGGGTGTTCCAGGCGGTCGGTCACCAGTGTGCGGCGGTCAGAGGGCTCAGGCGATGGTCGGGAGGGTCGCAGACGTGGAGAGCTAGGGTTAGGGTTACATGGGATAGAAAGTTATATATACATAGAGAGAAACTAGAGGGTCAGGTATAAGGGGGTCGTGGGCCGTGGGTGAGTCTTTTGTTTAGTTGTTAGGTTAGTTAAGGTTGGTTTGTTGCTTTTGTTGTAGTTGTTTTGCTTTTTTCTTTTTTTCTTTTTCTAATAAATGCTTTTTATAAATATATAAGAAAACACATAAATATATATATTTTTGTATATAATAAATTTCAAGAAAAAATATATTACCTTGACAAATAATTTTCAAAAAAATAAAAATAAAAATAGTTTTGTGAAATACATTTAAATAAATATCTACATAAATAATACTTCAAAGAATTTACTTCCCAAATTAACCAAAAATAATCTAAAGAAATTCAACAGTTAAATAAAATACTTAAAAAAATTACAATTCAGAATTATGGGGTTTATACATAGTTGTGAAGGAAAAAATTTGTTGGAGTGGGTGGAGTTTCCAACCTATGTGGAGAAGATCCTGGAGTACGACGAGTGTCATCCGTGTGTCAAAAAAGCTCGGAGAGTGCATTAAGCATTGTATATTGAAACATTTATGATAAGCAAATATTATATGTGATTTTCATATTTGACTTTAATTATATATTTATGCTTGGATCTTTCATATATTAACTTTTCATATAATTGGATTTCCAATTAATGGCAAACCAATTTATGATTTGATTTCCATTAAATATATGATTGAATGTAATTGGATTTTCATAAATATTTTGGGCTTCCATATATAGATTTTCAATATATGGAAACCCTAATTCATGCAGGGGTTTATAAAAAGTCTGATGCAATATAGAAAAAAAAAAGGTGACAATAATGCTTTGCAACATTGGAGAGGAAAAATAATGATTGGAGGCCGTTTCGAAGAAGTAGATCAGTTTTGGATATTTCTCGTTGTCTTTTTTCTTCTTGGTTGTAATCTATTTTCTGTTCCGAAGAGTTGCGGTGATCCGTGTTGGATCGGTGATGAGCTTGTAGAGGGTGTAATCTCTTTATTTTATTAGTGGAGATTCTTCAGGGTTGGACTCTGATCGTCCCATAATTTTTTTCGCATAGATTTTTTACGTCAAAAAATTATGTGTCTGTGATTTGTTTTATACGTTTTATTCGATTTTTTAGTAAGTACTCTATGATTTGGAGAACGATTTACGCGCTTTTGTTCCCAAAAAATTACTACCATATAATCACCCTACTTAGCCCACTTTGCATATCTGAACAAAATGTAGGTTCACAATCCTCTTCTTTCACTCTGCAATCTCATTTGTCCATTTCAGTCACATCCCTCAGTATATAGTCGCGGAGGTCAGTCTTTATTTACCCAAAAAGAAAAAACAAATTCAAATTTTATTATTTATTTTGCAAATTTAGTCCTCTGTTGGGTTGTTCGTGTGTATTTCGAGAAGAATTATTTACACTAACTATTTCTAAATTTTGGACTTATTATACAGGATATTCCTACTTTTAAACTAATTACACTGACCATCCTTCTCTTTAGAAAAAATAATTAAAAATAAGAGTAGTTAGTGTTATAATTTTTTATTTTTTATCTTAAAGGAGAAGTACCCCGTGTAATAAATATAAAACATAGAAATTGTTAGTATAATTAGTTTAAAAATAGGAGTACTTCGTGTAATAAGTTCAAAATTTAAAAATAGTTAGTGTAAATAACCTCGCGACGAACGACAACAAGAATATTAGAAAATTTAGTAATTTTATCTCTTACAATTTAGTTCTTCTTGTGCTCCGCCACTTGAGTTGAAGTTTGAGGTGTTGGTGTTGGTGTTGGTGTTGGTGGTGGTGTTGTGTGTAGTGTGAGTTTGGAATAGTGATTTCCTGATAGGTATATAGGAGAAGACATGTAGATGCATAGGTGAGAGAGGGGTCATGTAACTCACTGAGAGGGTGTGTACAAAGCTGAGTGACACTATGAGGAGGAAAAAGGGGTTACTATAATGGTGAGGAATAGTTCAAGTAGTAACCATAAATTAGAAGGTTATTTATAATTAGTTGCTTACTTAGTAGATAATTAACACTTAGAATTTAACAATAAATAATAAATAAAATTGTTATCTAGAAATTAAAAAATTATTTAATTAGTAAGTAAAATAATAAATAGGAATATGCTCAATAATATTTAAATAATGATTACAACAGTATTAACACTAAGATCAATAACGAAACATTAACAATATCTATTAATGACCCTAGCTCTAATATTAGACAATCATAAAAAATGGGTGAGGTTTTATATTTAAATATTATAAATAAAATAGAATATCCAAATTTTATAAAGAATCTTTTATTGTGTGGCTGTTGAAATCAGGACAAAAACAAACAAAGTGTTACAAGTCTCATTCTTGATTGATCATAAAAAAATCAAATAATCCAAGTCACTCAACTCTCATCATTCAAATCAAAATAATCCAAGTTACACCACCCTCAAATATTTCTAGTTTTAGGGTCTACGTATAATATTCGAAATTTGTGTTTATGTCTCTATTTTGGACAGATAGTACAAATCAACCGTTAAAATGAGATTCAAATTCTTTTATGGACAATATGAAGACATAAACGTAAAATTTGAATATTATACTGTATGCTAAAACTAAATAACCCTGGAAAAAAAAACTCAGACCAAATTTTTTTTTTTTTGGGTAACAAAATACCAATACAAAGACCAAAAAGTAGCCGTTAAGGTTCAAGAACTACAAAAGAAACATAAAAAACACAAAACAATGAAACCCTTAAATAATGGATGGAGTGGCATGCACTTCGGCAAAACTTCCCTCTCTTCCTCTTCTTTTCTCTATGCTCTTTCCCGGACCGAAAGACTTTGTCAAAAGCTTCACAAACATTAGTTCTCTCTCAGAATAGGAATAGAGTTTCTCTCTCCACTCTTTTTCTTCCCACTCTTATGATCATTTAAACAACAACTTCAACATCATTATTATTTTCTACACCCTTATTGAACGCAGAGGTAATGATAATAATAATCTCTTATTTATTCATTTTTTTTTTATATTTACAGTTGGATGATCTCTTTATAAGAAACAGACAATCTGAACTAAAACTTCTAATCATTTGCATTACTAGTATTACTCTTGGGTTTTCTTGGATTCATGCTACATTGATTCATAATGCAATAGTTCATGCTGAATTGTACTTTTTTTATGTCCATTCTTTATCTGTGGTTTCAATCTATATAGAGATTCGTGTACCCAATACTGTTACTATCTACTTCATATCTACATTTCATTTCATTTTTCAGCTAGGAAAGCACTACATTGCCATGTCTGTTTCCTCCTGTCTATACTGTGGCGTGTCACAGTGTGGTACTAATTTGTGTCCGTTCGACATAGCTTTTTCTGCCATCCTCAAATTCACTATTAATCATGGTATATAGATAAAGGGATTGTGACTTTTCAATTTGTAATCTTACATATTGTTGGGATATTGTTGGGATCGGACGCGGTCTGCAAGCGCTCCGATATCGTGTCTGAGACTGACCGCAGCAGAACTTAGGTCAACCCACCTGAGATAACCAACCATTGTCTAACAAACACCAAATATAGATAAAGACAACATATATAGCGGTGACTAATTCACCTGGACAAATCTCAATCTATATAACTCAGGTAAAATTACAATATTGACAAAACCAATGTTGAACCCTAATAGGTTCAACCCTCTCACCACACTCAAGAAGAAGAGAAAGAGATTACAATTGAAATCACTCACCAAACCTCGTAGCAATTTTTCTGAACGAAGGCGACGGCTCCTCGATCAGATCTCCTCTTCCTTATGTCTTGTTGGATGGCGAGTCCTAAGAACAAAGCACGAACTTTCTCTTAGATTTTCTGTGGACGAGCACCCCGAATATCCACCTTTTGTCCTATATTCTTTGTGCCTCCACCCTTACCTGAGAAACCATATTTGAAACCCTATTTTAGGTCATAGGAATTCCTAAATAGGAAACCATTATATAAAATAGGAAATATCAATTATAGACGTCCAAATATGGTCAAATTAAATATTTGATACAAATTTAAAATATAATCTAGATTTTCAAATTATATCAAATCAAATCTTTTACCATATTTGGGCTCCAAAATTTGGTCTATCCAATTCAGACTAGACCCAACACATATTGAGAACCATAATGGGGCCTTCTTTAAAATATTTCGTGTTGATCGATTATTTTGTTTCGGGTTTGTTGTAAGAATTGTTTTCAACATTTATTGTTTACTAGTTGAGGTAAATAATCTACAATCCTGCAATTGATTTTGAGAACTTGTTTCCTTGATTCATGAATTCTCCAACCGCGATGTCATTCTTTACCATTCTTTTCTTTTTCACTTTTCCTGATCCTTTCTTGTTACTGATATTAATTTCCAGGTGCTTGGAGACGTGCAGTGCTGGTATCCACCCTTCATATGTATGAGTACTTGATTCTCCACTCCTTTTGGTATTGGGTACAGGTCCAGCTTGCTCCAGCACCATGACTGAAGTTCATTCTGGATCTCTTTCTTTAAAATCTGGTAAAATTGTTCAGAAATTAAGAATCCCCTGTTTCTTTAGAAGTTGCTAATTGTAAATGTGAATAAAATGGTTGTAATACTAGCTCATCTTGCATATCGATGTAACTAGCATTTTGATTGTTTGAAAATTATCAGACTTCCTGAACATCCAAACAAACCTGAGAGGGAACTTAAAATGCCACTTGCTTGACCAAATCCTTGCTGGTGAACTCTAGATTTTATAAATCAATCGACGAACCCTGAGAATGTGATTGGAAAAGTTTTAAGTTTGATTATTGATTCAAAGGTTGAGTTGTGAAAATAAACATTGCTTCTCAGTTTTTCTCAGTGTGTTGTATCGTCAATATTATTACCTATAATATAAGTGAACTTCTCGAAGCTTTACATATACCAGTGGCGATATTGGTTGCAGGTCTTGAAGGAGACAGAAGATCTGATGTTGACTCTCCAGGATCATTTAGGAAGAAGGCGCTCAATGCCTCGACTAAATTCAGGGACTCATTGACAAAAAGGGGTAGGAGAAGCAGTAGGGTCATGTCTGTCTGCATCGAGGACGTGCGCGATGC